>CANSZD010004290.1:0-322500 GCA_947648045.1 Beta corolliflora
GAAGATAAGACTATCGTTCAAAGAAGATTACAAAGGAATTCCCAGTAATGATCTCTGGCAGGCTTCGATACGATTATAACATCCCCCCCGAGTGGCGAAGTTTATCAAGAATACATGCCAGTAACAAATATTTCATGTACTATAAATAGACGCACGGATTGCGTAGGAAGAGAACAGAGTCTTTCAAATAAAAGTTCATTTAGCAAAATCCACTCTAAAAATACCTACAGCTCAAAATGGTTGTATTATTCGAGTCCTTGTAAAAGTTTCGTTAAAGTTCGATCAAAGTAAGTTATTATTCATATACATGTGCTTTTTAATATTTATTCATATTTTCGAAAGCGATTTCATCTACTTATTAATCTTAATAAATAAATCATCTTTTAAAAACAAGATACAAATTTTAATAATCATAATTTCTAAAGTTTAATATATCGCTCAACTTTTAATGAGATTAATTACAGAATGATTGCTTTATTCTGAGTGTCGACCCTGTGATCAAGACGGTCTACTGAAGCAGTCGAATCCTGGGGTCGATCTTCGAACAAAGGCCCAATTACTGGGGTGGGATGCTGCTTGAATTATTTAGGGAAAAACGATTCTAAATACTCCTTATTGTTCTTTTTTTAGCCCATTTTGGGAAAATCTCCCAGCATGGTCTAAATCCAAACAAACACATATAATACAAACGTTAAACAAAAGTTAAGTCTCTTCCCGCTTGCTTAGTCTCCCCAAACCCAGCGCATTTATGATAGTATAAAAGCAGCTTCGTCCTTGGCATGGGCTATGGAGGCATTTCATAAGCTTAACAAGTACCTACCTACAGGTCCCCTTCCCGGCTTTATTTATATAATTATCTCCGCACACGCGGTCAAGGGCGGTCCTAAAACAACCGTCAAATCCTGAGACCCGATCTTAAGTATCAGGTACAAAAAAACACCAGGGGTAGGATCTCTTATATTATTCAAATTCTCAGCCTAAATATTTCATGAAATTTACTAATAATTGTATTAAAAATTAAGGATGGGTTCTTATTTAGTCTTTTAGTGATTTCGTTTTTAGCTCTTTTGATGTGCCCCATTCATTGGCTACGTAAACTTTGCTACTACTTACAATTCATAATATCATACTACTATATTTGATTAGGATTAGTTTATGTTTTGTTTATTTAAGGAAATTTATTATCTTTATATATATTAAGTCTAGTTCAACTATCTAGTATTACTACTTTTCACTAAAGTTACCTACATCATATAGTATATAATTTTGTGGGTTTAGTAATTAAGAAGTTTGGCTAAGTGTTGGTCGGACGTTGGTCGGACCCTTATGTAAATGGTTTGGTCGGTAGTTAAAAGGAGAAAGGTGGTCGTAAGGGGGTAGTTTAGTTGGTCCCATTTATATGCATCTACTTAACATCCATATGCACTAAATTTTATTACTAGTTGATCATGGATACTTTTGTAGAAAATTGTTCTCATGATAGTAGTAACTCGAAGCATAGTACATAGTAAAGAGATATCTTTTAGATTAATTTTATTTGGACTATACCTAAGAAACATATAGATACAATTTATCAAATAGGAAAAACTTGACTTTAAAAGCGCCTTTTTCTATTAAGCATCATGAAGAAACTACAAGTTTAAATCAAGAATTTCCCAAAATATTAAATTACTTAATAAGACATCCATAGATAAATGTTTAAAAACATATAGATATATTCATTTGGTATGATTCAATAGCCTTAAAACCTCTTTCTGAGAAGGTCTTGATTGTCCAAATATATATAGCCTTAAGAGTTAACTTAGTTTTAGTTGGTTATAAAGATTCTCTTTTAGCTATGATTCAAACTAATATTTGTTATGGCCCAATTTACTTTAAATTGTTGCCCAAATTTTTGATGAGACTTAAGCGATCCTTGGATACTAGAGCACCTTAATATTAGATGTCCATCTTTCAAATAATTCAAAAGTACAATTTAGGGAATATGTTAAAAAACTTTGCATTAATTTATGTGTATATTTTCAGTTATTAACCTTCTAAACTAAATCCAAAATGCCTATACTTCATCCTACTAAAGCCGAGACCATTTTATTAAAAATTAGCAGGTAATGTTTTCCACCTTTACTCTAAAAAACTAAATGGAATGAAATCACTATTCCTAAATAATTTTTAATTCACTATAATCCTCCTCCTAGAAATATTGCCCAAGGAAATAGATCAAATTATAGAAGAGCGATGGTGAAGTCATAATAAAATTAGGTACTAATTTTGAGGCGAGCTAGACCATCAACTTCCTATGAAAATGCTTCGACCTTCTTCTGAAGAAAACTCATTTGATAATCCTCGACGTCTACTTCAAAAAAATTCAATTGAGGAATCTTCTAAAGTTACGATTTTACAAAAACCCAATACACGAACCCGGTAGGAGAATCCTCTACCAATTCAAACTCACCTACTTCTTCAGCTATGAAACCACCTACTTTATCCTCTATTAATGTTATAAAAAAGGAATTCCAAATAAGATTTAGATTACATTCATAATGATTTCTTTTCAAGAAAAATAATGATAAAAAAAGTGGTTCTTTGGTTGCTTTGATCAAATTGCTAAAAATCATATTAGACTAGAATGGATTTCGACATGAACAAATTAGAAATTAATATTCCTTTTTTTTGCATGGTTCTCCACATTTACCATAAAAAATAATATATTTTACCCATTCAACAAAAATCAAATAAACATGACAACTAGTTTAATTCAAAGTTGGACCTTTAAAGATGGAAGTATAGTTAAGTCCATTCATCCTCCTTTAAGCGAAATTCAAGTTAATAATAATGAAGGATCTTTTGTCATGGCCCCTTTTAAAAAGGAAGAAATGATGATAGTTCCTTCGTTTCAAACTTAGGTGGCATTTAAAAAAAGTATATCATCAAAATAATTATTCAAATCAACTTCTTCACTACCATTTGAAAACAAATAGATATGTTATCTACATGAGATAGAGTCTATAAAATCTTCCAAATTGAAAATATAACATCCAAAATAGGAGCTTTATCTATAAAAGATACAAAATTCCCCTTTGACATAGCCACTCCACATATTCATACTTCAAGTGTTCCAATTTATCGTCAAAAATCTCTTAATTTACTGAAAACAACCTTTTAATTAGTAGATTGAGAAAAATTATCCGCTTGGGAACTTCTAAATCAACTAATAATATTCAATGTCTTATCTCAAAATGACTATGGCTATTACTACTTATAGATCAAAGAATTGTCATGGAACATACTATTATAGATTTTCTTCGATTGGTTTCTTTCTTCAATTAAGAAATTGGTGGGACAATAGTATTAATGTGAAACTAAAGTTCTAATAATTAATCATATCAAAAAAGAAAATGAATAACAAGTTCTAGACGGAAGTTCAATTCTTATTAATATGATTGCCATGCATTTTATTGGAAATCCTAAGGAAGAAATGTCAACAAATCGGGTAGTTCTCACTAATCTTAGATGCCCTACACTTGATGATTATCGTTGGTACAAAGATGTATTCCTTAGTAATATTTTAGACTTGAGATGATTGCAATCAATCCTTTTGGAAGGAAAGATTATATACGGTCTCCCGTCTTTATTTTCTCGAAAAATATTCTTAAAATTTAAGAAAGTGCGGTCAAGATGAAATTCCATATGATAGTATGACCTATGGACAAATATTCTCCTTTGTTCAAAAAGAAGCAATTTTTTTATGTCGGAGAATTAGCAATTCAAAGTAAATATTCATCGGAAAAAGAGAGAAAGGATGTAGAGAATTAGGTAGTTTTGTCTTTGCTTTAGGTGTACCTAAATTCAACCTCCTTCAACTATTAATAGAAAAGATTTAGAGAAACCCTTTAGACCAAATAGACAACCTTTAAACAATGGTTCATACTATAAAAAAGCGGTTAAAAACCCCACAAGACCACCACTAAAAAGAAACCATAGATCCTAAAAAGCCAATTTATTGTTATAAGTGTGGTAGGATAGGTCATAAAGTTAATGGTTAGAATTTAAAACAAAAAATCAAAGAGTTATGTAGTCATGATTTAGACCTTAAAAAAAATTTAACCTTATGTTTACTCGAAAATTCTCGATCCATTTCAAACCACAGGAATATAAATTACATCAACTATCGAATTGGCTTGGTTTCGGGCATTCCTACTCGAGAGCATTCAACACTCATGGTTCTTTAGCATTTGTCCTCAATGTCCAAAAAATTTTCCCATATGGTTTTTATGAATGGTGGCCTCTACTTTGGAAGCTCTCAACAAATCGCCAACGGCAGTCCAAAAGTCCTATAAATTTTCTCCCACATGTGCAAACCAATGCTCCATATTATAAGAACTCCTATTTCATAGAGTTCAATGTTCCATGGATAATGTGTTGGTGGTATAACATTATTCAATGGTTTCTGAGACCACTACCCATGTCTTGTGATAAGTGAATTCAAGATCGAAATGGTGGGAAAAATTTGCCATTGACAAATTTTGCTCATTAAAGGCAGACCAAGAACAAATGGTTACGAGATAATCAACTTATTAAGGCAATCAAAGATATTCCTCCTACTCCACGAAAGACAAAGAAACAAAGAGGCCATAAATTCAAGAGTCGAGATTGAATTACTCAAAAAGAAATCAAACTTACAAGAAGGCAAACTCGACTCTTAATCCGTGTTGAGACGATTCATCCCGCACCATCGGTTCATTCCTCACCGATGACCCATTTGGAGGACCTTGTGCTTCAAGATCCTTCTACAATGAAGAAAATTTTGCTTTTCAAATACTTCAGAATAATAATAATAGCCCGCGGGATCCTCTGGCAAAAATTAGGGCAAAATAAAATTAAAAATAAAAGATCCCGCTAAGTGATTATCACAGGCAAAAACAAGGGACATATTTACTAATATTTTCAATGCAGGTATATCGACTAATTATTATTCAAATCAACTTCTTACTACCTTACCCACATTACACAAACCATTTCCAAACTTTTTATACTTGAAATTATCATCCGTTTTCAACTTCCCACAAATATGCAAGAAATCATTATCAATAAAGTTAAAAAGGAAAATTTCGACCAAATGGTATATCGAGCTTTCTATCATCGAAACAATATCTCCCTATAGTATTTGGAGAACATGTGGGTCAGTCAATATTACTATTTGCATATTACCAAACTGGAGGCTTTTTCATCTCCTAAGAGACCTGCGAAGACTGGGATCCATATTTTTAATACATGGAAATATAGTTTAGTAAGGAAGTTCTATGAAATACCGAGCCGGGTCGGATTTTTTCAAAGAACTCACAAAGTTCCAGCAATATATATATTTTCAAAAATACATTCCATTCAAGAACAAGAATGGATTTATGAAGAAATCATCGGTACGCTAACATAGAAATGGTAAATGGCAAGATCAAACCAGCTCACTACTTTATCATGATTAATATTATAAAATGTGATCTTTACAACAAGGATCCATTATCGCAAATCCCACTCAAGCAAGAGCATATGGTTTTTCTACATCATTCGAAAAATTGAAGAATTAATGGAAATTCTATCAAAGTCGGTTACTTTTATTCATTATGGTAATACAACAGTCGTCTTCCTACACGGCTACAAGAATATTTTTATTACTTGGTATCAATCACTCAACCATTGGATCCATTTTATCTCAACTGTTATGGAAAATTCCTTTCGATGAAGGTCAAAACTCCACTTTTCAAATTATTAGAAAATAGCCCAGCGGGATCCTCCGACAAAATTAGGGCAAAATAAAATTAAAAAATAAAAAAGATCCCCGCTAAGTGATTATCACTTAGGTAAAAAATAAGGGACATATTTTACTAATATTTTCAATGTAGGTACTTGAAAGCGATGACTCATCAACAAAAATCGGGTATACCACCACGATTATTCGAAGAAAATCGGTGCACACCATTCAAATGGACAAAAACACAAAAATATCAATCTCGGCTTTAAAGCCAAAGACTACAAAAACACTAAGCCTTCATCACAAGAAGTCACCAAGATAGAAACTTATCTCCTCAAATAAAAACAAAAAGAAGAAAAGAGCAAAGCCTCATATACTTCAACTTCTTATGATGCTCACCAAATCACACATGAAGACAAAGACTCTTATTCAAAGAAGATTACAGAATTCAAGTAATGATGCGAACTCAACTACAATACAACTTTCTACTCCAAGCTGCGAAAGTTTATCAAAATTGTCTCAAATAACTCCAAATTTCATATACTATAAATAGGAACATGTAGTTCCGTTGAAGAGAACAAGTCTTTTTCAAATAAAGTTCATTTAGCAAAACCCTCTACAAAAAAGCCTTACGCTCAAAATAGTTGTATTGTTCAATCCTTCAAAAGTTCATTCAAGTTCAATCAAAGTAAGTTATTATTCATATCGCGTATTATTTTTAATATCTATTCATATTTTTCAAATTGATTTTCATCTACTTATTAATCTTAATAATAAATCATATTTTTTAAAGCAAAGATACAAATTTTAATAATCATAGTTCAAAAATTTTAATACTTAATACATCCTTTTGACGAGATTAATTACCTACCAAACGGTCCCCCTTTACGTATATAATTAATCGACACACGATCAAGACTTAGGTCCTAAAACGATCAAATCCGGGGTCAATCTTGGTATCGGAGCCAAAAAACACACGGTCGAAGACGGCCCCAAAACTTGTAGTCAAATCCCCGTGGGTAATCAATGGTTATGAGAATGAACAATTTATTATTTGACTTAGAAACGAGTGTTATTAAAAAGAATAGAAGTTTTACTTAGGATATGGCAAGAATATTATTATTGGTATCATTAGCATAAGTATGAACATCGAGATTGCTTAATTGTATAGGTTGTTCAATGAGAGTAAATGAAAAGTCATTTCTAAGTACATAACTTTTGTAATTAAGATATAAACTTATTTAAGATTAAATTGGTTTTTGACTTTCGATCGAGAAGCTATGTTTTTGAGCTTCCATTATTATAAGTTTGAACTATATTTCTTTTAATGTCCGTATTTAATTGGGTTTAGCAAATGAATTTTGAAAAGGATTGAATTACACTAAGTTATTGGAAACTTCGAGTATCTTTGTGTTATCAAATAATTTGAGTTTGTATATGAAATACCCAAAAGTGATTATTTTACGAGATTTTGATATATTTAACTCTAAAATTATGAATTTGAGTTTTAGAAAAATATTGAATTGAGAATTATGTATTTTGATTCTTATTTACGTGAGGAAGAAAAACTAGTTAGCGATGATGAACAACATTTTTGTATTACGTATATCTATATTACGGGGACATGTCCTCAAAAGTCCAAGGCAGATACATACCTAAGAGGAGACGTCCCTTGTAAAAAGCTTAGATAATTCGCTGGATGCAACTCCTATTCGTGTTCTCTTCCCTAGTATAATATGATTTCGAAGGAAAATGAGAATATATATTTGAATATGCAAATGGTTTCGTGGAAAGTTATTTCAAACTCTATCTCGAATTAATGTTTTACTCTCCCAAGTCTATGGAGATCATGTGCTAGAATATAGGAATAATAAGAAACTTATTAGGATTATATGAAAAGAGTCGACTATGCTACAAATATTTGGATTAAAGGTTATTATAGAAAAATGCGGAAGCACGAGATATTACTTTATCTTAGAGTATTCAAGTAGTGTTGATTATGGAAATTGTATTAGATTCTATGGAATTTTAATGATTCCCCAATTTTGTGAGAGGTCCAGGATCATTATGAAAGGTTATGTTTCCGTTGTAAGAGGATGTAATTTGAGGTTTATTAAATGTAAATTGAGATTTGTGAATGCTAAGTGTGATTTGCTAGCAGCTTGGAAGTGCGGGCTGTTACAAAAATAGTACAAGCAAAATGAGAATAATCATCAGCCATAAAAAATACATAATGAGCAACCAAGGTTACAAATTTTGCATGTTGGGCCCAATATATCATAGTATATGAATTAAATGACCCAATCTCAATTAAGAGGAAAAATTGCAAATCTAACTAAGTTAAATTGTATGATGATCCATCTTACATTTTAAATGTGTTCTCCATCTTCCAATGGATCAATTATATAATTTGACATAATTAGATTGATAATTATGATCTCCGAATTGATTTTAGGCCGTTTTACGTATCTCACTTTAATTGGCCAAATTCCAATTAGCCAAACACAATCTCCAAATTTGATCTTAAATTGATCATTTTTCTCAAAATGACTTAATAATCTTCAATTAAGATTATTTCTCAAAAAGCCTTCAATTATAAGCAAACCTCTTTTCCTAAGACCTCTTGAAAATTATAAACTTGATCACTAATTGAAGTGATTATGTCAATCCTAAAAATTTGATCACTAAGTAGGGTGATTATTTTCCTCCTAAGTATAATCACTAATTAAGGTGATTATTCTAACCTTCCTTTTAATCGCTAATTAAGGTGATTAATTTAATCTTTTATATTTAATCACTAATTAGAGTGATTATCTTAAACCTTAATAATCTTTAATTAGGGCCATTATTTTTCCTCATTTAATCACTAATTAGAGTGATTATCTTAAACCTTAATAATCGTTAATTAGGGCGATTATTTTTCCTATTTAATCACTAATTAGGGTGATTAGCTTAAACCTTAAGTAATCACTAATTAGGGTGATTACTTCTTTCCTTCCTTATTAATCGCTAATTAAGGTGGTTATCTTAATCCTTCATATTTAATCACTAATTAAGGTGATTATTTTAATCTCATTTCAATCACTAATTGGAGTGATTACCTCATTTTCCAATAGATTTGTTTAATTCTGAAGGTGAGTTATCCATAATCTATTTCCTTTTCTTTCCCAATGGAATTTGCCATTTAGGGTGAGACATAAGATCGAACTACGATGGTTTTGATCCATAAGTGGATTCCAATCCCGCAATGATTAGTACGTAGTGCAACTTCAGTGCTCAAACCTACCATGTACAAATGATATATTGGTCCTAAAAAAAATAAATATGGTTGATGTGTATATGTGCAAATTATGTGATTTTCTTTCTTTTTAATAGTCATGATTACTTTATAATGGAAAATAACGCATTTAGTAAGAGCTCGTTCTGTAGAACGGAAGAGGAGACGAGTTCCAGACGTTCGCACCTCTTAGCCTAAACCCCGAACCCTATCTCATGGTATGAAAGACCAATTTTCAAAAAAGCCTTGTCCATATGAAGTCATCTTCGTTTTAAATGATATTTCTTGAAATTGATTTTAAAATGATTTATTAAATAAATTTGTCCCTATTTAGATATCAATATGGTGGTGACTTCAAAGTTTTCTAAAACTCATAGTCCAATGAGAGACTTTTGTGGGATTCAAACAGTTAATTAAGACAGTAAAAAATCGGATACCACACTCTTCGGGATTTTGATTTGGAGGAACCACCACATATATAGGAAACCCCCACTTTGGGTAAGCTTGTCTTGAATTAGGCAATCCAAGCCTAGATTGGAAGATGCTTGATTTGTATTGAGCATTCATTGTTCTTCACCGGCGATTCTTCCTTGGGGGGAGTCGATACGAGCAAAGTCGGATGTCGCCAGAGATCATGAAATTATCGGGAGAGTCCTTGAGGACAAAGAGAGTATGGATTGAATAATAAAAGTTTTAAATTTTGTAACTCAAATAGATGTAGGTGGGAAACGGCTTTGGCGTAGCTAGGTTCGGCCTCAAGTCTATGTCGGGATCTAGAAAGAGTATGCTTCTCAATTCTTGAAAGTTAAATCATTAAACCTTGATTAATTTTAATTTATTAAAGCGGTTGGACCTCGAGATGAGGAGTCCTACATATACTTGCGGAATTAGACCATTCATCATTCTGGATCTGGCTTTTTTTGCGCCCTAATTAGCTTTTGCCTAGGTCGCCCTTTCGGGTTTTCAGCCTAGTGGGATTGGACATACCTTGAAGATAGAGTTAGGATTTATATGAAAGGTTGAAAGTTTTAAGGTTTTTATGAAATTTTGATGAAGGTTTATATGGTTAAAGTTTTGATGGACCGAAGGGATTTGAATAAAGGGTAGAACTACGATGCAAGCCTCCTATTGACTTTTTTTTTTTTGTTTTGTATTTGCATTATGCGTTTTCTATTGGTTTTTGCTTTTTTTTTTGCACTTTTAAATTTTTCACTTCTTTTATTTTTGCCTGGCATCGATTTTTTTATGTAATGAGGCTTGCACAAAAGTTTTTGTGGTTTGGGTATCGGAAGGTTCGAAGGTTATTTGCCTAAGGCTTATGGAGATGATGGTTAAAGGGATATCATTTTGGTTGCATGGGATGATGGGATGGCTTATAGATGATGGCTTTTTGAAATGATGGAGGGAAGAGGGGAATAACTCTTAATCTAAAGGATGTCAATTTTTTTTTTTTATTTTTTTGTATTTTTTTATCAATCAAGGTCATTGGGATTGATTAAAATTCATTAATGAATTAGAAGAATAAATAAATGATGGAAGGCCAATGAAGATGAAAAGAAAATGCAATTATGTTTTATTAATTCGAAATAAATAGATAGAACATAAGGCTGATAAATATAAAAGTCCTAAAGACATAGACTCGATAGGAAAGGAAATAAAAGAGCTAGGGGAGTGACTCTTCGACTCAACCTAGAAAACTAGCGAGAAATAACTAAGCCCTTGCAATGTTTTAGGAACTGCCTAAGGGGTTGTTGGGGTTGCTGACTTTTGCTGCAGGCGGGATCGGGAGTCTTCCATCGCGACCATGTCCTGCAGGGCGTGCTTCAAAGTCCAACACTCTGATATCAGATGTCTATTCCCTTGGTGGTACTTGCACTAGGAATTAGGATTCGCCTTTCTAAACCTATTCTCAGGAGCAGGGTCTGGAGTAGGGCCATAAGGAATGAGTTCTCCTCTTCCATGAAGTGAAAGCTTCTTCCAAAATCATGCCTAAGGGAGTAAAAGTTCTTTGAGGCTTTTGATAACCTCCCTTTTCAATGCTTAAGGCGTTGACATTGTTTCTCTTGGAGCCAAGAGGGTTATTGTTACTCTTCTTGAAAGAGTTGTTGTTATTGTAACCCTTATTTTTAGAGGCTTGCACCTCTTCCTCCATTACTAGGCCCACCTTGTAGTGCTTCGTGAAAGACTCTCTAGGCTGGAACTGAATGTGATCTCCGTACTTGGATTGCAAGTTACAGATCACCAGTCGGACTTGGTCTTCTTCAGATAGCCTGTTAGTCATTTGTGCAGCCTTTTCCCTCCATATGTTAAGGAAGGTGACGAAGTCTTCATTAGAGTTTTGTTTAGTTAACTCCAATTTACGAAGGCCAATAGGAAGCTGAGTATTGTATATATATTGTTTGTGGAACTCTTCTTTGATGTAGTCCCAATCATTCAACTTAACTTTCTTCGGTGATCGGAACCACTTGGATGGATGTGCGTCCAAGGTTAAGGGAAAGACATAAGCAAACATGTCCTTGCTCATGCCTTTGAGAGCCATAGAAATGGAGAAAACTCTCAAGTGATCATCTGGGTTCTATAGACACATAATCTTGTCTCCCCATTTAAGGGTCCAATGATGAAACATACCGCGGTATTAGTTAGTGTAACCCAATGGAATAACAATCTGAAGAGCCAACCCAAAATCAATTTAAATTGTGTTTTGAAATATTATTCTAAAGCCCAATTAATTATTCATGATGATTATTTGTATTTTAAGCCCATAAAATATTTTGAGTCCATTTAAAATATTATAAAAGCCCAATTATTTTTAATAAATCTTGTTATTATATTTAATAAATATTTTTAATAAATATCAGATTTTTATTCCGTAAAATTCAATCTCCGAATTTTAAGATTAAAAAAATATCTTTAAAAACGCGTTTAATGAAAAAGTGGCAAGAAATGAATGGGCCGGGAGGTGCGCCTAGCGTGCCACGTGCGTCCAGCACATTGACCGAGCTATGTCAGGCGCGCCAATCTGCGCCTGACACGTTGATTTGTGACTCACATAGAGTCCTGCGCCTAGCACAGTCCCTGTGTGAGAAGCAGATTCCTTTTCTATCTTTTTAAAGACGCGTATACACGTGTACAACACTAATTGGGCAGGCCGCGTCAGGCGCGCCAATGTGCGCCTGACACGTGGATTTGCGCCTCACACGTCAGCCTGCGCCTGGCGCATGGGGCGCGTGAAGCACAGATTCCTGTTGCCTATAAATACCTGTGATTCCCCGAATCTAGGATGGCTTTTTCGATTTATTATTTTACGAACACAAAAACTCTCGAATACTTATGAATTAAATTACGAACATCCAAACACTCAAACACTTTCAATACTTCAATTCCTTTTCCAGTTCCTGATCATACTACGTTCTTGGTTCCATGATTGCTCCGCCTGAAGGTCGTTGCGCTCTTCGACCTAAGCCGCATAGGTATATTTCCTGAGGACCCTTGAATAATTCAATTATATTTATTGCCTGGAAGTTACTAACAATTTCTTGTCATGATGTTGATATTTAATTGATAACCGTGATTATTTTATATTCTAATCCCTTTTACTATTATTTTTGTATATAATATTCATATTGTTATGATTGTCCTGCATGTTTTTTATCACCCACATGTTATTATTGCAAAATAAGACCTAAAAGAATTGTTCTAACTAATTCAGATAATTTTGACAACCTGCTAGGTACCTTGTAATATTGATTGCATAATTACTTGTCACTAAAAATTAGTCTTTTATCCGTTTCCTGAGCCAACTTAGACTAAATATTTTTAGGGTGTATAAAATATTATATGATTATTCTTTGGCATAAACTTTGTAGTGAATCGGTATTTAATAGAGGCCAGCAATGGGCAACATGGTTCCTGACTGTGTTGTACCCTCACCCCCAAACTCAATCTTTGTTTCATTTTGACCATCTATGGAGTCAGGATGGGGAAATCTACATTGGATAAAGTCCCTAAAATGTCCCTATAATTTTCAATATCCAATAAGATTTAATATTCCTTTAAAGAATTGTTGACGACTCCAAAACGAATTTCAAGAAAACCTTTACAATGGGGTATTCAAATCAAATACGCGCTCACACCGCGTAGGCGAAATAAAAACACGCCTACAATCTGGCGACTTCACTGTTGATTTTAAAAAATTAATTTCTTTTAAATGAGTGGGTGAAACTTGAAAAATACGATTCATTCTCCTTTTATGCCTTTGATTCATATATTGTTTTGCATATGCATGGCTATTGTTGAGCCACCATAAGGACAATCTACCTTGCCTCATTAGCACATGTTCTATGTGTGAGGTCACCCCGGGGGTTTTGCGCTTTGTCCTTCCAAAAAGCTTCTTGATAGATAGTGTTGGATCTTAGTCATAAGCAAACCTACCCAACCATGGCATTGTTCTCTTGTTCCCGACTTGGCGGAGTGCGTCTTACACGTGGCCACCTCTTTAAGCAGGGGTACGAAGCGTGGGGTCAATCTCTTAGTCATAGACCCTTTTTAGACTTAACCTAAACCTGACCATAGTTTCAAACATAGAACTGGACTTTAGGTTGGAAATTTTGCATCCATGTTATATGACAATTGCATGTGATCGCAATTTTTGCCTGCTATTGTACAAGACTAAGTAGTAAGTGATAAATAATAGGGTATCATATCCACATGGAACAGTTGATTAAAATTAAGTTTAATGTCTACTAACTTAACCCTAAATATAAATATAATGGTTTGTTTGTAAACTAATTAACCTAAACTGAAATATAAAATAACTAAATAAACTTGACAATAACAAAAATGAATCGGAGAATAGACAATAATATGAAATTTAGGACGGTCGAATCCACCACTAATAAAATGACTATTAGATTAATTGAAATGAGAATTAATAGGTTTATCAAGTATCCTAAACTACAGTTCTAATACTCGCAGAAATAGTATTGTGATTAATTAGGTGACATAACTTATCTAACCAGCATAAATTATTCAACTTTTAAATCATAAATCATCAAACACCATTACATAACATCACACTTTGAACTAGTAGAACAAAGTATGTCAATTTGATAACAATATAAACCAATAATTAATTCTACAAGAATAATCATCAATTATATTAAAAACAATAATCCAATAATAATCTCAATAGTTATGCAATCGTAAACCAAAAATAAATTCTCAAACAAAATTAAACTATTAATTCATAATACTAGGGTTTCATCTAAGTCCAAGAAAGAGAAATTAGATACTCATAATTGAAGAGAACATCACCCAATTATCAGGAACCATGGTCGAAAATCAGATCGCAAGCTTCGTTCTCAGTCGTCTCCTCCTTCGAACTGTTGTATGCTCCTCTACTGATTTTCTCGTCTCCGTCCTCCCTTTCTTCGCTGCTGCTCCGTGTCTTTTATTTCTCTGATACGTGTCATATCACCCCAACCAAAACCCTTGTGCTGCGTGTAATGTCCCAGCCAAAAAGGCCCAAGAGTTTTCCTTTCTTACTTCTTCTAATACCCCACGTGGGTTTTTCCTTTTTAGCCCAATTCAACAATAAGCTTTTTATCTTCTTATTTTTCTCTTCATTTGTTGCGTGGACATGGTGCCTTCATGACAGCATTGGGCTTGGCCCATTTTCATCCCATTCTTTTACTAAAATTTGTATTAATTAGTTTAGCCCATTAATCAACCAAAGACAATTCCCGGTTATTTGACTCCGAAATTATAATGTACCTGTCAAACATGACATATATCACTACAAGTAGATAACATGGCATATGTCAAACTAATAAATAATCCAATAAACATAATTTCAAATAACATATGAAAACAATTAAAACCTACAACTTATAGTTTATAATGCTAAATAGAGAGCTAGGAAGAGGGAATAAGAAGGTCATAATAGATATTAAATCACACTTATCAGGGTCGTCACCCCACCTTTTACTGTTCTGCTTGCAAGACTTAACCCGGACATGTCCTACTCCGCCAGGATTTTCCCCTCCTGGTTGGGTAACAGTTAGGGACTACCCACCCTAACCCAGGTGTATGCTCACGCCTCAAATCCGTGATTAAAAACCAAGAAATTTAATGTTTCATTACCATACAATTTCATATACTTAACAAATTCCATTTAAAAGCATAAACATGGTGTGGTATCCGATTTTTGACTGTCTTAATTAACGGTCTGAATCCCACGAAAGTCTCTCATTGGACTATGAGTTTTAGAAAACTTTGAAGTCGCCACCCTATTAATATCTGAATAGGGACAGATTTATTTAATTAATCATTTTAAAATCAATTTCAAGAAACATCATTTAAAACGATGATGACTTCATATGGATAAGGCTTTTTTGAAATTTGGTCTTTCATACCATGAGATAGGGTTCGGGGTTTAGGTTAAGAGGTGCGAACGTCTGGAACTCGTCTCCTCTTCCGTTCTAAGGAACGGGCTCTTACTAAATGCGTTATTTTCCATTTTAAAGTAATCATGGCTATTAAAAAGAAAGAAAATCACATAATTTGCACATATACACATTAACCATTTTTATTTAGGACCAATATATCATTTGTACATGGTAGGTTTGAGCACTGAAGTTGCACTACGTACCAATCATTGCGGGATTGGAATCCACCCATGGATCAAAACCGTCGTAGTTCGAGCTTATGTCTCACCCTAAATGGCCAATTCCACTGGGGAAAGAAGAGGAGGGAATAGATTATGAATAACTCACCTTTAGAATTAAACAAATCTATCTGAAATGAGGTAATCACTCCAATTAGTGATTGAAATGGGATTGAGATAATCACATTAATTAGTGATAAAATATGAAGGATTAAGATAATCACCTTAATTAGTGATTAAAAATGGAGGTTAAGATAATCACCCTAATTAGTGATTAAACTTAAAAGGAAAGATAATCACCTTAATTAGTGACTAACAATGAAGGTTAGGAAGTAATCACCCTAATTGATGATTATTCAAGGTTTAGGATAATCACTGCAATTAGTGATTAAATGAGAAATAATCGTCCTAATTAACGATTATTAAGGTTAAGATAATCACCCTAATTAGTGATTAAATAAGAAGAATAACCGTCCTAATTAACGATTATTAAGGTTTAAGATAATCACTCTAATTAGTGATTAAATGAAAAGTTTGAATTAACCGCTCTAATTAACGATTAATCGAGGATTGAAATAACCACCTTAATTAGTGATTACGTTTATGATTTTGGAGAGGTCTTAGAAGGTTCGCTTCCTAATTGAAGGATTTTGAGAAATAATCTTTATGGAAGATTATTAAGTCATTTGGAGAGAAATGATCAATTTGAGATCGAATTTGGAGATTTGTGTTTGACTAATTAGAATTTAGCCATTTAAAGCGAGACACGTGAAACGGCCTAAAATCAATTCGGAGATCATAATTACCAATCTAATTATGTCAAATTATATGATTAATCCATTTGAATATGGAAAACACATTTTTAAAATGTAAGATGGATCATCATACAATTTAACTTAGTTAGATTTGCAATTTTTCCTCTTAATTGAGATTGGGTCATTTGATTTATGTACTATGACATATTGGGCCCAACATGCAACATTTGTAACATTGGTTGCTCATTTTATTAAAAAGAATTGTGAAATTATTTATGAACATCATGCATAAACATCTCCATGTTTTTTATTAATTGAGTGATGCAACAATCATTTACAAAGAAACTATTATTACAACAATATGTACAAAATCTATGATCTATACAAATCTTCAATCTTGGTCTTCACCATGATGCTCCTTGATCTTCATTTCCTTGAATGGGCTTTGGAATTCATGTTTATTTATAAACTTGTGAATTTGTGAAAGTTAAAGATTAATTAACTTCTTTGATTTTGATTTTTTTTGACAATTTTTTTTTATTTACATGATGAAATGAGTCATTTTAAGAGAAACTTAAAAATGTCATGATTTTTTTATTCACATTTTCGTATGAAGAAAACATTTTTTTTTATGAAAGTTGAGTTAATTACTTTATTTCATTCTCTAGATTGCACTTTTGTTCTTGTACTGACTTACAAAGATCATAACTTTCTGTATAAAGTGTTGAATTGATAATTTGATACATCTATGGATAGTTCAGTGAGTTCTTTATATTGTGTCAAAATTTTACAAGTTTTTAGTGACAATTGGAATTATGGTGAATTTTATGTCAAAACTGGTCAATATAGGAACTTTATTGAAGTTGTTCTTTCAAACCTAACATATTGAACTTATTTTGAAGTGAATTTTGGTATGAACATTTTAGACACTTTGAAGAACTAGACTGAAAATTTTCACTTAAATTGGACACTTTTAAGACATTTTTTTATTTATTTCCTTAACTGAAAGGAAAATCAATTTTCTGAAATTTAGTGATTTACATGCATGGTAACATTGTATAAAATTGAAATGAACATGAGTTTTACATTTTTGAAAAGCTACTGACGTTTTCGTCATACTTTATGTTTTTAGTTTTATCTAAATGATTTTATTTTAAACTTTGTTGACAGAACAAGTTTAGGTGGTACTGGACAAAATCAGTTTTGCACAACAAAGTTGTATGATTTTTAATTATTTCCACAAAATTCGTTTTTTATAAATTCCAAAGCCCAATTGCTGGAAACATCTTGCACTTCATAGGAAAAATATTAAATCCCACGAACTAATTAGTCAATGCAGACGAAAAAATGAAATAAGATTGGAAAGTAAAACTGACTATAATTACAGCTTGTCTTGAATTTTTTTATGAAAACATTTTTGGTGATAAATAACAACTTGATTAAGAAAAATCACATAATCACATTGTTTCCTAAGAGTCACCCCATTAGAGGTGACTATTCTAGGTGGGGTGATTAAGGTTGGGAACCTATTAAGACTTCCACATACCCAAATCACTCCAAAGATTAAAAAAATGATAAGAAGAAAACAAGGAGATAGTTAGTAGATGATTAAGAAGATAATCAAAATAACAAGAACTTCAACTTTACCTTGCTAGCTCAATGATGCACTTCCTTTTTGCAAATTTTTCTACCTTTTTTGTGATTTTCTTAATTTCTATGTGAGTTTCTAAATCCTCTTAGTTACTAACTTTAACTCTTTTTTTTGTGTTTTTTCTTCTTTTGATGAACTTCTTTACTTACTAATTATCTTACTAACTTTAACTTTTTTTTTTTTTTAAGTGTGATTTCTTTAGAGGAATGGAGTAGAGAAGATGAGAGAAGTAGTGAAATTAAGTTGAACTCTTTTCAACTTCTTACTTACTAATTAAGACTCTTGTTTAGATGAAAAAATTAAGGAGGAGAAAAGTAGTTGAGAAAGAAGTTGTGAAGTTGAATTGTGATTTTTCCAACTTGTTTTTGAAGTGGAAAAAAGGAACGTATTTATAGAGAAATGAAGGAGGTGAACTAGGGTTTCAAAGAGGTAGAAAATCAGATTTTTCACCCAAACTGATTTTCTTCATCCTTAATCACCTTAATGACATCACTCTAATGACCTCACCCTAATGACATCATCAAATCTCTTTGGAAACACAAATATTCATATTCTTTTTGGATTTTCTCATTAATGAGGCAAAATCAGATTTTCAGAAAATATTCTTCCCTAAACATCCTAATACGTAAAAAAATGCATCGAAAAACATGCAAAACAAAACTGATCAGGATGATGCGCCTAACGCAGGAAGCTGCGCTAGGCACAACGCCTTGCGCTAGGTGCAAGGCTCTGCGTCTGGCGCAGAGCATGCTTGTGTGCTTGGCGCACACTTGATTCTTCCGGAAAAAATTCGAATTTCCCCCATTTACACATGGGATTTGATTCTTATTCTCACATCTTTTCATGATTCTTATTCTCTAACTAATGGATAAAGGATGTGTTTAGTGGATAAAGAATATATTCTTATTCTTTATCCAATGAACAATGACTTGACCATCAAGAAAACTGATTAATGCCGGTTTTGGGATACGACTAAAATCCCGACGCCTAATCGCGACTCGTTTTTCATTTTCCCGAAAGACTAACTTAAGACAATTAACGAAAACTCGTCAAATTAATAAAGACGAGCATGATTATACTACGAATCATTTTATTAAAACGGTGGTTGTAGTTATTGACTATGACTCACGAAAATTATACTTCTAAGCCGAAACTGCATGACTAATACGCAAAAATGAAAAATCGTGCGACATAATGAAACTCATGCTCCGGGGAGCGCGCTCCATGATGCATGGCGATTTTTGTTATTTTTTTTTTCAAAATCTTTATTTATCCGAAAAAGGGGTTCAAAATTTGGTGTCTACACATGGCAATTTAGTGTTCAAGCCTAGCTTAGGATAAGTAAAACATCTCAAGTGAACCATAGCATGCCAAATCCATGCTATATACTCAAAGCGCACATACTAATATACATATCATAAGAAATTTCATTTCATAATCATGCTTCATAATAGAAAGAAACAATCATCAAACCATAGGTAGGAAAATCTCTAGGTTACAATCCAATAAACTAAGTGTGTACCTTCACTTAGGCTGCTTAATACAACTTAAACTCTTTAGTACAAGTGGTTTATCCTTCCTATAGCTTCCCCTGAGTATGTAAAGTGCTAAGGATTAGCTTACACAAGTTTTAGAACATGAATAACTAAGCTAAGTACAAGAGAGATGCAAAGTTGTACATACAGCAGTTTCCTTGATGTTTCTATGGAGTTTTCTACAACTTTCCAAGGCTTAAAAACTAAACCAAAAGCTTGAAACACTTTGGAATTATGTCTAGAAGAGTTCTATGTAGAGAGAAGTAGGTGTTGAAGAAGAAGATTTAGGAGAAAAGAAAGCAAAACACAGAATAACTTTTATAGGGTATTTTTGGCGGTACCCATGGGGGAGGGAAATCAATTCTGGGTAAGGTCGATTTCTTCAAGTTTCTTGGTGGTTCTTTCTTGAGGTGTTAGCTTGAGGTGTTGGCTTTCATGCACGAAAAGAGCTTTGGGAGATCGACACTTAAGTAGCTGCTATGAAGCTTTCTTTGAGGATAGGCCTGAACTGATATTTCAGCTGGTCATTTCTTACTAAGTAAGTAATTTACCTAATTAAGCCACATATATTTTGGGAACAAATGACCATTTTAATTTTAAGACATCCTAAACATAACATATGTCAAGTTTGATTAGGTTCTGAGCTTTGATTCAACCCAAAAAGGCTCTTTGACTGGACGTTCATTATTACCCGATAAAACGGTCTCTATGCGATTTTCTTAATCATAAAAAAAAATAAGGTTCTCATAGACTTTATAACTTATCTATTGGTTCTCAAAGCTTTCTTAACCACTAAGAATGATTGTTCTTATCAACTTTTAGCTTTCTTAACCACTAAGAATGATAGTTCTTATCCACTTTTGTCCTAGTATGACGTTGGAGAGAATTCAAATTTACTTAAAGGACCTAAACCTGATGAAAATAAAATAATTGAACCTGCTTAAAAATTCAGGCTGTTACAATAAAGGCATCCATCGAATTTAGCAAAGCTACAACTACCTTACATCTATAGTAGTCCAAATCCTCGAGTCTAGCGAAGCTAGTCTACCCTAAGTCCACAATGGCCCCAAAACCTTTCAACCTAGCGAAGCTATTCCGTCTTAGATCCATTAAGCCCCAAATCATCAAGTCTGGCGAAGCCAATTCCTTCCTAAGTCTAGCGAAGCTAGCATAGGCAATCCTTTTGAGTCTAGTCTGCCTATAAGTTCAAAGTCTAGTCCAGTATGCTTGCATAGTCCAGTCCCATTCCCATTTTTCATTTCTCATCTCCATTTCGAAAATCATTTCTTAAAAGTTACAAGCGAGGTCCACTCGATTCTGTTCATGACCGGTCGAGATATTATAACTTAGGAACGCTTAAAGGAGGAACAAAAGTGAGCCTACTCTAAAGCTCATCAATCGCACTATCACCATCCCGACTTCATTTAGAGTCATGAAGATTACTTTTGACCGCCTTCACAATAGAGGCGCGATCACTTCCATAGGGTCCACCGTCTTCACATTAGAGGCGCGATTACTTCCATAGGGTCTACTCCGAACCCTGCACCTAAAAGAAAATTCAAAAGGTGCAACCTATATTTCTACTGCGAATTCCAACATAAAAATGAACATCTAACACCTAGTGTTGGATCCTACAAATGCGATGCAAAACATTATCGAGGACAACAAACTTCTAATACTTGCTACAACGAGAATCAATGTCACCAACAACCCCTTCTGCGCAGTGCATCAACAATTCAAGAGGCTTAGTCTTTTATTTCTGGTTCCCCAGGATGATTCAGAGTGTTCTTACCCTGAGCCATATCTGTCCTTTCCCATCGAGTCTATGTCACTATAAGACTTCATCTATTATAGCCTTTCCATTTTCATTTTATTTTCATTGGCCTTTCATTTTATTTATGCTTCTAATTGAATGATGAAACTTAAATCACCTAAATGACTTTGACTAATATTAAAAAAAGAGATCTGAATATAAAAAAATGAAAAAATGGACATATTTTGGATCAGGAGTTTATTCCCCTAGCTCCTCCATCTTTCCATAAACCATCATCCATAAACCATCATCTCCATTAGCCAAATAATCCCTTCAAAATTAAAGCTCCACAAATATCCTGCAAACTTTCCAATACCCTAAACCAATATCTTTTGTGCAAGCCTTGTACATAAAAAGATCAATGCCAGGCAAAAATAAAAAGTGCAAAAATTCAAAGTGCGAAAAAAAAAGTAAAAGCAAAAGCCAAAGGCAAAGACATAAAAATTCAAGCTAGGAGGCTTGCACACAAGTTCTACCACTCATTCAAATCCTTCAAGCCGTCAAAACCTTAGCCTATCCATGATCCTACCTTAGCCCATCCAATTAAACCTTCATCAAACCTAAAGCCTTTAACTAACCTTTCAACCTTTCATCAACACTAGGGGTGCTAATGAGCCAGGGTGGCTCGCAAACTATTCGAGCTCGGCTCGGTCAAAGCTCGGTCAAAGCTCGGCTCGAGAGGGCTCGACTCGAGTTCGGGATCGGTTCGAGACCCTAACGAGTCGAGCCTGAGCTACCTTAAGCTCGGCTCGAAAGCTCGCGAACAGGCTCGATAGTTTTTTAATAAAAATATTTCATTAATGTTTAATATAAGATAAAAAAAATTAATTAATAATCATGGTTAAAAGCAGCCATGTTAGTAGTCATAATATTTTCAAAGTCGTGATTTTTGGTTTGAATAACAAAGTTCAGATAGCCGCTAAAATCCCACTTGTATACTTTTCCACTTCATGGGTTGGGACAACTAGGGATTGAGGCGGATCCAATATTTTAAGTTTGGGGATCTTGAACAAACCATCTAATAAGAACACATCGAGAAATCAAACAATAATTTTATGACGCACATATCGATAATGAGAACCAAGTTAATAATTAGATAGTATACAGGTTGTAAGAGAGATAGTATTACTTATTTATTAACTAAACAAGTATAAGGAGTTGATAATTAGATAGTATGCATAGAGACTAACAAGTAGTTCAACATACTACATAATGATTTTCTTACTTAGTCAAATTTAGTATATAAAAAGTGAATGTAGTCGAGTTATCACATTTATTTGAGAGCAAATAAATTAATTGTTATAAATGTATGATTGAAAGATCACATGTCAAAGACTTGGAGCACATAAAAACAAATGAATTTGTAGTCTTAAAATTTGTTTTAAAAAAATGGACAAAAATTAGAAAGAAGAAAAATGAAAAGAAATATTAGAAATATATTGCTATTCTCTCTCTCTTCCTATTTCATTGTTGCTCATCAAAATAGACAAAAGAAAGAGCAAGGCTATATAACAAATAGAAAAAGTAAAGGCAAAGCTTCTCCATAAAAGAACAAAATTTGGCGGTCATGCAAGCATCATGCATCCCACATCGGTGGGTTAGCTGAGGACAATGGTTTCATGCGGTTATAAAAGCAAGTCCTTAAGCTCCTAATTCCCTACAGCATGCTAGTTATTTGCTTGGGCTTTGCTGACAATAATTGTTTAGAAATTGGGCCCTTGAATTATTAAGTGTTTGGGCTTATGATATCTAACCTTGTTTGAAAGTGATTTTCGAGCTTCTCGAGCCTGTCGAGTTTGAAAGTGATTTTCGAGCTTCTCGAGCCTGTCGAGCCGAGCCAAGCCGAAAATTTTCAACTCGAGCTCGAGCCGAGCCCAATATTTTTAAGCTCGACGAGCTTCGAGCTCGAACCGAGCCTGATAAAATGTGTTTTCGAGCCGAGCCGAGCCGAGCCTAGCCAGGTTTGGTCTCGATTCGGCTCGTTAACACCCCTAATCAACACTAACTCCTTATTCAAGGTATGTCCAAGCCCGTTAGGTTGAAAACCCGAAAGGGCGGCCTAGGCATAAGTTAGGGAATAAAATATATAAATATATATATATATATATATATATATATATATATATATATATATATATATATATATATATATATATATATATATATATATATATATATATAAATCAAAATCAGATCCAGAACTACGAATGGTCTGATTCCGTAAGGATACGTAGGAATTCTCATCTCGAGGACCGACCGCTAAAATAAAAGATAAATTAGTCATGGTCTAATGATTTGACTTTCTAGAATTCAGGAGCATACTCTTTCTAGATCCCGACATAGACTCGAGTCTGAACCTAGCCTCGTTAAAGCCTTTTCCCACCTACATCTATTTAAGTCACAAAATTCAAACTTTTTATCTTTCAATCCAAGCTCTCCTTTTCCTCGAAAGACTCTCCGACAATTTCATGGTCTCTGGTGATATTTGACTTTGCCTAAATCACTTCCCAAAGAAGAATCCCCAGTGACAACTTTCAACGCTCATGACAGATCAGCTACATTTCAATCAAGGCTTAAGGTGCCTAATTCAAGGCAAGCTCACCCAAAGTGGGGGCTTCCTATATATGTGGTGGTTCCTCCAAATCAAATCAAACTCCTGAAGAGTTGTAATTTACAAACCTTGTTTACGTACCCCGATTATTTACTAAAAACAGTTTTCGAAAATCATTCATTCCATTTATGATCATTTTATTTCTCTACATATACAGATCTCCTAGCTTTGCAAAACCCTGACCTTGCATTACATTTCATACATCCTAGTCTTGCATAACCCTGACCTTGCATGACGTGTCATCTTCCTTAGCTTTGCATAACCTTAATCCTTGCATATCGTCTCATGCATCCTTAGAGAGTCTATGTTTGCATTATTGCATCATTATGTGCTTTATGTGAGTTGTTTGCACCTATCTGCTAACATCTTCTTCTGCAGGTAATCAGATTGCTTGTGGTTATTGTTTAGCATACTAACTTTGTTTTGCAGAGATCGGTGTAGATAGATCAGTTCTAAACTGCAGAGCATTTAGAATCGTTCTCCGTCCCGACACCGTATACTTTGACTTTCGATTTCCTGAACTTCAGTCAAAGTGGGGGTTCTGTAGACACATAATCGTGTCTCCCCATTTAAGGGTCCAATGATGAAACATATCGCGGTATTAGTTGGCGCAACCCAATGGAAGAGCAATTCGAAGAACTAACCCAAATTCAATTTAAATTATGTTTTGAAATATTATTCTAAAGCCGAATTAATTATTCATGATAATTAATTGTATTTTAAGCCCATATAATATTTTGAGTCCATTTAAAATATTTTAAAATCGTAATTATTTATTTATTATTTTTAATAAATATTTTTATTATTTTTAATAAATATCAGATTTTTATTTCGTAAAATTCAATCTCCTGATTTTAAGGATAAAAAAATATCTTTAAAAAACTCGTTTAATGAAAAAGGCTGACAAATGAGCTGGACGCAGGAGGTGCGCCTAGCGCGCCACGTGCGTCCAGCACATTGGCCGAGCTGTGTCAGGCGCGCCAATCTGCGCCTGACACGTGGATTTGTGACTCACACGGAGTCCTGCGCCTAGCGCAGTCCCTGTGTGACACGCGGATTCCTTTTCTATCGTTTTAAAGACGCGTATACACGTGTACAACATTAATTGGGCAAGCCGCGTCAGGCGCGTCAATGTGTGCCTGACACGTGGATCTGCGCCATACACGTCAGCCTGCGCCTGGCACAGGGGGCGCGTGAAGGCGCAGATTCCTGTTGCCTATAAATACCTGTGATTGCCCGAATCCAGGACGGCTTTTTCGATTTATTATTTTACGAACACAAAAACTCCCGAATACTTGCGAATTAAATTACAAACATCCAAACACTCAAACACTTTCAATACTTCAATTCCTTTTCGAGTTCCTGATCATACTACGTTCATGGTTCCACGATTGCTCCGCCTGAAGGTTGTTGCGCTCTTCGACCTAAGCCGTATAGGTATAATTCCAGAGGACTCTTGAATAATTCAATTATATTAATTGCCTGGAAGTTACTAACAATTTCTTGTCATGATGTAGATATTTAATTTATAATCGTAATTATTGTATATTCTAATCCCTTTTACTATTATTTTTGTATATAGCATCATATTGTTTTGATTGTCCTGCATGCTTTTTATCACCCTCATGTTATTATTGCTAAACAAAATCTAAAGAATTATTCTAACTAATTCAGATAATTTGGACAACCTGCTAGGTACCTTGTAATATTGATTGCCTTAGTCTTTTATGCGTTTCCTAAACCAACTTAGACTAAATGTTTTTAGGGTGTATAAAATATTATATGATTATTCATTGGCATAAAATTTATTGTGAATCGATATTTAGTAGAGGACATCAATGGGCAACATGGTTCCTGACTGTGTTGTACCCTCACCCCCGAACTCAATCTTTGGTTCATTTTGACCATCTATGGAGTCAGGCCGGGAAAATATACATTGGATAAAGTCCCTAAGATGTCTCTACAGTTTTCAATATCCAATTAGGTTTATGATTCTTCCTTTAAAGAATTGTTGGCGACTTCAAAACGAATTTCAATAAAACCTTAACAATGGGGTAGTCAAATCAAATACGCGCTCTCACCGCGTAGGCGAAATAAAAACACGCCTACAATTTGGCGACTTCACTGGGATAATTTTAAAATTTTAATTTTTTTTAAATGAGTGGGTGAAACTTGAAAAATACGATTCATTCTCCTTTTATGCCTTTGAATAATATATTGTTTTGCATATGCATGGCTATTGTTCAGCCACCATAAGGACAATCTACCTTGCTTCATTAGCACAT
This sequence comes from Beta corolliflora, assembly GCA_947648045.1. Classification (NCBI taxonomy): domain Eukaryota; kingdom Viridiplantae; phylum Streptophyta; class Magnoliopsida; order Caryophyllales; family Amaranthaceae; genus Beta; species Beta corolliflora. The sequence continues at coordinate 26,338 of CANSZD010004290.1, forward strand.
GTTCTATGTGAGAGGTCACTCCCGGGGGGTTTGCGCTTTGTCCTTCCAAAAAGCTTCCTGAGCGATAGTGTTGGATCTTAGTCATAAGCAAACCTACCCAACCATGGCATTGTTCTCTTGTTCCTGACTTGAGAACTGGAGTGCGTCTTACACGTGGCCACCTCTTTAAGCAGGGGTATGAAGCGTGGGATCAATCTCTTAGTCATGGACCCTTTTCAGACTTAACCTAAACCCGACCATAGTTTAAAACATAGAACTGAACTTTTGGTTGGAATTTTTGCATCCATGTTATATGACATTTGTAATCCCCCGCAATTTTATGAATTTTATAAATACATTTTAATGTATATTAAATATATTTTAATGTTTAAATGAGTTATTTCTTAAATGGTTGACTATTTGAAAGTCAAAAGAATTATTTAATGATTTTAAATAATCAAATATTTGGGTTTAGTAAAAAGGATTTTAAATTGGGTTAGAGGAACCCAACTATGCAAATCACCCAACCATTAAATATTATTAAAGCCCAAACCCTTTTCCTTAGCCGAAAAAGGGATAACTATATAAACCCCAAAACCCCAAATTTTCCCCACTTACTTTTTCTCTCTTCCTTCTCCTCTTTTCTTTCGGCCTCCCTCCTCTTTTCTTCTCTCTCTCTCCCGGTTTTTCTCTCCTCCCTTCGGTGTTCCTCCGTCGACGGCAGCCACGCCAGCCACCGCCGACCACCGCAGCGCCGCCGACGTCCTCCTCCTTGTCGTGCATGTTTCTTCCTACTTCCTCTCTTGTGGTTATTTCTTCTTCCTCTAGTTTTATTTAATGTTAAAGTTTATATTTTTAAGGATGGATTTAATGTTTTCATGTTTAAAATTATATTTTGATGATTTAAATATAATTTTAGATTATGTAAATTATATAGTAAAGTGATTAAAATTTCAGATTTAATAGTTATGATTAAACTAGGGTTTTGAGTATCAAAGTATGGATTTTTAGAGTATTATGAGTTGGAAAATCATAGTAGTATATTATAGTTTATGAAATTGAGTACTCTTATGATTTTAATTATGTCTAAGTATGTTTTGAAAAGGGTTTAATACATTATAAGTTGCTGGTAATTTTGTTAGTATGCTTACAATGGAGCTTTTATGATCAAAGTATGAGTTTTAAGGGTTGTTAATAACTAGTATAGTAGTACTATACAAGGAGGTATTAATAATTAAAGTTTTAATGATGGGAAAGGTTTTTAAACACTTTTAAAGAGGGTTTAAAGTATTTTAATATTGCTGGAAATTTATAGAGTATTGATTTGTGGTTATGTTGATTATTGTTAGGCGGAGAATTCTCTTTATGTGACTTTTAAACTTGTGAAAGTAGACTCGCATTTTGTCTACACAAGGTACGTACATACCTATGTGTGTGTTTGATTAGTATCATGCCCTAAGGATGGGATTTATGTAGTATCACGTATAGGAAACTATTTTTAGTTCATATGTGATTTACATTCAATTGAATTTGCATGTTTTATGCCGGCGTGTGAAACATGTTGGTTATGATGATGATCTTATGATTGTATGGAATATTGATACAAGCATATGGGATTTGGGAACTTCATTTTATTAATTCACATGAGGGATTAATATTTATGTTGGTATTATTGGATCATGATTGAATCATGTTGTTCCCTTTGGATTATTTAATTACTTTATAAGGACCGAGGGCCTTATTTGGTAAGTTGGTTATTTAACCTATGAAAGGTTGGTTGGTTGTTGACTTGGTCAATAAATAAATAAAGGTTATGGATTTAATATTGGAAGTATTTTTGGATTATTAAGCTGATGATCACCTTATCAAATCATAAGATAAAATTGAAGTTTATGATTACTTGATGATTATATTAATTGTTTTATTTGTGAGTCATAACAAGTAATAAATTATTAATCATGTAAAGTGAAACGTGGATAGCAATAGCTTTAGACTTGTGCATGTCTAAAGTGTTGGATTAGTATGAGTTGGAGTACATGGTGGTAGCCCATGGCTTTTCTTGGGGCCGGATTGATCACCGTGTCCTATTTTTATTTAAAAGGTTCATCGATATCGTAGGTCATGGGAATACGGAGTCGCGCCCGTATTTCGTCTTCTAAATTGAAGGCTGGTTTTGGTTAGACAACTCGTTCCATTGACTATTCCATCTAAATTAATTAATCTATTAGCTGTGAAGTTAGTTCAGTAAAAGTAGTCTGCAGTGTTATTATATTATTATTTATTCCTGCTTAGTATTTATTAGTATCATGTTAGGATTGTTTACTATTTGTTATGTAGTACTCAGCTTTGTTGATTACGTGCTTTGTGTGTGTATGTTGATCATGGCTATGCCTTATTGATCTTGTGACGACCCTTTTGGTGAGCAGTCTCTAGGGATCAGTAGTGCTCGTCATTTACAGGTTTGAAAATGATGCATCATGGGTTCGGGATTGGAGAGCATGTGTAGATTATTTATCATACTTTGAATTTACACTTTTCGTAGCTGACTTTGACTATTGTCGTTGACTTTGACTTTTGAGGTTGACTTTGACTTTAGTTGGTTTGACTTTTAGAGTTGACTAAGTTTTATTTTTAAAGTTTATTTATTATGTTTTCCGCTGCAAAAATATGAATAAGCCGATACGTTATCACACGGATAATTTTTGTTAGAAAAGAGATATTAAAAGTATTATATGGTCAATTATTAAAAGTATAATTTTTGTCATTATTATGTGTTGTACCTAAAATTCGCGTCTAAATAACAAACAAAAGTTCGTCAATTGACCAAAATGTCACCTAAATCCCCGAAAAACATGTCGGGGGAGTAGTGCGCCAAGCGCATTAAGTTGCGCCTGGCGCACCACTCCCGCTCCAGACGCACGGATGTGCGCCGCGCACAACAATGCTGCGCGGCACGCAGTCTGTGCATCACATGCTTTTCGTCGATTTAGTCGTTGTGGTGGTCGATCCTATGTTCAGTCTTATGTTCGTCTGTCTGCAAGGTCGAGCCTGTCCTAAAAAAAGTACATCTAGAAAATTGATCATGGTAGAGTTAGAATCATCATGCATGTCTACCTTCTCCCTGTTGTTCAACTAATCTTCCCTATCAATCCTACCTTACCATATTCATTTAATTTCAAAAAACTTACATTTTTTTGCAAAATCAATCCTACACCCTCTTCTATTCTACTCTTTTTCAAAAACATTTACTAAACATCATCATACACGACATTTACAAAAATGTTTTTCAAAATTAATCCATCATCTTAACCTATTAAAATATAAAAAACAAGGGGTTCCTTTCAAAAACAAATTTCAAAAATTCTAAGCCTATTCCAAATACCTTCAATCCAATCCAATCAACCAAATCCAATCCATTTGCATGCATTTTAGGTCCATATGCATTAGAGTCATTTTTGCATTCATATTAGGTCCATCTATATTTGAGTCATGCATTCATATTAGGTCCGCTAGCATTAGAGTTGATCTTAGGCCCGTATAAGTTTAGTTCATGTCAAATCTAGGCCCATTTGCATCTTTATGTGAACCCTAGTCTATGTCAAGCCCAGTCCAAGTCTAATCCATGCGTGGTGGCGCTACATGTTTAGCGGTGTTGTTGTGTCCGTGGTGGCGTTGCATATGCCGGTAATTGTCTGATTTCATCTTGTAATTCTGAAATTGGGCTCTTGCTTGTTTTGTTCCTTTGATTTGTAATAGCAAAGCTAATTTATGTTCACTCAAGATTTAAGATTATACCCATCTTTATATTTATTTTTTATCATGAAAAGTTTAACAAAGTATGCTGAATTATTAATTTAATCTTGCTAGATTCAGATTTTTAACACAAGAATTTGAGTATAAGTTGCGCAATTAGTTTTGTCAAATAATTTAACCAATTTCAAACTTTGTTTTGGAGCTTGTAATCTTTTTTGATTTTTAATAAGTTAGTTTATAAAAACATATTTCTACAAATTGTGTTGTTTGATAGTATTCTCTACAAATTATAATGAGATTGATTAGAGTTAGCTTGTGGATTAACAATGTGAGTTAGATTAGTTAAATGATTTGTATATAAGGGTTTATAGTTAGTTCATGAAAGAGTTTAAGAAGTATGATCAAGTCAATTTATTTATTAAAAGTGTGGTGAGAATGAATATTAATTATTGTTATTGTTGTGAGGTGGTTGTTGGATGATGGCTATGGAATTATATATTATTCAAGCAAATATGGAAATCAAATTATGATGCTCCGAGGTTTTGTATCATTGTCCTTGGGTTTATATTGAAGTGATTATTTTATCTGGGTAACATTTATGTTCAGCAACATGTATTTACATTCCCGTGTGTGTGTTATTTTATTAATATCATACATCATTTATAGTCATGGCCATGATTATAGAGGCATGTTTATGAGTTGAATTGTGAATTGTTATTGAATGTATAAATGAATGCTTTTGTTCAGTTACTTGAATTGTTCAGAAATGTTTATGTTTGCGAATTATGATTTGCAAAAGATATGTTAAAAGGACTCCGTATTGATTTGGTTCGCTTAGCTCATGAACTAAGAGAAAAAGTGGGCAAGGTACAGGTGGAGGAAAATGATTCATAGATATGTTAAGATAAAAGTTAAGACCATTAAAGGTCGAATATTCAGTTATGTTATGTTACGTTATGTTCTGCCAAAACCTGTACTTGCCAGCAATTTGTGTTGAGTGATTGGGCTATGCCAACGATATATTTCAAATGATGAATTCTTTTCAGAACAATTACCAAGTTTGTTATTATATGAAAAAAATTACGAACTAAAACTGTTTTGACGGGTTGAAGTAAAGTTACTGAGTTTTCCGCTCATTCTAGTTTTGTGTTTGTTTTGTATTTCTTTATGTTATTTGCAGGTGTCTTAATGATATGTCGAACTCAATTTTTGGATGAGCGAGAACATGTGTGTGTTGTCGGAATATTATTGGTGAATTGAAGTGTAATTAGATGTTTAAATGAGAATGGTTTGTGAAATTTGATTGTATTATATTTCGAGATATTAGTCAGAGGAGTTGTGTATTTAAGGTCAAAGTAAGAATATCATAATGTGGGCCCATAACCCATAAGTTTAGGATCGTATAAAATATTATGTTTCCGCTGCGAGTAAATGTAAATTTGAGGTCTATTAAATGATATTTGAGATTTGTGTATGTTATTATAATACAAGATGGGAGTGAATTGTATTGTTGGGAACAATGAGAAATTTTCGCGAAATTTAAAGAACAACGAGAAAAACAAAGTAAAGACACAAGAGAATTTACAAGAAAAACCTTCCTAGACCTTATAGGAAGTAAAAACTTCGACCCCGAGGGATTTTAAACATAACTCATTCGCTAATAATAGGTCAACAATTCAGTACAGCCTATTTCTCTAGAGTTCCTTCTCTCGTTCTACTAGGAAAACTTATCCCACAGAAGTCCCTTAATTGTTGATATTCTCTCTCTTGACTTCACTCAAAGTCTTCTCTTCAATACAAGATTTCACTCAAAATCCCAACCCCAAACCCTATTACAATCTTCGAATTAACACTAAGAGAAACTCACAACAAAACTAGCAACATTAAGATGTATGAGAATGGTTAATGACACTGACACAATGAATAACACTTGCTCTCTTATTTACGTAGTCAATGATGCGTTAAATGAAGATATCAATGAGCTATTTCCAGATGAGCATGCTTACAGGAGTAAGCCCTACTTATCTGTAAGTAACTCACTATTTATATTTTTCCTTCAACGAAGGAGCTTGTTTTCAATAACATAAAATTAAATTTTATTTAAATTTATTTGGATAAAATAAAGTTTAACAAACTCAAGCAATATATATCAAAATCGGTCACCTTAAATAAGGATTATTTTTCTTAACAAAAATACTTGAGATAAATCATCAATGAGATAAAGATAAGATTTTATTTACCACGAAAGATTAAATCGTTCTAAAAAAAACTTTAACTTTAATTAAAACCAAAAACTAAATCTAAAAATTCTGATCTTATTCTAAGCATATTCCTTAGTTTATAGTGCCAACTAACTACTCTCATACTATGGTTGATTTTACAAATTAGAAATCACCCAGTTCCTAATCTTAGGAACAACTCTTTATTCCAACTTGTTGCTTGTTCCTTACAGATGTTCCTAATTTCAACTGATGACTTTTGTAACTCTGCTTCTAGCAGCTTCATCATGTCTTGTGAAGATCAATACTCCATGAATCCTTCATTGTCTTTGATAAACTTGTTTCACTATCAACAACACTTGTAGAATATTAGTCCAAATAAGTTTGTCTTTGTTATATGTCATCTTCAAAACTTAGGGTCAACAATTTCCCCCTTTTTGAGGATGACAACAAAGGTAAACTTTAAAGAAAAATAATACACAAGAGTTTATGAGAAATTAAGGCATCTTTTATTTTAATAAAACAAATAAGGAGAGAAACACGTGATAACAAAAAAATTAGAGAAAGTAATATGCGTCATATATTTTCCCCCTTTGTCATCTTTAAAAAGATACATTAAATTAGAATCAATTAGAATGCTAAGAGGAAATCCAAGCACAGTACCAAAGTATGGGAACTATTGGTTAGCAAATCATTGCAGGATTGGAATCCACTCATGGAGCAAAACCATCGTAGTTCGATCTTACGTTTCACCCTAAATGGCCAATTCCATTGGGGATGAAAAGGAAATAAGGGAAAATAGATTATGAATAACTCACCTTTAGAATTAGAAAAATCTATTAGAAATGAGGTAATCACTGCGGCTAGTGATTAAAATGGGGTTAAGATAATCACCCAAATTAGTGATTTAAAATGAAGGTCAAGATAATCACCTTATATTAGTGATTAAACATAAAGGTTAAGATAATTACCCTAATTAGTAGCAATGGCAATTTTGCTTGGTTAGGATTTCTGCCAATCTCAATCTCCATGGCAAGGAAGAAGAAGACTCCATCAACTGAAAATCAGGTAAATATGGACTCTGATGCTGCGATAAAGGACATAACACTTCATCCTAGTGTTGGACCTATCTCTCCCGAACTACAATCAGCCATAAATGCGATTCACTCATCGATTATAACTCCTCACCTAGAAGAACCCATAAATGTTGAAAAGGAGATTACTCAACCTATTTAACAAAATGAAGTAGCAACTAAGGAAAACCCTTGGAATACGTTGTTCAAAGGCAATAGACTCACTTCCAAAGGTAATTCACTGAGATTTGTTGCTCATGTTGTCAAAAATGGAATTGTTGTGGCTTTTTTGGATAAGACTGAAACTGATAAACTTTCAGAAGTGTGGGCTACATCTTTGGTGATATATGTTGTTGGCAATACTCCAACTATTGGTGCCTTAGCATGATTTATTGAGCAGGAATAGAACTTTGTGTCTAAACCATAAATTTTTATTACATGATGAAGGATTCTTTGTGGTGAAATTTGCTTCTATTGATGATAGGAATGAAGTCTTGTATGTTGGTCCTCATAGTTTCAATAGTAGACATATGATTGTTAAGCCTTGGACAGCAAATTTTAGCTTTCAGGAGGAGGTGCTTAAAATCATACATATATGGGTAAGATTGCCTAATCTACCTCTCCTTCTTTGGAGCCCCGGCTCTCTAAGTAGGATTGATAGTCTATTAGGTGTTCCTTTATATGCTCGATGAATGCACCTCTAAACAATTGAGAATCTCATTTGCTAGAATTCTTATTGAGATTGATGTTACTAAGGATATGCAACATATCTTGTCACTTTTGAAGATTCTAATGGAACATCAATTTAAGAAGTGGTGAAGTATGATTGGTGGCCTCCCTTTTGCAAAAAATGTCAGAAGGTGGGACATGACTGTGGTAATAGAAGAATTCAGCAACAACAGCAGGTTCCTCAGCCTAAAGTGGTGCAAAAATGGGTTCCAAAGCAACCAAAACCAACTAGTACAACAGTGGTAGCACCTGAAATACCAGCAGTGGTAGCTTCTGAGGTTCCACTGCAATCTGAGCAACCAGAACCAGTTGAAGAAAGGCCTAGGTCTAACCAATCTAGTGTTGTTAATACTCCTATTCAACCTATTGTGCATCAATGGAAGATGGTGACTAGGAGGAATAGGGGAAAAAGAATTATTGTGCCCTGTGATGGAAGCAATGCTGACTTCTGTTTTGATGAAAATGATGAAGAAGACGGAGATGAAGAGGAGCAAGATCTTGGGCTTCAAAATAAAGCGGGTGAAAACCCTTATCTATCATGATTTATGCTTGCACGTGGAATGTGAGAGGTCTTAATGACCCTCTCAAAATAAAGGAGGCAAAATATTTTCTTGTAGTTAACAATTTCACTATTTTTGCTTTAACTGAAACTAGAGTGAGATTGTCAAATAAAGATAAGGTGCAAAAGAAGATTGGGCGAGGTTGGCAATGGAGTGATAATTACAATCATAGTCCTAGGGGCAGGATATGGCTAGCTTGGAATAATACAATGATTAATGTTGAAATTGTTTTTACATCTGATCAAGTTATTCACAGCTTGATTACTGATAAACATACTCAATAAAAAGTGTATTTCACAGCTATTTATGGTTTGCATAACATTAAAACTAGGAGACCATCATGGAGCACGATTCATTCTTTACCTGCTAATATCAATTTAGAATGGATTATTATGGGAGATTTCAACTCTGTGCTTGAAAGTGATGATAGATTAAATGGAGTGCCAGTATCCAATGCTGAAACTCAGGATTTTAGACATTTACTTGATCACACTGACTTACTTGTAGTGAAGGGGATTGGGGACTCTTATACTTGGTCAAATAAGAGACAAGGAGTGGAAAGAATATTCAGTCGAATTAATAGATGTCTCTGTAATGCAAAGTGGTTTGCTAATCACACTCATACAACTGTGGAAATCAAAAATCAATTCATCATTGATCATAACCCTCTTTTGATCTATTTAAATCAACATTCTCAACATGGTGGCAGACCATTCAGATTTTTTAATCATCTCATTTATCATCCTTAATTTCATGTTAAAGTTGCTGAAGCCTAGAGGCAGAAGGGGGCTGCTAAAAATCTTACCGATATTTGGTATAAATTAAAAGATGTTAGAAGTGTGCTCAAGCATTTACAAGTTACTCAATTTGCAAATGTAACTGAGAAGATTATTAATTCCAGAGAGCAATTGGATTTGGTCCAATCTCAAATCCACACTGACCATCTCAATGCATATCTACATATTCAAGACCAACAATGTATTGACTCTCTCAGGAAATGGCTTCATATTGAAGAAACTATTCTTAAGCAAAAATCGACAATACAATGGCTTCAAGTTGGGGATTCTAATAGCAAAGTGTTCTTTGCTGCAATGAAAGAAAGGCAAGCCTGGATTTCTATTGATGTCCTTTACTCCAACACAAGGGTTAAACTTGATCAAGCTGCTGATATTCAGAATGAGTTGAAATTTTAACAATCTGATGGGTAGAAGTGCCAGTGAATTGCCTGACATTGATCTCACTATCATCAGGAAGGGCCCTACTCTTAGCACTCAGGCCAGGAGCAATCTGATCAAACCTATTACTTTGCAAGAAATTGACAATACATTATTTAACATTGATGGAGCCACGACCCCAGGTTTGGATGGTTTTAATGCCAAATTCTTTACAGAAACTTGGCAAACTATCAAACCTAATATATATGATGGTGTTCTTGATTTTTTTGACACTGGTCAACTCAGCTCTCAGGTGAATCTTGCTTCTCTCACTCTGGTTCCTAAAATTTCCAATCCCACTTATGCTAGTGATTTTAGACCCATTGCATGCTGCACAGTGGTCTATAAAATCATTGTTAAGCTGATTACTCATAGAATGCAACATTGCATTGGTGACGTTGTTGATACAGCTCAGGCTGGTTTTATTCCTAAAAGGCATATCACTGACAATATTCTTCTGGCTACTGATCTCATAAAAGGCTACACTAGGAAAGGGATATCTCCTAGGTGTACAATCAAGATTGATCTCAAGAGAGCTTATGATTCAATTGAATGGTCTTTTTTAAAAAGCATGCTTCTTGAATTGGGTTTTCCTCACTTATTTGTCTCTTGGATAATGGCTTGTGTTTCCACGGTTTCTTACTCTATTCTTCTTAATGGTAAACCTTGTACTCCATTTCATGCTAAGAAAGGGCTCAGACAAGGGGATCCCTTGTTCCCTTTTCTTTTTGCAATTGGTATGTAATATATGTCTAGGTGTTTAAGCACTCTCAAGGACAATACAAACTTCCATTATCATCCCAAATGTGCTAGATTTTGTATATCTCACATGATGTTTGCTGATGACTTACTGATGTTCTGTAGAGGTGATTTGTCTTCTATTTAAGAAATTCTTAAAACTTTTAAGCTTTTCTCTAAAGCTTCTGGGTTAGAAGCTAACTTACACAAAAGTAACATCTATTTGGGGGGTGTTTATACTGATATTACTGCAGCTATTCAGGCTACAACCCATATCTCTATGGGTGAGTTCCCTTTCCGATATTGGTGTTCCACTCTCCACCAAGAAGTTATCCTATGCCACTTGTAAGCCATTAATTGATAAGATTATGGCAAGGACTAAGACTTGGGCTGCAAGGACCCGCTCCTATGAAGGAAGAGCCCAGCTAGTCAAATCTATTCTCCTGAGTATGCAAATCTTCTGGTGTCAGATCTTCATTCTTCCAAAGAAGATCCTAAAAGAGATTCAAGGGCTCTATAGAAGCTACTTATGGACTGGCAAAGATCAACCATCTAGGAAAGCTTTAGTATCATGGGAGCATATTTGCTTTCGTAAGACTGGTGGAGGTTTGAACTTTACAAACTTGGAGATATGGAATAAAGCCGCTATAGCCAAACAGTTCTGGGCTGTAGCTCTTAAGCAGGACAAATTATGGATTCAATGGATCCATTCTTACTATATAAAACATGCTAACATATGGACAATGAGGGTCCCTGCTGGTATGTCCTGGGTGCTTAAGAACATCATGAACTGTAGAAGTATCTTTGAGAATGGTAGCAAAATTTATGAATCTGAAAAGGGTGGAAAATTTTCTATCAATCAGTGCTATAATGCACTTAGAGAACCCATTGCTCATGTTAGTTGGAAACGGCTAATCTGCAACAACAAAGCTTCTCCCAAAAGCTTATTTGTCACATGGCTTGCAATCCTCAATAGACTTGCCACAAAAGTCAGGCTAGATCATTGGAATATGGTGAATGATACCAACTGTGCTCTTTGTAACAATGTAGAGGAAGACATCAATCATATCTTCTTCAATTGTGTGTACTCCACTGCAATATGGGAAAAATGCTTATATATTCTGGGAATTTCAAGACTTCCAAAATTATTCCTGGAAGAGATTACTCTAGCTGCTGAGCAATGTAGAAGAAGACACAAGCGCAGTAAGTTGTATGGGATGCTCTTTGTTGAGACAGTTTATCATATTTGGCTTCAAAGAAATCATCAAATTTATGAAGGCAACCACAAGTCTCTTGAGCAGACTGTTGAGCTAATCTTATTTAGTGTAGCCTGTAGAATTAAGGATGATATGAAACACCTCTTGTATAGGTAAATGGTTTTGATTTAATGCTGCTTGTTGTCTTGTAGACAAGTTTAGTCTTGGTGTTGCTTTTGGGTAGCACATGAAGAATCTAACTTACCAACCCTTCCTAGAAGGTGGGGTAAGTTGGATACTGATGCTATTTATACCCTCTAGCTTGTTGCATTGGTGTCTGTAACATCTTTTTTTGGTGATCAATAATAATTTTTTATTTTCCAAAAAAAAAGTACCCAAATTAGTAATTAAGAATGTAGGTTAAGATAATCACCTTAATTAGTGATTAAGCAAGAAAGTTAAGATAATCACCTTAATTAGTGATTAAGCAAGAAATATAAGATAATCACCTTAATTAGTGATTGAGCATGAAGGTTAAGATAATTACCTTAATTAGTGATTAAAAAGGAAGGTCAAGATAATCACCTTAATTAGTGATTAAACATGAATGGTTAGGATAATCACCTTAAGTAGTGATTAAAAATGGAAGTTAAGATAATCACCTTAATTAGTGATTAAACTTAGGATTATGGTATTCACCTTAATTAGTAATACTAAATTAGGATTAAGATCATTACTCTAATTAGTGATTAAATAAGGGTTAAGATAATCACTCTAATTAGTAATTAAATAGGTTGAAAATAATCACCTTAATGAGTGATCAAATTTTAGGATTGAAATAATCACTTCAATTAGTGATTAAATTTAGGATTTTTCAAGAGGTCTTAGAAAAAAGAAATTTGCTTCCTATTTGAAGGCTTTTGGATGGAAGAGAAATAATCTTATTTGAAGATTATTAATTCATTTTTTTTAAAAATGATCAATTTGAGACGGAGATTGGAGATTCTGGTATCCGATTTTTGACTGTCTTAATTAACGGTATGAATCCCACGAAAGTCTCTCATTGGACTATAAGTTTTAGAAAACTTTGAAGTCACCACCCTATTAATATTTGAATAGGGATAGATTTATTTAATAAATCATTTTAAAATCAATTTCAAGAAATATCATTTAAAACGATGATGACTTCATATGGATAAGGCTTTTTTGAAAATTGGTCTTTCATACCATGAGATAGGGTTCGGGGTTTAGGTTAAGAGGTGCGAACGTCTGGAACTCGTCTCCTCTTCCGTTCTAAAGAACGGGCTCTTACTAAATGCGTTATTATCCATTTTAAAGTAATCATGGCTATTAAAAAGAAAGAAAATCACATAATTTGCACATACACACATTAACCATTTTTATTTAGGACCAATATATCATTTGTACATGGTAGGTTTGAGCACTGAAGTTGCACTACGTACCAATCATTGTGGGATTGGAATCCACTCATGGATCAAAACCTTCGTAGTTCGAGCTTATGTCTCACCCTAAATGGCCAATTCCACTGGGGAAAGAAGAGGAGGGAATAGATTATGAATAACTCACCTTTAGAATTAAACAAATCTATCTAAAATGAGGTAATTACTCCAATTAGTGATTGAAATGGGATTGAGATAATCACCTTAATTAGTGATTAAGTATGAAGGATTAGGATAACCACCTCAATTAGTGATTAAAAATGGAGGTAAAAAGTAATCATCCTAATTAGTGATTATTCAAGGAAAGATAATCACCTTGATTAATGATTAACAATGAATGTTAGGAAATATCACCCTAATTGATGACAATTCAAGGTTTAAGATAATCACTCTAATTAGTGATTAAATGAGAAAAATAATCGTCCTAATTAACGATCATTACGGTTTAAGATAATCACTCTAATTAGTGATTAAATGGAAAGAATAGTCGTCCTAATTAACGATTATTAAGGTTTAAGATAATCACTCTAATTAGTGATTAAATAATGATTGGAGATTATCACCCTAATTAGTGATTAAAAGAAGTTTGAGTTAACCGCTCTAATTAGCGATTAATCGAGGATTGAAATAACCACCTTAATAGTGATCACGTTTATGATTTTTAAGAGGTCTTAGAAGGTTTGCTTCCTAATTGATGGCTTTTGGAAAATAATCTTTATTGAAGATTATAAAGTCATTGGGAGAGAAATGATCAATTTGAGATTGAATTTGGAGATTTGTGTTTGGCTAATTGGAATTTGGCCATTTAAAGCAAGATACGTGAAACGGCCTAAAATCAATTCGGAGATCATAATTACTAATCTAATTATGTCAAATTATATGATTAATCCATTTGAATACGGAGAACATATTTTTAAAATGTAAGATGGATCATCATACAATTTAACTTAGTTAGATTTGCAATTTTTCCTCTTAATTGAGATTGGGTCATTTGATTCATGTACTATGATATATTGGCCCAACATGCAATATTTGTAGCATTTGTTGCTCATTTTATTAAAAAGAGTTGTGGAATTATTTATGAAAATTATGCATAAACATCTCCATGTTTTTTTTATTAATTGAGTGATGCAATAACTATAAAGAATCACTATTATTACAACAATATGTACAAAATCTATGATCTATACAAATCTTCAATCTTGGTTTTCACCATGAGGCTCCTTGATCTTCACATCCTTGAATGGACTTTGGAATTCATGTTTAATGGGCTTTGGAATTCATGTTTATTTGTGAATTTGTAAATTTGTGAAAGTTAAAGATTAATTAACTTCTTTGATTTTGATTTTTTATGACAATTTTTATTGATTTTTATTTACACGATAAAATGAGTCATTTTAAGAGAAACTTAAAATTTCATGATTTTTTTATTCACATTTTCGTATGAAGAAAATATTTTTTTTATGAAAGTTGAGTTAATTACTTTATTTCATTTTTCAGATTGCCTTTTTGTTCTTGTACTGACTTACAAAAATCATAACTTTCTATACAAAATGTTAAAATGAGCATATGATATATATATAATATATATATATGGATAGATCAGTGAGTTCTTTATGTTGTATTAAAATTTCACAAGTGTTTCGTGACCACTTAAAGTTTGGTGAATTTTATGTCAAAACTGGTCAAAACAGGACCTTTATTCAATTTGTTCTTTGGGATCTAACTTATTGAACTTATTTTGAAGTGAAATTTGGTATGAACATTCTAGACATTTTGCAAGACTATACTGGAAATTTTCAATTGAATTGGACACTTTTAAGACCTTTATTTATTTATTTCCTTAACTGAAAGGAAAATCAATTTTCTGAAATTTAGTGATTTACATGAATGGTTTTGTAAAAATGATGTACAATTGTATAAAATTCATATGAACATGATTTTTATATTTTTGAAAAGCTACTGATGTTTTCTTCAAACTTGAAATTTTTTGTTTTATCTAAATGACTTTATTTTAAACTTTATTGATAGAACAATCCTAGGTAGTACTGGAAAAAATTAGTTTTGCACAACAAAGTTGTATGATTTTTAATTATTTACAAAAAATTCATTTTTTAAAAATTCCAAAGCCCAGTTGCTGGAAACATCTTGCACCTCATAGAAAAAATATTAATGACTACAAACTATTCTGATAATACAGACGAAAAATGAAATGTAGTACGAAATTAAAATTGATTATAATTACAGCATCACATTTTTTTATGGAGATGTTTTTACACAATTTATCTTGAATTTTTTTATGAAATCATTTTTGGTGATGAATAACAACTTGATTAAGGAAAATCACATAATCACATTATTTCCTAAGAGTCACCCCATTAGAGGTGACAATTCTAGGTGGGGTGATTTAAGGTTGGAAACCTATTAGGACTTCCACATACCCAAATCACTCCAAAGATTAAAAAATGATAAGAAGAAAACAAGGAAGAAGTTAGTAGATGTTTAAGAATGTTAGAAACTGACAATCGCAATGGCAAGGAAGAAACTGATTTCAAGGCTGTGTCGTGGTAGGAGACCACTGACTTGAAAGCAATTACGGCTCGACAACGCTGGTAATCGATCTGGCCGGAAAGCTCCCCAAGGTTAACACAACAACCTAAACTGTCACCACTAACAGAGTAGGTTATGGAGATTAGCACGTACCCAGGAAGAAAAGAGAAGAGGAGAAGAATCGAGAGAATGATTTTGTGTGTGTTCAACTGAAGAATAATGTACTGATCTTATAAGAAGATATCAGACCAAAAACGGAAGGCATTCAATCCGGGGAGGATATCAAGGGATTGCCATAAATACTGTAACGTTCAAAACGTTACAGTCTTCCCACAACAGATACACACGCAATCAGCCTGGGTCCAAAAAGATAGTTAAGTTAAGTTTATTCCCCAAACCCCAAAGCCCAAGGCCCTAGGCCCATGGCCCTGGCCCGGTCTGGGCGGGTGGCGCGATCGCGTGTGTGATAGCAAGCCCAAACCAAAGCATGATATCCAACCACAAAAGCATCTCAAGTACCAACTCAATGAGAATAATAAAGAAGGGAATATAAAAACAAGGAAGTATTCCCTCCCACAAACAATGTGGGACTTTTAAAGAAAAGAAAACAAAGGCTTTTCAAGCCTTGATTCCAACAATCCCCCACAAAGGCTCTGAAAAGCAAAAGAAATTCCTGGGTAAGGAAAGGAAAGTACTTCAGCATCAATATCTTTCGATTTGAATTGATACATAGTGATTTGAGGCAACAACTTACTTTCTAGTGAGTGAATTTCTCTTGAACACATTAGAGTTCCGTTGAGACCCCCACAACACATACCTACCTTAAGATCGTGCAGTCTCCGCGATACATCACAAGCGCTTTATAGCCATGCGCATTCCTTGGGTCTCATAAGTGCTCTAGAAAGACAGCCCAGTCTTTCATAGAAGGTGGCTTAACCTCCACACTTACCTAGGTAGTCCATCAAGTGTTTCTCAATAACACCACCCCGAAGGGATATGGAACCATTAAGAGCAAAGCTCAACCTCGCAATATAAATCCATCAAGTGCGTCTCAATAGCACCACCAATAGGCTATGGATTTAAGAAGCACTACCATACGCCATAGGGATGAGAAATGTAGTGCAAGTTAAGATTCTATGGCTTCGTTTGACCACAAAAGGGTATCCACCTTAAAATCTCAACTAATGGGCTTTAGCCCCATCCCCCTCGACAACTCTAGGACAACTCTCCTAGGTAACCCCTTGGTAAAGGGATCAGCAAGATTTCTTTCGGACCTCACATAGTCCAAAGAAATCACCCCATTTTTCAGGAGTTGTTTGACGACTCCATGTCTGATCCGTATGTGTATCCTCTTACCATTGTAGACACTGTTCTTAGCAACACCAATGGCTGCTTGAGAATCACAATGAAGAGAGACAGGTGCACCCTGTCCTCCCCATAAGGGAACATCAGACAACAGATTTCTCAACCACTCAGCTTCTTGCCCTGCCAACTCGAGGGCAATGAACTCAGACTCCATAGTGGAACGTGCTATACAAGTCTGCTTCGAAGACTTCCTTGATATAGCACCACCACCAAGGGTAAACACATAACCACTAGTTTAACTAATCTCATCATTACCAGAAACCCAATTTGCATCACAAAATCCTTCAAGAACAGCAGGAAATTTAGAATAATGCAAACAAAAATCAACAGTTCCTTTTAGGTATCGGAGAAGACGATGGAGAGCATTCCAATGTTCATTACTAGGGTTATGAGTATATCGACTCAGTCTACTCACTGCATAAGCTATGTCAGGTCGAGTACAGTTCATGAGGTACATCAAACTACCTATGACTTTCGCATATTCACTTTGAGAGACACTTTCACCTAAGTTCTTGGTCAAATGAATACTAGGATCATACTGGAACAACATCAAAGGAATTAAACTTTTTAAGCACCTTTTCCACATAATGAGACTGACTAAGGGAAATGCGACCGGAGATTTTTTTAAGTCTTACTCCTAAAATCACATCAACTTCTCCCAAATCCTTCATCTCAAATTTTGATGACAAGAAAAGTTTAGTATCATTAACAACCTTTAAGTTGCTACCAAAAATCAACATGTCATCCACATAAAGACATATAATAACACAATCTGATCCTATCAATTTAGAATATACACAGGAGTCAGAGTTGTTGACAATGAAGCCATTTGACACAACAGTACTGTTAAATTTTTCGTACCATTGTTTCGGAGCTTGTTTGAGACCATATAAGGACTTCCTCAAATTACACACTTTACCTTCTTGACCTTGCACCACGAAACCCTCAGGTTGAGACATGTAAATCTTCTCCTCTAAGTCACCATTCAGGAAAGCAGTCTTAACATCCATCTGATGTATAACTAAGTCATGAATAGCAGCAAGAGCTAGCAGGGTCCTAATGGTGGCTATCTTAGTCATAGGAGAATAAGTGTCAAAGTAATCTAGTCCTTTCCTCTGAGTAAAGCCCCTAATGACAAGTCTAGCTTTAAACCTCTCTATAGTCCCATCAGGTCTCAACTTCTTTTTAAAGATCCATTTACTATCTATGGTCTTTGACCCCTTAGGTAAGTCAGTTAACTCCCAAGTAGAGTTAGACAATATGGAATCTAACTCGCTCTTAATGGCC
Source organism: Beta corolliflora (assembly GCA_947648045.1). Classification (NCBI taxonomy): domain Eukaryota; kingdom Viridiplantae; phylum Streptophyta; class Magnoliopsida; order Caryophyllales; family Amaranthaceae; genus Beta; species Beta corolliflora. The sequence goes on from CANSZD010004290.1 coordinate 44,461, forward strand.
TCTTTCCAAAAACTAGCATCCACAGATCTCATTGCCTCTTCAAAAGTCTTTGGATCCTCTTCTATCATGAAAGCATAAACTAGTTCATCACTCAACAAGTCAACACAAGAACTTATAGATAGAAAAGCAGTGACAAAATCAGAACCAAAGTCTTTTGCTACTCTAGGTCTTTTACTTCTCCTAGGCTCATCTACAATAGAAGAACTACTAGCATGCATGTCAACTGAAGTACTACTTAAAGTCAAATCAGCAGGAAAATTACTAGTAGAGAAGATGAGAGAATTAGTGAAGTTAAGTTGAACTCTTTTCAACTTGGTTTTGAAGTGAAAAGGGGAGGGTATTTATAGAGAAATGAGGAATGTGAACTAGGGTTTCAAAGAGGGAGAAAATCAGATTTTTCATCCAAAAAATCTGATTTTCTTCATCCTTAATCACCTTAATGACATCACTCTAATGACCTTACCCTAATGACATCATCAAATCTCTTTGGAAACACAAATATTCTTATTCTTTTTAGATTTGCTCATTAATGAGGCAAGATCAGATTTTCAGAAAATATTCTTCCTAAAACATCCTAATATGTAAAAAAAAATTACATTGAAAATCGTGCAAACGAAATTGACCAGGATGCTGCGCCTAGCGCAGGAAGCTGCACTAGGCACAGCACTTTGCGCTAGGCGCAAGGCTCTGTGTCTGGCGTAGAGTAAGCTTGTGCGCTAGGCGCACAATCATGCGTCTAGCGCATGATTGTGTTCTTGGCGCACACTTGATTCTTCCGGAAAGAATCCGGATTTCCCCCTCTTACACATGGGATTTGATTCTTATTCTCACATCTTTTCATGATTCTTATTCTCTAACTAATGGATAAAGGATGTGTTTAGTGGATAAAGAATATATTCTTATTCTTTATCCAATGAACAATGACTTGACCATCAAGGAAACTGATTAATGCCGGTTTTGGGATACGACTAAAATCCCGACGCCTAATTGCGACTCATTTTTCATTTTTCCGAAAGACTAACTTACGACAATTAATGAAAACTCGTCAAATTAATAAAGACGAGCATGATTATACTACGAATCATTTTATTAAAACGGTGGTGGTAGTTATTGACTACGACTCACGAAAATTATACTTCTAAGCCGAAACTGTATGACTAATACGCATCATGAAAAAAATCATGCGACGGAATGAAACTCGCGCTCCAGGGCGCGCGCTCCACTATGCATGACGATTTTTTTATTTTTATTTTTCAAAACCTTTATTTATCAGAAAAAATGGGTTCAAAATTTGGTGTCTACAGAATGCCCAATGTTTGAAAAGATCATTGGTCGAATTTCGGAGAAAATGATGGCGAATGTTTGAAAAGACACAAAATTTTGACAGATGTTTTCTTTTGAGACACATATTCTTCATAGAAAATAGTTATCATCAGTGCTATCATGAAAACATGACTTGCTATTTCTGTTGCCGCTTTAAGTAGAAAATTCCAGTTAATTTTCTAAAATAGGAGATGCGACTTTGACGTCGTCTTAAATAGAATATCCCAATTAATTTTCTAAAAATGCGACTTTATTGTCGTCTTAGATAGAAAATCCCAATTAATTTTCTAAAAATGAAAATGCGACTTTATTGTCGTCTTAGATAGATAATCCCACTTAATTTTCGAAATTTTGAAAATGCGACTTTAACGTCGTCTTAGATAGAAAATCCCACTTAATTTTCGAAATTTTAAAAATGCGACTTTAACGTCGTCTTAGATAGAAAATCCCAATTAATCTTCTAAATATTGAAAATGCGACTTTATTGTCTTTTTTTCTTTTAGTCTTATGAATTTGTCTTTTGTTAATGTGAGAAATTCCAACAATTAACAAGTCAAACTCCAGTTTTTACAGTTTTTCATGGCCTTGATGACCAACAGGCTGTCAAGTCACCATTACTTACTTTTTATGACTCCATGTGTTATCATGTCACCTTAAATTAGGACATTGTCAGGTCATGTCACCTTAGAGTGATGCATTGTTAAGTCATGTCACCTTAAAGGGTTGACCAAAGGTTATTACCCTCTAGATAAACTATGGTGGACCAAATCATCATGTGGCAAAAAAATTTATCTGTTTTTCCGAAATCTTTCAGAAAATTTTTCATGCATAATGCTTTTTCGCTTTATTGGAAAATGATGATCACTATATAAAATAGATTGATCATGCTCATTATTTTGGATGATTATTAGGAAAGGATTGTATCAACGTTCTTGATTCATCATTGACACTGTTTTTTTATTTTCGGTTTTAGTAAAAATTGCCATACCGCAAATACTTGGTCCTTAACCATTGTGAAGGATGCTCCTTATTATCCTATGGAAAATACTCAAATTCATTATCCATGGCATAAATCATGGATGATCATCTTTTCTATCTATAAAAGGGGCATGGTTCTTCATTTCCAATTGCACCACTTCCACTACTCCAATCTTTTCTCTAAATTTGCCTTTCACAAAAATGGTTCTTACTTATGAAGAAGCTAATGAAATGCGGAGTGGGGAGAAAAAACAACTCTCGGGGATCACAAGAAACTTGGAGCAACCAAGGCAATCCTTTTCCTCTTCCCGCTTCACTAAGGTGCTTATGCCTTTGCTTTCACTTTCTATTTGTTATGACATGATTCATGCTGCTTCCAAATTTTGGGATGAAACTCGCCATGTCTTCCGCTTTGGAGACTGGGAGATTGTGCCTCTTGTTGAAGAGGTCGAAGGTTTGCTAGGCTTACCATCCAATGGTCCAGTTATCATACCTAGATCTCCTACCAGGATCTCGGGAGATTTATCAACGATTTTACATCTCCCCGAAAATCTTCATGGAAACTACCTACAATATGGTGAGGTATTTCTTGTCAACTTATTATTGACTTTCCAATTTAGCACTTGGCAATTCTCTAACAATGCCAACTATAGGATTGCTAGAGAAAATTCTTGCATTCTTATGATTTTGGGAAGTACCCTCACTAAATGGTCTTTAAACACATGCCATGTTCGGTGTCTTTCACTTATTCCTCAAATTGTTAGCGGGGGTCGTCTTGGACCACTTATTTTGGGGGAAATGTTCCTTGGCTTAGATGAAGTCAAAAGAAACCCTCAAAGCTTTGTGAAGGGATGTCCATTAGCCCTTCAATGATGGCTATTGGAAAAAAATTCTCTCATGAAGCCCTACAAGAGTCTTACTTACAAAACTAGTCATGTCCGGGGGAGAGGTCTTCTTCCTTTCTTCTATCAACTTAGCAAAAATGGTGGGTGGGAGGATTTGTTTCTACATCAAGACATAAAGTGGGTCACAAGCCACCTTGGCATTAGTGCAATTGTATATTGCAATTCTGGTCGCAGAGGTGTACAATTACCCGGGCTTTGCCAAGTCACTTTCTACCTTCCATGGAGATGTCTAAGGCAAATTGGTTGGAAGCAAGAGCACATTCTTGCCCTCTAGGTTCTTCCATCTTGTACCACTTATGAGGCTGATATGAGTGGTATTCAGAGAATGCCTACTATATGGCAGGGGGCTAAAATTATATCAGCGCTACCGGAACCTTCCTTTCCACTAATTGATGAAAATTACTTTCAATGGCTTCTACCGGATATTGGTCAAGACAAAGATTCAGACGGGCCTGCCGTGAAGAGGAGAAGGGTTTGAGGGAATTGTCATGTTTATTTTCTATGTTGTTTTTTTTATTTTTTATTATTTAGTTTGTAGGAAATGAAGGCTTTATGTCTTTTATGTATGAGATGAAGTACCCCATTTGGGATGAATAAAAGATCTGTTTGTGAGAAATTCAATGTGAACACAATTTCTAAACACGTGCACACTTTAACATTAAATATGATATGCAAATCATAATTAACTAATCATATGACACATAAAAGCATAACATATAAACCTTAACAATCAAAGACATGTTTTTTCATTTTTCCTTTTTCCTTTTTTCCTCTTTTCCGTTTTTCTTCTTTTTCTTTTTCCGTTTTTTTTTTTTTTTTTTTTTTTTTTTTTTTGCATATATCATATGAACATCTAAAAACTCATGCATGCTTATTAAGAACAACCAGATAGGATACAAAACCCACAAACTGCTTGGTTACTTGATCATGACAATTACAATTACTTTGATGCCTAAGCGTAATATTTCTTCAACTGATCAAGATTAGTGAAATGGGTGAACTCATTTCCATCAAAATCCATTAGCTTTACTGCTCCAACCGTGGTGTCATGCTTGACCAGGAATGGTCCAGACCAGTTAGGCTTGAATTTTCCTCGAGGATCATGCAACGGAGCTCTATTCTCCTTTAAGACTAGATCACCTTCTTGAATGTCTCTATCTCGAACCCTTTTGTTAAATGCACGAGCAACTCTCCGTTGATAGAGTTGTATGTTATGCAATGCTTGTAGTCGGCGCTCATATGCGAATGCAAGCTCATCATAGCGAGTTTTGTGCCACTGGTCTTCCGAGATTTCACTTTCTGCTATGACCCTGAGATATTGTATCTCCACCTCAACTAGTAGGATTGGCTTCATCCCATAAACCAAAGAATACAGGGTTGATCCTGTTGGAGTCCTAATTAATATCCTATATCCCCAAAGGGCATATGGTAGTTTGTCATGCCATTCCCTAGTCTTTTCAGTCATCTTGGCAACAATAGTTTTGATTATCTTATTTGTTGCTTTTACCGCTCCATTTGTTTGGGGACGATAAGGTGAGGACTGATGATGCTTGATTGCTTATTTTGCGAGGGTGGTCTTTAGATGACCCTCAAATTGTGATCTATTATCAGAGATGATTTCGAAAGGTACGCCATACCGACAGATGATGTTGTTAATCACAAATTTCGAGACTTGCTTTTCGCCTAGCTTCGAAAATGATGCAGCTTCAACCCACTTCGGAAAGTAATTAATTGCTACAAGAATATACTGATGCCCATTTGAAGCCTTTGGATGAATTTGTTTGATTATGTCTATACCCCAACTTAAAAACGGCAAGGAAGAAGTCATATTATGTAATGACGCAGGTGGCATATGATTGAGATTAGCAAATATTTGACATTGCTTGTAAGCACGGACAAAGCTGATGCAATCGCTTTCTAGAGTGCTCCAATAGAAACCTGCTCGCAAAATTTTACGAGCCAGCATTCTTCCATTCATATGGGGTCCATATTCCCCTCCATGAACGTCTTCCATGATGACTTGCTTTTCGCTGTCATTTACGCATAGTTGCAGAGTACCATCAAACCCTTTGTGATACAGTCTGCCTTTTAGTATGAGAAAATGAGCAGCTAGCCTTCTGATGGCTATGCGGTCCTTCTTGCCACTTTCCTCTGGATATTGCATTGTTTCCACAAAATTCTTGATATTTTTGTACCAGACATCATCATCATCATCATCTTGTTGAGCCAGTGTGGAGACAATTTGTGCTACCGTCACTGTAGGTCCCTTCCTTTCTTCAATTAAAACTGACTGGGTCTTTGTACCATTTTCCCATGTTAAATTAACAGCGAGATTGGCTAAAGCATCAGTGAAACTATTTTATTCTCGAGGAAGATGTTTGAAGCGGCTGATATCATCAAAATAAGGGATCAATTCTTGAAGGTACTCCGTGTAGAGCTGAAGTCTCTCATCTCTATCCCTCCAAATTCCTATTGTTTGAGATATGAAGATATTAGAATCTCCATACACGTTGAGATGTCTTGCCCCTGCTACCAAGGCGGCATTTACTCCATATATGCAGACTTCATACTCGGCTGTATTGTTTGTTGTTGGGAAATCCAGCTTGACAGCAAATGGAATATGGACTCCATCAGGATCTACTAACAATACACCTGATCCATTACCTCTCCTATTAGAAGCTCCATCAAAGTACATGCACTATTGTGGATTATCAATGAAGCATAAGTACTCATCAGGGAATGCATCGTCATACTCATCTCCTGACATTGGTCCTTCTGCTAGGGCTTCAGATTTGGCTCGTCCTTTAACAGATTTCTGGATGACACATTGAATATCAAACTCAGAGAACATAGCATGCCATCTTGCCAATCTTTCACTAAGAATGGGTTTTTCAAACAGATACTTGATTGGATCCAGTCTTGAGATCAGATAGGTAGTATGAGCTTGAAGGTGATGCCTCAACTTCTTCGTGGCATAGACCAGGTAAACACATGCTTTTTTCATAGGGGTATATCTTGTCTCATACTCAAGGAATGTCTTGCTGAGATAGTATATGGCAACCTCTTTCTTTGTTCCCTCTTGATATTGGGCTAAGAGAGCTCCCATAGCCGTTTCTGTGACAGTGAGGTACATAATCAGAGGTTCTCCTGGTCTAGGTGGCATTAGAACAGGTGGATTTGAAAGGTATTCTTTCATAGAATCAAAAGCTTCTTGACATTCTTCATTCCACTCATGGGATACCCTTTTTCTGAGCAGCTTAAATATAGGTTCACATCTCATAGTGAGTTGTGAGATGAACCTGCTGATATATATTGAATTCTGCCGAGAAATCCTCTTACTTCTTTTTCTGTTTGTGGAGGAGGTAATTCCTGAATAGCCTTCACCTTTTCAGAGTCCACTTTGATGCCGTCTTGACTGACAATGAATCCCAACAACTTCCCCGAAGTGACGCCAAACACACATTTTTTAGGGTTCAGCCTTAAATCCTATTTCCTGATTCTTTCAAAGAAGGACCTTAATGCAGGAATATGCCCCTCACGATCTTCACTTTTCACAATCATGTCATCTACATAAACCTCCACAATGTCGTGGATGAGGTCATGAAGGATAGTGGTTGCGACCCTTTGATATGTGGCTCAGGCATTCTTGAGACCAAAAGGCATAACTCGGTAGCAAAAAAGTGCCCCATGGAGTGATGAAAGATGTCTTTGTCATGTCTTCTTGAGCCATGAGTATTTGATTATACCCTGAGAATCCATCCATGAAGGAAAACATTGCATGACCAGCCGTACTATCAACAAGAGCATCGATGTGGGGTAGAGGAAAGCAATCTTTTGGTGACGCAGCATTCAAATCTCGAAAATCAATGCATACCCGAACTCTCCCATCCTTTTTGGGTATAACCACTATATTGGCGAGCCAGCTTGGATGTTTTACAGATTGGATGAATTTGGCATCAAGCTGCATCTGGATTTCTTCTTTCACTTTCGGACTAACCTCGGCTTCATTCGGCGGAGCTTTTTCGCTTAGGCTTGCTTTCGGGATGTAACGGAATGCGATGTTCCGCAATTTCTCTATTAACACCGGGCATATCAGCATAAGACCATGCGAACACATCTACATACTCTTTTAATAATGCAATAAACATAGATTGTTCAGTTGAGGAGAGGGATGATCCTATTTTTGACTTCTTTTACAGCATTTTCTGTACCAATATTAATTACAATGGATTCCTTCATGGGTTTTATGTATGTTTCAGTTGTATCAAGTGATTCATCATTATTAAATTCACTGTCAGAAATAACATCTTGCATGCAAATGTATTTAGATAAAGGTTCACATTCAATTTCCTCACTATCAGAGTCTTCTGACTGGGTCTGCAAGGTAGATTGACTGGAAGATGAGCTATTGGTATGATATCCATCTGATGGGGGTAAAAAGGTATTTTCATGAGATGGATGTGGAGGATGGTTTCCTAAAAACATTTTAAATTCTATAGGCCCGTCTTTTGCCTGACACTCAATACTCCACTTATGTTCAATGCTTTTGTCAAAAGGTATCATCAAAGACACCGGGTCAAAATCCTCTTCTCTAGAGGACTCAAAAGCGAAAAGCTTCTTAAGGACTCCATGTTCCAGACTATCCACCCAATAATTTTCTTTTTTCATGTTTTGTTCTTGGACAAACCAACTTGTGATTAAGTCCAAATTCCTAGCTTCATTGAAGAATATCTCAAATCCCGGTAAAATCTTCTGTTCTTTCCTACTAAGCCAAGGTTCTGGAAATTCATAGTATGGCTCAGTATCTCCTTGCAGGATGAACTGACCATTAATGGTAGATGAAGGTTTTTTGGTGTTTTGAGAAGTGCCGCCCATATCATATCCTAATCCATGTCGAATCTGCTTGTCTACTACGGGGATTGGTTGCTTCATTCCCCTACCATCACGCCCTAATCCAGCTCCTTGATTATAACCCATCTTCATCATAATTTGAAATCCTTTTGACAGAGGTTGCAGGGCAATCCCTACAGGCTCTTTGACCGCATTCGTGGGTAGGGCTGAGGTGTTTGTTTTCTGGCGGTAATTGGTCATCCTTAGAGAAGGGACAAATTTCTTCTTTTTGGACCTAAAGGTAGAGAAAAAGAATTAAAAGAAAAGAAGGCTACATATTGCAGAATGCATTGCAGAGTAAACAAAAATTTTCGAAAACAACTTTGCCATATTTTGACTGGAATGGTCCACCTTCGTAATTTTGCTTTTTATTATTCATTTTTTCTTTTTTTTTGTCTTTTGACTTTATTTTGATCTTTTTAAATGATTAACTGTCCTTGGGGTTGAAAACAGATTTTTTCATTCTTCCATTCCCTGCTTAATATTTGAACAAAGACATAAAATATAGAGATTAGGGCATGTATCCCCATTGATGCGTCAATTCAACATTCTGAAATTGCTCCTGTGATGACTGGCATCTTGAATTATGATCACATTGCCTGAAAAACAATGGTTAATTTATTTGAGTCGAACCCGAAGGTTGCCTACATATCCCCATTGCTCCAAGTGCATTTTATGGGGAATCAGACTCAGCGTAGTTCGTTATTTTAGAAAGAACTAAAGTTTTTTATTTAATAAAGCAGATGCACTCATATTGAGCTACCTACGTACCCCAGGTGTTACATAGGTGGAGTGCAAGTGTAAGTGATAATGGGGATTCAAGCTGCAAGTAGTTCTCTGATACTAACAAGCTGAAAGATTTTTTTTTCCCTTTTTTTTTTTTTTTTTTGCATATGGGCTAACCACCTACAGGACTTTTACCGGAGATTTTCTCTTCTGTGAGCTGATCAAGTAGCTTTGCGGTACACAAGAGCTATGTTGGTGATTTTCTTAATGCGATGGCTGAGAGCATGACATTGGTTTGTGTCGTGACCATGCAACTGATGATATTGGCAGTACTTATGAAGATCTGACCCTACTGGAATTGCCCCTGGGCGTCTGGGAAGTGGATGAATCTTACCTTGTTCAACCAATTTGCGAAAGATGTCGACTTGGGATTGCGGTCGCGGATGTGACGACACCTTTCTTGCAGGTACTTCTTTGTGGGTTGGACTAATGATGCCTCGATCGACCAAGTTTTGAACTTTGTAGTAAAGATCATGGCATCGATCAGTTTCATGCCCTAATTGACGACAATATGCGCAGAGTTTGCTCATGTCTGTTCCAGGAAGAGGTAAACAGTGCACATGTGCTGAAATTTGAAGTATACCTTGCCTCCGAAGGCGATCATACACCATACTAAATGGTTCATCCATCTTAGCATAAACCCTTGGATTTGTATTGGGAATTTCAAAATCTTCCCGAGGTCGTTTTTCTTGCAATTTCAGAGCATCGATGTCAAAGCCATGTTGTTCCATGTGGCTGAGGGAGGTGTACTTGATATTATCCATGTGACGATAATAGAAATCGTTCAGGTTCCGCAGCAATATGAGCATGAATTCCCGATCAGTAATCCGGAAACAAAGTTGTGTTCGGATATGAGTGCATCTCGAACAATAGTGCAAGAAGGTTTCTAAGGCACTCTGACGCAAAGTGACTAGCTTAAACTTCTTGACGTCAGTCTATTTATGTTCGAGAGCCCAATTAATAAAAGCTTGGCTAGCATTTTCCCAACTAGCCCTATCTACACAATCTGAAGAATAGTACCAGTCCAGAGCTGGTCCTTCTAAACTCTTGTCAAACAGCATGGGGTAATCTGCCTCTGGTATGCCCCATGGATGCAAAGCATTCACAAATCCCACTAAGTGGACAAAAGGATCACCGTTCCCATTAAATTTTCCAAATTGGGGTAATTCACGATAGTGATCTTCATGTTGATATCCTGGAAAGAGAATCAGTGATTCGGTGTGAACTTCTCGAATAGGACCTACTACATTAAAGTCCAGATCAAAATCATCTGTCCTAGATCTCTTCTTTGAGTCATTATCATCATCTTGAGGATTGCCGACACAGGATTCTTCCGGTGCTCCAGATGACGTATTATGTGTGCCGATGCTCGGAACTCCTATTTCTTCCTCGTCGTCCTCACTATATTATTCGGTTCCGTTTCTTCATCACTTTCATCCGGTGTGGTCAGCTGGAACCTCATTCATCCATGAATTTTCGGGTGCTTGCTAGAATACGGTGGATAGTATAACCATCCAACCTAGTGCCCTCCACTTCGTTCAGATACAATACCGATTTTCCGGCGTTGGAGATGGTCATAATTTCTGGATCACCAGAAATAGTCACAGCACCTTGATCAGTGAGAAGCTTTACCTTATGATGTAGAGTAGAGGCTACTGCTCTATTTTTATACAGCCATGGTCTTCCTAATAAGAAGTTAAAACAGGCTTGTATGTCAATGACCATGAATTCCACCTTCCTTGCCACGGAACCACATTCAATGAGGAGGCTGATCAAACCCAATACTTCTCTCTTAGCATTATCATATGCTCTGACCACCTGGTTGGATGGTACCAGATCCTCTTTTGAATACCCAAGCCTTGTTAGCACACGCAGAGGGCAAACATTGATTGCGGAGCCATTGTCGATCAACACCCTAGGTATCTCCCATCCATTACAGCGTATAGTGATGTGTAATGAATTATTGTGGTTGATATTGTCAGGGAGATCATTGTATGTGAACATGAGAGTTCGATCTACCCCATGAATGAGCCCCACCATCTGGTCAGGTGTTATAGAAGAGCTTACATAGGCTTCATTAAGATGTTTTAGAACAGCTGCCCTATGAGGCTGGGAATGCATTAATAATTTCCAGATCGAAACATTAGCATTTACTTCTTTCATGCGCTTGATAGCATCATCTTCCTTGTTACTTTCCTCTATCATTGGCTCTTTGCCCTTTTCCTTCCTTCTCAATACCTCCAAAGGATTTTCGTCCTCCAAATGGGATGGTTTAAAGTGGCGGCCTGCTCTAGTCAAATGAGAGATATCCACATACTCCTCATCACTAAGATCATCGAGGCAGATGGGGGCCGGTATGTATTTGGAGTGGTGGAATGTCCTCCAGTGTTTTTCTCCACAATTATTAAGAGCGAAGAGGCATCTTCATCAGCATCAGAGTCTAAAATGAAGAAGGCACCATCATAATCCAAAGTTCCACACATGTCAGAGAATGGATCCTTGTTGAGAGTGAAGTTGGGGTCTTTACAAGGCATGATTTTGACTTTTTCTTGAGTGGAATAGTCATAGACCATGCACTTGTAACCTACGGCTATCGGCATTTCATACATTTGAGGAACTATCTTGCGGATTAACCGAATCGGATCACATCTCGTCCGGCAAGAGAGATGGCATTAATGGCGAATGAGGGTTTATGATTAGGGAGGGGGTTTTTTGTGATGTTAGGTTGAGAGTCATTTGGTTTATTGGAGATGGATCCCGGGAGAAAGTTTTCCATCATCCACAAGGTTTCGAATTTGATGCTTTAGAGCCGTGCGGCCAAGTATTATGCCCCGGGCTTTGATGGTATTCACAGTTTTGATTTGGATCATAACCAGGGTAAGGATTTTTAGGAGGTGGGCGCGGATTCAGGGGTTGAATGAGATTGGCCTTTTTTAACTTGGAGAAAGCTTGGGAATAAGTCATGTTGAAAGGAGTAAAGTTCCTTTGTGGTCGCAACTGGAATGCAGACGACGCACCAATGGCATGGATCGCATTAGTTGTCTTAGGAGCTACTGAATCATTGTTTGGGGCTCTTTTGTTATTTCCAAATTTTGCATTATAAGTAGCGCCTCCAATAGGTTCATCTTTCTTGATGTCTCCCCTTTTCACAGCATCCTCAACTAAAGTTCCCGTAGCAATCAAAGCTTTGAAAGTCGGGAAGTACTGGTATGCCATATGCTTCTGATAGACAGGAAGAAGGTTTTTCGCAACCATTTGCAGTTGTTCCTCCTCATTAGGCCTACTCATCATTTTGGAAGTCTTGTTTCTCCATCGAGTGATGAATGAAGAAAATGTCTCATTAAGGTTTTGAGAAGTGGTCTCCAGATCCCTTCTAGTAACATCAATTTCTTCATTATACTTGTATTGGTTTGAGAACTCTCTGACTATGTCAGCCCAAGTGGATTTCTTTGTATTTTCAAGGTTGAGGAACCAATGTGCTGCAGCACCATCTAAATATTGTTGAAATAGTTGGGCCATCAAGGATTCTTCCACTCCCCAGGGACTCATTGCCCCTACATACATTTTCAGGAAATTGGTGGGGCTACCAGTCCCATCAAACCTTGTCAAATTAGGCATTTTGAAACCATGGGGTAATCGTGCCTTCGGAAAAAGAGATAATCCGTGAATATCCATCCATGGTTCAGCCTTAGTCATGCCTTTTAAGACTTCTCTAAGCTTGACTACTTCTTCCTCGAGTTTAGTGGGAATTTCTCTCTCATTGTTCAGAGGCTCAAGATGAAAAGGCGAAACTACTTCCGACTCCGGAGGAGGAGGAGGAGGAGGAGGAGGCATCTGGGCACTTTGATGCATTATGCCCAACACAGTTTGTTCAATATTATCCTGTCGGTCTAGCATGGCCTGGACAAGCCCTCGGAGCTCAGTCATTGGATCGGGTGGAGGGGTAGAGTTCTGTTGGTGCTCGTTGTTCGGAATTTCAGACATGTTGTTGAGACGTGTAGCAGAGAATACAGCTGGTGTAGACAAGGATGACAGTATTATTGACAGAGAACGTTCACTATGGTCAGAACTTCGGCGAATTAGTCTAGACCCTGAGCGGGCCCAGGCAGAGTTCCTGCGAAATGAGATGAAAATTTAGTACAGAAATTTGTCCAAATTTCATTTCTCCTTTTCTTTTTTTTTTTTTTGTTTTTGCAGGGAATGAAAGAAATGATATATTTGAAAATTCTCTCTTTTTTTTTTACCCCAATTTCAGTTATCATTTATTAAAAGGTGTAAGACCTTGACTCAATCATTTGTTTTGAGATTTTTCATTAGATTTCTTTGACTTGTTATTCTTTTTTAGACTTGGACTTTTATTTACATTTTAAACTTCCACTTTTTAGACTCATATATTTTTTTCGGGATAATACACAAACATTTTTCAAAAATCAATTTGATGATATCCTTCGATTTCCTACTGCTATAGAAATAAGAGAAAAGAGGTATAACGAGGCCTGTGTCCTCATTTTGGCAAATTATAATGCCCCATATATCGTTCTTCTTTGTAGTGATCTGCATCAATTGATTGCTTCTAAGTGCTGAAACCACAAAAGAAAATATTAAATGCAAAAGGGGCCGCACCCGAAGGTTGCCTACGTATATCCATAAGTGGATTTGGATTTGGGGAAGAAATTTTTCTTTTGATGATTTTTTTTTAAATGGAGAATCAAGCCCAACGTAGTTCTGATATATGAAATGAAATTTGACATAATTTTTTCTTCTTTTTTTTGCTTTTGCAGCTGCACTCGGAAAATGAGTTACCTACGTACCCCTTTTAGTACATTACATAGTAGAGAAACTAAGATAGATGCATACAACATTAGATTTTTTTTTTTTTAGGGGATCAAGCCGCACGTAGCTCTACCTACAAAATACAATATAAAAGCGATTAAATGAATCAGGTACTTCCTAAACTTTCAGGCTTCAGTTTGCCGGGCGCCAAGCCATATGTTCTCCTGTTTGAAGGCGTCTGTCCCACCTTTCTTTCTTCTTCTTAACATATAAGGGGTTATCTTCTCGGCTGAGGAGACATGATGCCCATGCTTTGCACACCAGCATGCAAGAGGCTCTTGTTTCATAATCAACTTCATCAAGGAATATATAGGGTTCCATGATAGATTGGATGGCGGCAACTTTGTGTGCTGGACTTTCTTCTCACTCACACTGAACAACCCATGTTTCTTTGTATAGCCAATGAAACTTCTCTTTAATTCTCTTAACTTCTCTCATCTCCGGTACCCAATTTGGTTCACCAAGATCCTCCTCGGGAATAGGCTAGTGGAAATAGGATTTTACCAGTTTGAGGGGCGGCATATTTGGTGTAATTCCTACGGAATCCTTGCCGTTCTGTTCGTGATTTAAATGACACACATGTGATATGTGAGATTTTTGCATTGCTGCTGCCGTAGCTATATCGCCTGGAATAGTGATTACTCCGTGCGGAGTTACCATTTTTACTTTTTGGTGCAACGTCGAAATGATAGCATGGTTTTCGTGGAGCCACGGTCGTCCCAATAACATTGTGAAAGGAGCTTCGCAATCGATGATCATAAAGTCCACCTTTCGTATGACAGCTCCGATATGCAAGATCATAGTTGTTGACCCCATAATTTCCCGCTTGGAACCATCATATGCAACCATGGTCCCTATGGAGGTTTCTCCTTGAGGAGGGGAATACCCGAGCCATTTAAGGGTACTGAGGAGACAAAGATTGGCAGAAGCTCCGTTGTCGACCATTACACCTTTGATATGTCTGGCACTGTGATCAACAGCAATGTACAAAGCACTGTTATGAATTGGGTTGTCGGGGAGATCTTTATCAGAGAAGGTTATGGCAGAGGTGGTTTCAGCCTTATCTGTGATGAGAGGTCCTATTAGCATATTCTAAGCACAACAGATGTCAGCATAAGCTATGAGTTGATCAATTGTCATTGGGATAGTGTAAATGGCTTCTGAATTGGATCCTTGGGGTATTGAAGGAACGTCACTCCCTAGCATGCAGGGGTTGAGGGGAACATCCTGAGAACCTGTTTCTTCCTCTACCGTTGGCAGTGCGGGGGTGATACTTCTTGGTCGCGTAGGATTCCCATGGATGGTTATTGTTCCCGAGGTTGTTGGGCATTTGAGTTTTTGGTGTGCAGGAGAGGCAACTGCTTTGTTCGCATGGAGCCATGGTCGCCCCAACAACAAAGAGAATGAGGTTAAAGCTTCGACAACTATGAAATCTGCATCACAAATCCTGTCTTTATATCTCAATTGAAAATTGATCGTTCCTATAGTCCTCCCTGAAGAATTATCGTATGCTCCCAATACTGTATCAGTAGGGCTTAATAACGTGTTGTTATACCCTAACTCATAAAGTGTTCCTTTGGGTCAAACATTAAGTGCCGATCCATCATCTATTAGTACATTAGTCATTTCTTGCCCATTGCATTTCAAAGTGATGTATAAAGCTTGATGAGGATCCAGTTCCATGGGAAGATCAGCCTTAGTGAAGGACACAATTGGGGGCACCCATGATGGAGGTGGAAATTTTTCTATCTTCTATTAGCCAGTGGATGGCATGCCGAAGGTCAACACACTGGTCCGTTTCGTGTCCATACTGATGGCAAAAGTTGCAGTCCAATCCCATGTTAACCCCTGGCAGTGGCAAAGTGTAACAGTGATGCTTCGCTTCTAGGAGACCCTGTCTTTGATTCTTCCGTGTCGGCATAGATTTGATTAATAGACCTCCAACGACCTTTGCCCTTTGCTGAAGCTTTAGTCTGAATTTGCTTTCCGGAATCAGACATTGTGAAATGATGCAAGTTTTAGTTTTCCCCCTTTTTTTATGTGAAGTACCTAAAATGTACACACTAAAAAATGTTAGTCAATGACTAATGAATTTTTCTTTATATGTTTTTTTTAGCAGGAAATAGAAGAATCCCTTTTTTTTCGAAAACAATTATCCCTTTTGACACAATTTTTTCTCTTTTTTAGACTAGACTTCTCGATTATTAGACTACATGTTTTAATAACATTCTAATTCCTAAACATGACACGTTTTGAACTCGTGATCAGGACACAATAGCTTGATGAAGATTATTAATTCATTTTTTAGAAAAATGATCAATTTGAGACGGAGATTGGAGATTGTGGTATCCGATTCTTTACTGTCTTAATTAACGGTCTGAATCACACGAAAGTCTCTCATTGGACTATGAGTTTTAGAAAACTTTGAAGTCGCCACCCTATTAATATCTGAATAGGGATAGATTTATTTAATAAATCATATTAAAATCAATTTCAAGAAATATCATTTAAAACGATGATGACTTCATATGGATAAGGCTTTTCGAAAATTGGTCTTTCATACCATGAGATAGGGTTCGGGGTTTAGATTAAGAGGTGCGAACGTCTGGAACTCGTCTCCTCTTCGGTTCTACAGAACGGGCTCTTACTAAATGCGTTATTTTCCATTTTAAAGTAATCATGGCTATTCAAAAGAAAGAAAATCACATAGTTTGCACATATACACATTAACCATTTTTATTTAGGACCAATATATCATTTGTACATGGTAGGTTTGAGCACTGAAGTTGCACTACGTACCAATCATTGCGGGATTGGAATCCACTCATGGATCAAAACCGTCATAGTTCGAGCTTATGTCTCACCCTAAATGGCCAATTCCACTAGGGAAAGAAGAGGAGGGAATAGATTATGAATAACTCACCTTTAGAATTAAACAAATCTATCTGAAATAAGGTAATCACTCCAATTCACTAGGGGAAAAAAAAGGAAGGGCTGCGCTGGAAGGGCTGCGTTTTTTGAAAAACGCAGCCCTTCGTGTATGAAGGGATGCGGTCAATGCAAAAACCGCAACCCTTCACTAGAAGGGCTGCGGTTAGCCGAAAATCGCAGCCCTATAAGTTATAAAGGGCTGCGGTTTTGGCCCAACCCGCAGCCCTTTATAATTAATTCTCGCGGGCTGATGGGCTTATATTGAGCGCACAAATAAATGAAAGCTCTCCCTCTCACATTTTCATTGAGCGCCGTTTCTTTCAGCTTTCTCTCTCCTCACTCTAACCTCTCCCTCTCTCATTCGTCTCTCTCCTCTCACAAATCTTCACCACAAATCTTCTGTCCTCTCTCACAAATCATTCGTCGGAGACTTCGCCGGACGCGGCACGAAACACCGACTACAAAACCAGCCGACGCGGTAACGTTTCTCTCGCCTGATTTTTCCCCTTCGTGTCTCGTCTCTCCTCCTTCGGTGGCTGGGCTCTCGGATCTCCTTCGCTCACCCAAAGAAACTTAAAGACTGATGAACAAGATCAAATAGATCTGATGAACGCGGTAACGGTAGAGAGGAAAAGGAAAAGAAGAAGACGAACAACGTCAAGATCAGATGTTGCAGGTTTTTTTTTCCTTTTTTTTTACTCATTCAGGCATTTCCTCATTCACTTGGTGTGCAATTTTTTAGTTTATTTTTTAAGTGTTGGATTGTGTGTTATAATTGTAATTTTTTCTGGGTATTTTGTATTAAGTTATAGTTTAATATAAATTGTCCCTTTTTTTGTTTAATGTTGTTGTTGATGGATTGTGTGCCATTGATTTTTCTGGGCATTTCATCATTCACGTTATTCTATTGTTTGTTCGGCAAAGTACCAAGATGTTCGGCTTTTGTTTTTTTTTTAATTCAAGTTCAACTTTGTCTTTGATTAGATGTATTGAGTTTGAGAATTTATGTTAGGTAGCAGTTGCTCTCAATCTTTTGTTTTTCTTGAAATTATGTTGTATTGTAGGTTTTTAATGGTGATAATAAGATTTAAATTATGATTATGATTAGATACTTGCTATTTAGGTGTTAGGCATTTAGCATTTGAGTAGCTTTTCAATGTTACAGTTTATGTTGTAAATTTCTTGATATATTTAGGAGTAAAAAAATGCAAAAAAAAAAATTTATTTTTTTTTGGTCAAAAGGGCTGCGGTTATGGTCAAAACCGCAGCCCTTTGTACAAAGAAGGGTTGCGGTTTAGGCCCAAAAACGCAGCCCTTCCATATTGGAAGGGCTGCGTTTTTGGGCCTAAACCGCAGCCCTTGGTAGTGAAGGGCTGCTACAGAAAGGGCTGCTGGCCAAAAACGCAGCCCTTAGGGTTGTTTTGACCGCAGCCCTTCCGTATTTTTCCACTAGTGATTAGTGATTGAAATGAAATTAACATAATCACCTTAATTAGTGATTAAATATGAAGGATTAGGATAACCACCTCAATTACTGATTAATAAGGAAGGAAATAAGTAATCACCCTAATTAGTGATTATTCAAGGAAAGATAATCACCTTGAATAATGATTAACAATGAAGGTTAGGAAATAATCACCCTAATTGATGATTATTCAAGGTTTAAGATAATCACTCTAATTAGTGATTAAATGAGAAAAATAATCGTCCTAATTAACGATCATTACGGTTTAAGATAATCACTCTAATTAGTGATTAAATGGAAAGAATAATCGTCCTAATTAACGATTATTAAGGTTTAAGATAATCACTCTAATTAGTGATTAAATAATATTGGAGATAATCACCCTAATTAGTGATTAAAAGAAGTTTGAGTCAACCGCTCTAATTAGCGATTAATCGAGGATTGAAATAACCACCTTAATAGTGATCACGTTTATGATTTTTGAGAGGTCTTAGAAGGTTTGCTTCCTAATTGAAGGCTTTTGGGAAATAATCTTTATTGAAGATTATATAGTCATTTGGAGAGAAATGATCAATTTGAGATTGAATTTGGAGATTTGTGTTTGGCTAATTGGAATTTGGCCATTTAAAGCGAGACACGTGAAACGGCCTAAAATCAATTCGGAGATCATAATTACCAATCTAATTATGTCAAATTATATGATTAATCCATTTGAATATGGAGAACACATTTTTAAAATGTAAGATGGATCATCATACAATTTAACTTAGTTAGATTTGCAATTTTTCCTCTTAATTGAGATTGGGTCATTTGATTCACGTACTATGATATATTGGCCCAGCATGCAATATTTGTAGCATTGGTTGCTCATTTTATTAAAAAGAGTTGTGGAATTATTTATGAAAATTATGCATAAACATCTCCATGTTTTTTTTATAAATTGAGTGATGCAATAAAAATAAAGAATCACTATTACACTAGTGGAAAAAACCTTATATGTCACTTAGTATCTGGTGCGGTTTTTGTAAAACCGCATTCGAAAATCAACAAAAAAAATGGGAGGGAAATTTGGCAAACAAAATCTGATGCGGTCCTCAAAAAACCGCATCAGATTAATAAACCGCAGCGGTTTTTTATTAATCTGATGCGGTTTTTGGACCGCATCAGATTTTCAAGTTAGTAAGACCCCAAAAAAACCCGTGTCCCAGCAGCATTTGCAAAATTAATTTTCTTTGCAAAACCCGCGTCCCAGACGAAGCCTAGCCACGCACACTATTCCTCCACACTTAGCGGAAGAATATCGACCACCCACCACCACACCTCACCGCCACCACTGCGCGACCAGGCATTGAAACGCCGTCCCATTGCACCACCGGTGGCCACGACTTCCGCCGTCAACTACACCGCCAACCACCCGCGCCACTTGGTTTCTCCCTATTGTGGTTCGCCCAAGCACCACCACACCACACCGCCGACCACCGAGACCGCCGTCGACCTTGCGCACCACAACCGCCTGCGAGCATTGGCACCTGAAGCTAGGAGCCCACCACTACACCGCTGCCCTAGCTTGCGTGCCACCACTTCACACCTCACCTCCACCTTCCTCCTCTTAAACAACTACTCCTCCACTTCAAGGTTGTTGTTGTTGTTGTACTTAATTAGTAACTAGTTTAGTTTAGTTTAGTTTAATTTAATTTAGTTTAATTTAGTTAAGTTAAGTTTAGTTTAGTTTAGTTTAGTTTAGTTTAGTTTAGTTAAGTTTAGTTTAGTTTAGTTTAGTTTAGTTTAGTTTAGTTTAGTTTAGTTTAGTTTAGTTTAGTTTAGTTTAGTTTTATTTGGTAGTTCATACTAATTTTAACTTTAAACTTTGTTGTTGATTATTGAAGCTAGCTAGTGACGGAGTGCTAGTGACGGAGTGTTGAGTTCGATTTCCCTATTTAGAACCTTGATATTGGTATGTTATCGCTCACATTTAACTTTCTTTAATTTCATATTAGTTAATTGGTTTATATGTGTAAATTGGTTTATATGTGCAAATATGTATATATGTATCGTTGAATTAAGATTAGATGTAAAATGCTTTGTTGTTCAAAAACCTATGTATATATGCATCATCATATCATATGCCTAGATACCCGTTCGAGACTTACTCATTAGGAGTAAGTCTTGAATAGTCCCCGGTTTGGGACTGTTCTTAGATGTTTAATCTCACTTAGGTGGTGAATGTATGCCTTTATTTCGATTCTAGAGGAAAATCTTGGCTCGTCGTTTCCCTACTTTTGTTCTTTGGGTACATATGTAGATATAAGTAACTATATATCTACATCGTGTACTTGGAGAACTGTAGGGAAATGCTGCCGGATTTTCCGTAGAATCGAAAAGAAGGCATACATTCACTAGTGAGATTAGACATCTAAGGATGGGTTAGGTTGGAGTGATAAGGACCCTTGGAAAGCATGCCTAATTTCATTAAATATATATGGTTCATAAACTCTAATCATGTAATGAAGTTCGTCATTGACATGAGGTACTTGTTGGTTGTGTTTAATTAGAGGTCTGGTTGAAATGAATTGTGCATGGATGTACGGTAGTCGCGACACGTGTGAATTAGTGGATGGGGTCTATGAATTTTGTGATGATGCATTAAGTCATCAGGCTGCAACGAGAACCGAGGGGTTTTATTGTCCTTGTGTTGATTGTAGTAATGTGGGCATGGTTAGTAGCATTGGGTCGCTTAGGGAGCATATCTTTCGTCGCGGGTTTAGGCAAGACTACCATGTATGGGTTTGGCACGGTGAGGAGGGTATATATTATGGTGGGAATGCCATTGTTAACGATGTGCGTGAAGGAGGTGAGTTTGATGTCATTGAGAATGACAAGAACATCAAGGACGAATGCCACAAGCCTTCACTTGGTGAGTTTTCTCTTTCACTATGAATTCTCGCATCATGGATGTGAGAGCTTGCACCTGATCTTCCAACTTAGAAGAACTAGAACCCTCGGCGACCACACGTCGAGTTCCAGACCTTCTACTAAACTGCCTCGAGCTTTCAGC
Source organism: Beta corolliflora (assembly GCA_947648045.1). NCBI lineage: Eukaryota > Viridiplantae > Streptophyta > Magnoliopsida > Caryophyllales > Amaranthaceae > Beta > Beta corolliflora. The sequence continues at coordinate 65,627 of CANSZD010004290.1, forward strand.
AAGCTCATTTAACAGTTCCTTAGCAGCGAGTGCAGTTTTATTCACAATGGAGCCACCACTTGCTGCATTGACCATCCTAGCATCCTCATCACACAGGCCATTATAGAAGTACAACACCAAATCTTCCTCTGAATAACCGTGGTATGGACAGCTAGCACATAACTTCTTAAACCTCTCCCAATACTCATAAAAAGACTCATCACCCCGTTGCTCAATGTTACTTATCTCCTTCTTCAATGTAGATGATTTAGAAGTGGGAAAGTATTTCTCGAGAAAGCTCTTTTTCAATTGTGCCCAAGTGGTGATGCTGCCAGCCGGAAGGTAGTACATCCAATCCTTTGCTGCGTCTTTTAATGAAAAAGGGAAGGCTTTAAGCTTGATTCTGTCTTCTGAAACTCCACTTGGTTTCATGCTGCTGCATACCACATGAAACTCTGACAAATGTTTATTTGGATCTTCCCCATTTAGCCCATGGAATGAGGGAAGCAAATGTATCAACCCCGACTTTAGCTCAAATGTGTCCCCCGCTTCCGGTTCCGGAAATGTGATACACAAAGGCTGTTGGTCAAGGTTAGGAGCAGTGAGCTCCTTTAAAGTGCGGTGCTCAACTCTAGGAGGCATCTCTTCTTCAAATTCAAGCGAAAAAGGGAGCTCTTTAAAGCCTTCACGCAATTCTCTTCTTAACCTGAAAAGAGTTAGTTCTAGATCTCGATCGTACTGCAAAGGCTCTTGGTTAGTAGCACGAGTAACAACCATAAACCACAATGCAAGCAATACAATCAAAATGACTAAACTACACTAATTACAAACAAGTATCGCCTTGCTCCCCGGCAACGGCGCCAAAATTTGGTAGGCGTTTGCCGTGTACTCCTAACCAAATATAATTAACCTACTCTCATGCATACTAAGCGAGTATAACGGAAGTAGGGATCGTATCCACAGGGAACAATGGAACTTGATCGGAAATTAGTGAATTAAGGACCCTAGTATGTGCTAAGGCCAAAGTAACCGAATTGGGGGGTTTTGGATCAATATAAGCAAGCTAAACTAAATACAGTGTTAAAATATGAAGAGATTACAATAGAAAAAGGTCTTGGACTCGATTAGCATCCACCCTAACCTAGTTTGTGATCACGAAAGCTTAACCCCCGACACCTCCTATGGTCACCTACCGAGAAGTCTAGACTTCTATCCTCCTAGATCGTGGCTAAACACACGATCTGCGTGGTTTGAACCGCCCTTACTATGCCTTAACTCAAATGAATCGCACTTAAGTCCAAAGCAAAGTAGCATTAAGTTCGAGGAACACGATAGGATTACTAATGTTATCAAAGCAATAACATTCAAATAACAAGCAATGCTTCTCTAAGTGCGAAAGATTAATGATCAGCATTTAATCAAACACCTAGTATGCTACATGGATCTAGGAACACAACAATCCGATTATGCACCTAGAATTAGCATTAGATGAATCACACAACAATATCTACAAGAAGAACCGAGTGAAGAGGTTAAGGCGGCCGGTTTTCAGGGCCAAGGTTTCCAAAAAAGATATGATCCATATTCTGGTACCTACAATCCGGGATGGCGAGATCATCCTAATTTGAGGTACGGGAATTCATCGGGGAACCAAGGAGCTCGCCACAACGGTATAACCGCCCACCACCTCCTTACTCGAGGCCACCCGGAGCAAGGAGCTCCGCATTTTCGGCCGCAAGGCCAATCACAGGGACCGAGTACCGGCATGTCTACTGAGGATATGATTAATGCTTTAACTAAAAATGTTACTAACATGCAGGGAAATATGGTTCAGTTTCAGGAGGAAACCCGTTCGAGCATAAAGAATGCGGAAAAGCAAATGAGTCGGGTCTCGGGAGGCTGTGGGTCGATTAGAGGCTCGTGATTCGGGTAAGCTACCGTCTCAAACGGAGGTTAATCCGAGACAAAATGCAAGTGCCATAACACTAAGAAGTGGAAGAGAACTAAAGGGCAATGATAAAGAGACCGCTAAAGACAAAGAGGTAGAGGAAGAGGTTGTTGTTTATGAATCGGTGCTCGATGCCGAGCCATTGTCATCTACATCGGATGAGCAATCGAGCAACCACCACCTCCACCACCTTATGAGCCGGTTCCACCATTTCCGAAGCACTGAAAGACACTCGAAGAAAGGAGTGCGATAAGGACATTTACGAAACCTTTCGTAAATGTGAGGTAAACATTCCCCTTTTAGATGCTTTAAAACAAATTCCTAGGTATGCAAAGTTTCTTAAAGAAATGTGCACTACCAAAAGAAAACAAAGATTAAGGGGAGCTCAAAAGGTTAAGGTTAGCGAACATGTGTCGCCATGTTTCAAAAGAAACTTCCTCCAAAATGCGGTGATCCGGGCATGTTTGCTATACCTTGTGTGATTGGGGACACCACGTTTCCAAGGGCTATGCTAGATTTAGGGGCTTCTATAAATGTAATTCCTTATTCTTTGTACGAGTCCTTAAAGCTAGGTGCCTTACATGAAACAGTGTTGTGATTCGATTAGGTGACCGTTCTAATGTTTATCCTAAGGGAATAGTGGAAGACGTGTTAGTTAAGGTTGATAAGCTGATTTTTCCTGCTGATTTTTATGTCCTAGATATGGAGCACGATAAACATGCGACCCCTATTTTGTTAGGACGACCATTTTTAAAAACTGCTAGGACTAAAATTGATGTGCATAGTGGATCTCTTACTATGGAGTCTGATGGAGATACAGTCGAGTTCAACATTTATGATTCCATGAAATTTCCGAGTGATGATCATTCATGTTATTCTATAGATGTGATTGACTCTTTTTCGCAGGACATGTTAAAAATTGATGGTAAAGATGAATTGCAGGTAGCTCTTGAGCATAATTTGAAAGATGATGAAATTGAATATGTTTTAAGCGCTAATTTGCGGGAAATAGTGCGGAGTTTTGGAAGAGCAAGACAAGCTTCCGACGGTCCCTTTTCATTTTGGACCCGTCCCACTCACCATTCCTAGAGAGAAGTTGTTACCATCTGTTTTGCAGGCCCCAAAAGTGGAATTGAAACCACTTCCCGATGATTTGAAGTATGTGTTCCTTGGAGAAGGAGACACATTACCAGTGATCATCTCAAGTCAGCTCACCCAGGAGCAAGAAGGAAGACTGCGTTCTAGGTGGATCGGGCCATTCATTGTCGTGAAAGTGTTTCCACATGGAGCCGTGGAAATCCAAAGTGAAGCCACCTCCAAGATTTTGAAGGTAAATGGGCAGCGGCTTAAGCCGTACTGTGAAGGATTCAAGCAGGTTGGGGCCGAGGATGTTCCTCTCGGTGACCTGGACTATGGTTAGACCTTATAGTTGTAAGTCGTGTCGACGACAGTAAATAAACGAGCTTGTTGTATATAGTGTATAAAGTTAGTTTTCTTTTGGTTTTCGGAAGATATTATGCTTGTGGTTGATTATTTTGCAGGGAATAGAAGGAAAGTTCGTGACTTGTGAAGTTGTGTGTAAATATGTTGATGAGTGAGTATCAAAAGCCGAGAGTTGTTTCGCATTTGAAATCAAAGCAAATTAAGCGCAAGGAACGCGAGCAAAAGTGAAGAAAAATGAGTGATAGGTGGACAAGAGTGAAGAGGGAGGTTGGAGCCAAAAACGTGAAGGTCGCGACTCGCGATTAATGTCGCGACTCGCGACGTCATCAGGTCGCGACTCGCGACACTGATCGCGACTCGCGAAGGCGGCCCTGACTTCTTTTAAAAAAAACGCGAAGCTCTGTTTTTTTTTCATCGTTCTTCTTTCCTCGCGACGACCCTCGCCCTCCTCTCTTTCTCTCAAACTCTCTCAAGCACCCTCCTCTCATCTCCCACTCTCAAATCTTCACAACCACTTCTCATTCTATTCTCTAATCCTCTCCTTTTCACTTCTCTACACAAATTCCCTACTCTCTTCTCTCCTTCCCACCATAATCTTCCCACAATTTCGAAAAATCGTCCAATTCTACCAAACCCTAGAATTTGGGGTTTTTGATTTGAAGCAACACCATCCAAATTGAAGCTTGGAGGATCATTCTACATGCTTAGGGGAGCTATCCACGAGTCCTAATCACCCTACATAACACTATTTCACTTCCATTTCGGTATCACCCACTCTTTCCTACTTCTCTTTGATTTTGCTTGAAATATCTTGTTCTTGCTTAATTGTAGAGTTGTAGCTTATTTCATTAAGACATTGTTAGTAGTTGTTGATTGAAGTTGTTGGATTGTGTGGTGCTGTTGTTGTGATTATTGAACTCAATTGGGAATTGGTGGTTGGTTATTGTTGTTTGGAGGGTGTTTGAAGAGTAAGAGTGTTTTTATTTGTGTCCTTGTGTCAAACCCTTGCTGTTGTTAGTTCTTTTCAGTAGAAAAAAAAAATGAGCAAGAGAAGCCGAAACGAACCCGTCCCCCAAATTAACTCCCGTGGCCTTAAGAAGCTAAGTGATCAAGCTAAAAGGCGATGGGACCGCCTTGATAGGCTAGGGAGGGTGATACAAGAAACTAAGTTTGCAGATTACCCTACCCTTGAAAAGTTGGGGTTAGCTAGCTCGGTTGAGTTTCTTCTCAATAAGGTTGGCCTCCGAAACTTTCTATGGAAGAGGGCCCGGAACTTATGAGCGGTACACCCTTGAGTTCCTTTCGACCCTCCAAAAACATGCTGAAACCGAGGATGAGACTGAATATATCACTTTCTCCCTCAATGACAACCAATACAAAATGAATTTCCTTGAGGTAGAGAGTGCTTTTGCTTGGGACTACATGGTTGAGGATGAATTTCTAGAGACTGAGAACTATAATCCTACTGTATTTTGGTACAAGATCACTGGTGGTAGTAAGTGGCATAGCCACTGCAAGAGTAGCGCCATCCCCCACCCCGCCTTGCGCTACGTGCACCGTCTTTTGTCTATGACGGTCTTTTGTCTTTGGAGAGCCCACTAATATACCCGGAGTTTGACCTTAAATGTCTTTGGGCCATGACACCTCAAGGGGAGGGATGTCCTGATTGGGTGAAAATTTGGGTGGAGAGGTGCTTAGCTCAGTCGGCTGAAGGGAAGACCTCGGGGAAGTTGAGTATGGGGGGCATGATTAGCCTTTTAGCCTCCCAACTAGGTGTCCAGGTGCCCGTGGATAAGAAGGGCAGCCCCACATTGACCCCTTTAGGGACGGCTAGTGCTCGATTTTCCCGTGATTCTAACTCGCTATGATACCATTGCCTTGAGGAGTATTACCATGCTTCATTTCAAAACCATAGGCGATGAGACGAGGTTTGTGTGGCTCTTTGGGGCACGAAATGTCAGATATATGGCTTTACCGCAGGAGCGGGTGGTCATTACCGAGCAGACCACGCATGAGGAGCTCTTCCTTCCCCCGGACGAGAGGTATGCCCGGGGGGTGGCGGAGGAATTAGGGTCGAGGGACCCCCGAAGAGGTCCGGCCTCGGCCTCGGCCTCGGCCTCGGCCTCGGCTTCCACGAGCCTCGGCCACGGCTAGTTCCAATGCCAGCAGTTTCAGCAGCAGTACCAGCAGGAGCAGGGTTACCTCCCTCACGCCCAATTTCAAGGCTCGGGTAACTGAGCAACTATCCAGGGTCGGGGTGATTTGGGAGAGATGCAGGATAGGATGTATGGGTTGGAGGACCAGATCTATTCAGTTGGTTCCATGGTTTCGGCCATGAACAACTTCTTTGTGTCCCGTTATCCACCCCAGGGGACCGGAGAACCAGGACTCCTGGTACTCGATCCCACATCCGAGATTGAGGCGGCGCGCATTATACGCCGCGAGAGAGAGAGGCCCGTAGGGCGGCCCGCGAGTTTGAGCGCGGGGGCCCCTCGAGCTCTTAGAGTTTTTCCCTTTTCCTTTCCCTCTTATTCGTGTTTGTCCTTTCCACATTGAGGACAATGTGCATAATAAGCGTGGGGGAGAGATTGTTTAAATGTGGTGGTATTTTAGCTTGTTTTAGTTTGTTCTGTTTGGTTTGTTTGGTATATATTGTTGTACTTTGATGAAAATTTTTTGTGAAAAAAAAAAAAGTGACAAAAGAAGAAAGAAAAAAAGATTCCCGCTGAGTTGAAAACCCGCAAGGGCGGGCGACTCGGGCAAAATTGGGGGCTCGGGATGGGTCGAAAACCCGAAAGGGCGGCCTATGCAAAAAAGAGCTAGTTGAGCGGGTGAGTTTTGTGAGCCGAAAAGAAGAGAGAGATGAGAAAAAAAAATGAAAATGAAAATGAGAAGCTAGGATGAAAACCCTGGGAAGGGCTCCTAGGCAAAATGAGAGAAAAAGAAAAGAGAGAAAAACAAAAAGAAAAATATTTTTGCTTTGATCCTCATTTGTCGGTGTCGGCGTCATAAGGTGGCGGCATTGGAGTCGATGTTTTCGGGCTAGATTAGGTCCTTGTTTTGTGTCTTTTGAGGGCGGGGTGTGCATCTCTTTTTGGCTCGTTTCTCTTTTGTTGCTTGTGGTATGTTTTGGTTGGAGCTCGGAGCTAAGTGTGGGGGAATCACTTACCCTCGTGCCTTAGTTTCCTTGCATTTTGGGTAGGTTGGAATCGGGAGGTCATTGTTGATAGTCGTGTTCCGAAACCTTTCGGGATTCGAGATTCATTTGTATAGAAGGATTCTTTTGGGGTAGATTTTGTCGTTTGGCTTTTGTGTTTTGTGGATGGCGATTCCGGAGGTTGGCGTGGTATGGCGTATTTTGGTGCTTGGGTGTGTCGAGTTCTCTTTTTCTTTTACTCGAGGTCGAGTAAGGTCTAAGCGTGGGGGAGTTTGATGTGTCCAAGTTATCCGCCAATCTTAGGCGGATTTCGGGTCGTTTTGGTGTCGGTTCGAGCTTAGTTTTGGGAGTTAGGAGAGTTTTGATGTTAGGAAGTGTTGTCGGAGGATGTTGTGTTTTGAGGAGTCTAGGGAGTGGTTTGCATGGTGGCGTAATCGAGGGCCGATCTTGGTCCCCCGATCATTTTTTGTGCCCCGGGGTCCTTGTCCTTGGTTCCTTTATAGCGCATCTTCCGAGGCTTCCGAGCTTTATCCGAGTTCCGAGGTCCGTGGTTCAAGCCGAGGATCGTCTTCATTATGGTTCTGGAGCTTCATGGTTTCCTCAAAAGCCAAGTTCTCATCTTTTTCATCTTTCATGCTCTGTTTTGGAGGTCTGGTGGCAGACTCAACGTCGCGACTCGCGATCAGTGTCGCGAGTCGCGACCTGCCCATTCTCGCGAGTCGCGAGGTTTGTCGCGAGTCGCGACCCCTGTGCCGGCTGCTACTTTTATTTTCTTTTCCTCGCTTGGAGGAGGGAGGATTAGGGTTTTTTAGTTTTTAGCTTTTAGAGAGAGAAAAGAAAAGATAGATTTCTTTCTAGGGTTTCTTCCTCTCTTCTTTTGTAGAATTGTAATGAATCCTATGGCTTGGCTAGCTTAAACTTCTATCTTGGATTTGGTTGTTGAAGCTCTAATCTACTTGTGAGAAGTTCTTATCCTCTACTTTCTCTATGATCATTGTGATGCTTCTTGTATTTAAATTCATGATGTTTGCATAATCTTTGCTAGGAACGTTACTAGTATTGTTGTGTGATTCATCATGAATTTAAATACAAGAAGCATCACAATGATCATAGAGAAAGTAGAGGATAAGAACTTCTCACAAGTAGATTAGAGCTTCAACAACCAAATCCAAGATAGAAGTTTAAGCTAGCCAAGCCATAGGATTCATTACAATTCTACAAAAGAAGAGAGGAAGAAACCCTAGAAAGAAATCTATCTTTTCTTTTCTCTCTCTAAAAGCTAAAAACTAAAAAACCCTAATCCTCCCTCCTCCAAGCGAGGAAAAGAAAATAAAAGTAGCAGCCCGGCATGTGGTCGCGACTGCGACAAACCTCGCGACTCGCGAGAATGGGCGTCGCGACTCGCGACATCGATCGCGAGTCGCGACGTTGAGTCCGCCACTGCACCTCCAAAACAGAGCATGAAAGATGAAAAGATGAGAACTTGGCTTTTGAGGAAACCATGAAGCTCCGTAACCATAATGAAGACGATCCTCGGCACAACCACTGACCTCTAACTCGGATAAAGCTCCTAAGCCTCGAAGATGCGCTATAAAGGAACCAAGGACAAGGACCCCGGCACAAAAAATGATCGGGGGACCAAGATCGGCCCTCGATTACGCCACCATGCAAACCACTCCCTAGACTCCTCAAAACACAACATCCTCCGACAACACTTCCTAACATCAAAACTCTCCTAACTCCCAAAACTAAGCTCGAACCGACACCAAAAACGACCCGAAATCCGCCTAAGATTGGCGGATAACTTGGACACATCAACGAATATGAGGATCATGAAGTAGAGGATGATGATGATGAAGGGGACTATATAGAGGAGATGATGGAGGGGGTGGATGATTATGCTGGCAAACGGCCTCGTGTTTTTGAGTGCATGACCGAGGCATCTCGGAAACCGTTGTATCCCGGTTGTACGAGGTACACGAAGCTGACGGTCTTGATAACACTCTTTAATATCAAGAAGAAAGCCGGTATAAGTGACTCTTGTTTCACTTCCTTGTTGCAAGCCTTTGGTGATATGTTGCCGGACGACCATGAACTACCCAAGTCGAACTACTATGCTAAGAAACTGATGTGTCCCTTCGGTGTAGAGTACCAGAGGATACATGCTTGTCCAAACGATTGTGTGCTATATCGAAATGAATATGAAAATATGGATGAGTGTCCTCAATGTGGGAAGTCGCGTTACAGGCGCGCAGGGGTTAGTGATAAGAAAGGGCCTCCAGCAAAGGTGATGTGGTATCTTCCGATTATACCACGATTCAAGCGCATGTTTTCAATTAAAAAAGATGCTAAGAACTTGAGGTGGCATGCAAAACGAAGGAAGAAGGACGGTTTTATCAAACATCCGGCTGATTCTCCTGAGTGGAAAGGTATCGATCGGGTGCATAAGCCCTTTGGTGCCGAGGCCAGAAATTAAAGGCTTGGCCTATGCACGGATGGGATGAACCCATTTGGCACTCTTAATTCTCAACATAGTACATGGCCGATTCTTCTAGTTATATACAACTTGCCTCCTTGGTTGTGCATGAAATGCAAGTACATCATGTTGTCGATTCTTATTTCAGGGCCGAAACCGCCTGGAAATGACATAGATTTCTACCTCCAGCCACTTGTTGATGATTTGAGAAAAATGTGGGATGAAGGGGTTTCTGTGTATGACGCACATGCTGATGAGATATTCACATTGCGTGCCATGCTTTTATTCACTCTTAATGACTATCCTGCTTATGGGAACTTATCCGGGTACAAGAACAAAGGGAAGAAAGCATGCCCGATTTGCCTGGACGACACAGCATCTAAATACATTAGTACTTGTCACAAAGATGTTTATATGCGCACCCGAAGGTTCCTTCGACGCGACCATCCTTATCATAATAAGAAGAAGGCATTCGATGGAACAATTGAGGAAGGGGTTGCTCGTAGACTTAACTAAAATCCATTGACATGCTTTCAAACCCATTTTGGGTAGATGAAACCGATTTTGGGTAAATGAAGGCCATTTCGGGCCGATTTTGCTTTTCATGTTCAATGTACTTAGTTTCTCGCTTTTAGCCACATGTTAGGACATATATAGTTGTAATAACAACATATACAACCATTAGAGCCAAGAAAAATCACTTCTTATGCTTTGAAACCCATTTTAGGTAAATGAAGGCTATTTCGGGTCGGTTTTTGCTTTTCATGTTCAATGTACTTAGTTTCATGCATTTAGCCACATGTTAGGAAATATATAGCTCTAATAACAACATGTTTTCATTGATATATATCTATATGGAAATTAACTATTTGTTGGTTTCTTGTTTCTATAGAATTTGTTCCATATTACTCCTAATGACGCCAAAAAGGCGTTGTTCCTATCCGCGGTGGCCGAAAGATTTAGAGCTTTCAAAAGCAAACTAGTTAGTGGGTGGATCACGAAACGGAGAAAGAGGAATGAAAAGAAGAATGTAAAGAGGAGGAAAGTTGTAAAATCAAAGCAAAATGAGACAGTAGAAACAGAAAATGACGGGGGAGAGGAAGAACCACGACAACCGGATAACATGCCTTATGAGATTTGGGGCCATATAAAACGAGAGGATTGGGAGGCATTTGTTGCCCAAAATTCTACGCCGGAGATGGTGGTAAGTATTGTGCTATTTATCGCATATTCGACTTTGTATATTTACTTTTAATACAATTAGATGTGTTTTCAAAATAACCATGTGATTTTATAGGCTAAGCGTGAGAAACATGCACACAGTTCAAAACAGAGGAACCACTACCATCATATGGGTTCCTACACTTATGAGAGGGCGAGACAGGTGTGGATTGACGATAAATTTTACCCTTCTATCGATGCATCAACAACGACATCTTCTGCCTCCAACACCGCATCTGTCAAAGTTGACCGTGTCGCTGATTGGTGGTGCTCCATGCATTGGCGTGATTCAAACAATAAAATGACCATTTCAGATCCGGGGACCTTGATGATAGCAAATGTCGTTGTAAGTAATTGAATTCACATGGTTTTCCCCCGCTTGATGCCGTCCCCCTTGGCTGCCGAACCCCCGTCCCCTTGTCGCCTCCCCGTCGGACCCCCCACCCCCTGCCGCCCGGCCCCACCCCCCTCGCACCCTCCACCCGCTGCCCCTCCTTCCCCCTCTTCGCCTCCCTACCAGCCCCCTTGCGCCCCCCCCCCCTCGGACCCCCCCCCGTTGCCCCTTTCCCCCTGCCGCCCCCTCCCCCTGCCCCCCTCCCCGCTGCCCCCTCCCCCTCGGACCCCCCTCCCATGCTGGCCCCCTCCCCACCGCCCCCCGGACCCTCCCTTCCCCCTGCTGCCTCCTTCCCCCTGCACCCCCCTTCCCCCCCTAGTGCCCCCCCTCCCCTGCCCCCCTCCCCCGACCCCCTTCCCCCCTGCGCCCCCTCCCCCTGCGGACCCCCCTTCCCCCTACGGCCCCCCTCCCCCTGCGGACCCCCCCCTTCCCCCTACGCCCCCCTCCCCTGCGGACCCCCCTTCCCCCCTGCGCCCTCCCCCTGCAGACCCCCTTCCCCCCTGCTGCCCCCCCCCCTGCGCCCCCCCTCCTCTTGTTTCTTTGCCACATCCCCGCACAATCCCCCCCCCATTGCACAACCCCCCTTGTTAATTTGTAATTTTTTTATACTTACACTTGTAGTTCTATAATCTATGTAGATGGGGATCAAGCAAAAAGAGGTTAGCGGCGAGTTCACTCCCGAAGGCAATAAAGATGCTCTTTACGAGACTTTTGGAAAGGACCACAATGGACGTTTGAGGGGTTTTGGTGGTATTCGTTTCGGTGTGAAAAAAGCCTATGCTAAAGATTCCTCCGTGGGTAGAAGATCACGCTCTAACGAATCTATGTCACAAGTTATGCGGGAGAAGCTTACGGAGGAATATACAAAGAAAGTGACGGCTAAAATCACGAAATGTTTCAACGCGGTCCTTTCACAGTTTGGTATACCGGCGATACGTCCTTTGGATCGTCCTTTGGAGGACAAAGCTAGCCATCCTAACACACAAAAATCAGCACCATCTATACTTGAGTTAGAGGTAGCTACTATTCTTCTTATAATTTTTAAAACTAAGTAATATAAACTAACCTCAATCCATTTACTTTTGGAAGGAAGAAACGCCTTGCCAGCTTTTACTAGATGTAAAAGATGAGGGTTTGATTGTGGTGGCTGAAGGAAATGCACAACCACGAAGTGAACAACCAATAGTCCATCACGAGTGTGTGGACAATGAGCACTTGGCGGTTAGTGTAGTCACCATCACTCCTGGTTACGAAGACTTTGCTCTTCCGTTGCCTAAACCATCAGTTGATATAAATGTCTTGATCGACGCTCGTGGTGGTTCTGTGTTGTGGCCATCGGCATGGGTGAAGTTTTCAGACGAGGTAAAATGAGAAACTAAAATCCATATTCATATTGATTTATTTCATACCTATTAAATATAAACTAACTAAGTTGAATGTTTTTCCCTTTGAATTAATAGGTTTTGGAGAGAATAAGCAAGCCCAAGGAAAGCAAGGCAGACTCACCTCCTCTAGAAAAGGAGAAGGAGAAGGAGGGTACAAGCAGGCCAAAGAAGCCCATTTCGGGTAAAGGAACGCAAGACTCCAAAGGTTTAAGTTGCGAACAAAACCCGTCTACAGATACTTGGATTGAGAAACCAACGCTTCAGTGTCTCACTAAGTCATGCTTATGGCTACATGCAAATGTGCGTGATATGCCGAATGATACACCTGTGGAGGTGAAGTTGGGTACCACGGAATTCAACTACCACGAGGAAACATCGACATGGGTGTCTAAGGTTGATGTGAAGGAGTTCCTTTGCGGAGAGATGTTGAATGTTTCCTTGATTCAAACCTTCATCAGGTATAATAGTTGTACTTATGAAATATATGAACTTCCTTTGCAATATCTAATAATATATCTATGTTATGTACTTGGTTGTGCTTTGAAGATTACTCCAAGATGATCCTCGTGGACGCGATCAGTTTGGGTGGTTATGTCCAAATTTTGTCCGAGCTGACAATTGTTTGCAAAACACAAGTGAGGTTAAGGAGTATATTTGGCTATGTCTCAAAACAGCTAAACGTGCACAACATAAGTTCATATTTGCCCCTTGTTTTGAAGAGTATAGTTCCTAACCTTGTATCCATTTTTGTCACTTTATTATTATACAATACAAGTACTCACATGATTGCTTCCTAACTTTTTTGGGATTTTAGTCTCCATTGGTCGCTCCTTGTGATTTGTCCTTCAAACAACACAGTATATCAGTTTTCTGCAGCTCAAGATCCACCACGATCCTTACTCCTCAAATCATGCATAAATAGGTATGTTTGTTACTTAAAATGCTTATTAGCATAACATGTTTCACTAATTTCATCCTTTGCCCACTTCTCACATGAAATTAACATAACTACAGTTGTATGAAGAAAGTTGAGAGAACAGAGCAAGTTCCTAAGTGGAAAGCAATGAAGGTAATAGATATTACTTAAGCTACTTCTTTCTTTTATAAAAAACAAACATGTACGTTTCTTACATGATTTTTTTATGTAATTTTATAATTAGTGTGCTCAACAACCCGGGGGAACCGAGTGTGGCTACTATGTTGTAATAGCCTAATTTTTAAGAGCGTTTATTAAATGCTGATTATATTTATTAAGTTAATTATGTTTCGAAAAATCTTATTTTATTTAAGTTGAGTATGGATTTTTATTTGTCATGTTTGTAATATAATTATTTATTTGTTTAATTATGAAGTTAATATTATTATATATTTAAGTTTAAGTGCCAAAATATAGTTCAGTGATATTTTCCCAAATAGGAAGCCAAATTCCCTTTCATTTACCTAATCCCTTGTCGGTCTAATTTGGAGAACCCAAAAGCCATCTCAATCTTTCTCGTCACTTCTCAAACCCCAAAAGGAAACCCCCCAAACCCCATTTCTCTCTCTTCCCGTGAGAAACCCTAAAACCCCAACCCCAATTTTCTCTCTCTTCTCTCGCATCCCCCTTCTTCTCTTTGCCAGCGCTGCTCACCGGCGTCGTCGAAGCTCGCCGGAGCTTCATTCCTTCCCCTGCTTGCTCCGTGGTGCTGGAGTTGTTGTTTTGTTGCTGTTATCGATGTTGTGTTGCTGCTGTGTTGTCGTCTTTTGGCTGATGTGATTGTGGCTAGCCACCGCCGAGTCGCGGCGCCACCTCCCCGCGTTGCTGCACAACTTCGCCGACGCTCTGTCACTCGCCGGTGTTCGCCGCCGAAGCTTCGAGACCCTTCTGTTGCTATGTTCTTCGCTGCTTCTTGGATGGCAGAGGTATTAAGTTTATACCTCTTGTTTCTATTTCTGATCTTTGTATTGAAAATTTGAAGCCCAAAATTTATGGATTGATAAGGTTTATTAAAACCAGTTGTATCTTGTTGTTTTATTTTGATTAATGGTTGGTCTAAGTACTTGTTCATGAGTTCTTAAAAGAAAATCAGAGTAAGATTTGTAATTTACCTTTGTTGTATTGGTTTTTGTTGATTGTTTATTAGTTTAAATGATGGTTTCATTTATAGATAAACTTGATGTTAGGATGATGAGTTTTAGAATTAATTTATGATATGAAAGTCCAATTAGTGTTGCTTAATCGATTTGGGATTTCTTTGGGATGAATGATGTGGTGATTTCAGTTTATATTGATAAAGTTAGTTTAGGTAGGAGCTAATATTTAGTGTGATTAAGAAAGAGATTAAATAGAGTTAAATATTGATGTTGTGAGTTGGATTAGTAGAATGGGTTGCATATAAGGGTTGTGGTTAGTTCATGGAAGAGCTTAGAAAGTATGAGTAAATCAATTTGTTTATCTAAATTGTTGTGAGGATGGTTAATGATTATTGTTATTGTTTTGAGGTTGTTGTTGGAGTGTGTATATGGAGATAATTTCTGAAGTTCGAGCTATAGTTGCTGATCCAGAATGTCGAATTATTTGGAATCGTTTCAAGGTACACACATATCCTTCCACCTTCGAATCTATAACCGTGTTTTATGTGATTTCATGTGCTGAGCTTAATAAGCCTTTTATATAAATACAGAATTATTCAAAGTGTTGTTCGTGTGTTTACAAGAGTTGTTGACTACATATCTGGTTTTAAGCTATGAGCGAAAGCTAAATATGTGATGAGTTTTATTGAGTGAAATCTATATGAAGAACTGATTGGAGGTAGTTGAATCCTTCAAGAATATAGATGTGTGATATTATTAAACCTACTTGTTTTCCACATCGAATTTATCATAGATTTCTTATGCTTAGTAGGTTGATCTTTTATATGAAAGTGTTGCTATGAGAATTAAAGCAAGGATCTTTAGTATATCTAACTATATAAGTGGTTTTACAACAAGTACTCCGATTTACGAACTAAGTCGGGACGTCGACTCGATATCTTTATGAACTCGCTTTCGATTTAAACTATAGTTATATTTGAAAGTTTTAGAGAAAAAGAAAGGAATTTTGATCAAGGATGTTGAGTTAAAATTTCAGGTTTAAGACAATTGTCAAAATTTTTGCGATATAAGTTTTATATGGAATTCTGAGCGTATGAAAGACTCTTTATTATGGTTTGAGATTTTGAGTATATATATGATCATGAACTTTGAAAATTATGAATTTGAGTTATGAG
The DNA here is from genome assembly GCA_947648045.1 of Beta corolliflora. Lineage (NCBI taxonomy): Eukaryota > Viridiplantae > Streptophyta > Magnoliopsida > Caryophyllales > Amaranthaceae > Beta > Beta corolliflora. The sequence continues at coordinate 80,878 of CANSZD010004290.1, forward strand.
CAATTATGGACTCGTGAAATTATAAATCAGGTTTTTCTAGTTCTATTAATGACGGGGAGGATCTTTACTCCTACTTCAATTTTTATGAAGAAGTTCTCATAGAAAAGAAGTTCTCAAATTTGGGTCAATTTAATGAACATTATTTTCGGATTTAAGTTCGGAAACACGTAAGTATTGAGTCTTGTAAAACAAGTTATATCTTTATGGAATATCATAGATGAATTATGTTTTATGGTGTTTGGAATCTAAGTTAGAATGAGTTTGGTGTGAGATGGGTACTTGTGAAGTTATGTTTAAGAAATACAAATGTCGCTTTGAGGGTATTATTAGAAGTAGACAACTATCCCAATATTTACTTATGGCGTATAAACAAGGCTGAATGGTATCATCAGAAGATATCTCCGGAAATACTATGGAGCTTGGTTATATAAGAATGAAGATTTGTGATGTCATAATTGAAGGACGAAGTAATTGTAGGGAGGTTCTAACTAAGAATGAAGATGTTATGTGGTGGACGTAGATTAGATAGTTAGGGAATAGTAAATTTGGATGTGAATTTCAAAGGTCAAATATTGATTTATGAGTTAATGGAGTTGTTACGAGAGGTTTGTGAGTTCGTGAGTTCAGAGGATGTGTAGGATTTGAGATATGAATGTCGTATCAGTGAAATAAAGGATCCATATCTTGGTGGTGATTTAGAGGAGTATCGATTAGAGAGAGATAATTTACAATACTTATGTAATAAAAGATCATATCTGCAAAGGGGTCAAGTAAAAGAGTTTGGAGCATAATTTCTTCTATTAGATGAGTAAGATTATATAAATGGAAGTTGGGAAAAAAAAAATAATAAATCTAGATAATATAGAGCTTGGTAATTAAAGTTATATAATGACAATACTATGCATATGGTGTTAAGACTAATATGAGCTTTTAGTACAAATACATGGGACATATGGTTGTGAATTATAAATTTAAGAAGGATCAGGACAACGAGTTTGAGTATTGGGAAATACTAAAGTTTGGATGTAAAATTGCATCATAGAATATTCAATTATAACATGGAAACATGGAGTGAGATATTTTGACTTGCCATAGTAATTGTAGGTGATTTATGATAATGAAATAAGGTTATATTATGGAAATGAGAGTTCATGCATTGGGGATAAGAAAACCTTTAAAGGGAAATTTATAACATGAGAATTTTGGAATGCTATAGTTTAGATGTTATAAGTTAATGACGGAAGTCCAAGTACAAAGAGAAGCTATTATGATGAAGGGAATTGCCAAAACGTGTTAGAGGATACCTTATAGTCTACAAGTAAAATATTACAGGTTGTACGAGATTATAATTGGGTCTCGATAATAGTTAATTATCTTATATGTCTTTGAGAAACATATTTTACATTTTGATTATGTTATGAGTTCGACTACATAAAGATACTTGATTTCGAATACGTTTTATGTATATTACTTCCTTTAAAAATATTTGAGGTAAGTAAGATTATTTTGAGATTCGAGCTTGTGTTATAATAAGATTATTTTCAGGCATTTTGGATATGTTAATTACATTTCAACTCTGTTTTGTTTTATATTAATTTACGGTCGGAAGTTTTAGTCGTTGATACACTTTCGAATTGAATACGCGATACGAATTGAGAACAAGAGTATAAGTTTTGAAAAATATAAATTTGTGTTATTGAGAAAATAAGGATTATAATATAGTTATTGTTTTATGGGGAAAGTAAACAACATTTTTGGAGTGAGTTGCTCAATATGTGTTATAGAGCGGGTATTGCTCCTTTGAGTAGTCATGATCTAAAAGTTCTTGAGGTTAAGCTTCGGAAATTCCTAATTCGAAGTACCGAGCAGGAAGTTTCATTTTAAGTTCAGTGTTTTTGCTGCAATTATGTTGACAAAAGTTCCACATGTTCAAGTTAACTCAACCCTTTTTCTAAAGTTCCACTAAGTGCCAATATGACTTTCACAAGCTGTAAAGAATTGATTATTTCCTTATATCTTTATACCTAACTAATATGTGAAATTGTTAACGTAAAGCGAAAGATTTCAAAAGAAGATTCAAGTCTTGCAATGATTAGCGATACTATAGTAGTTGTGATTCTTTTTCCTCTCCATGGATGAATATGTTTTCCTTGGAACACGTGTGGTATTGATAAACTATGCATTTAAACTATTTATGTAAGTAAATTATGGATACAAGTGGGTAAAGGCCGATACCAAATAAGGTACGGTATGAACAACAACCCTTGGAGGATGGGTGATCTCCTTCCGAACCCTCGTTGGGTGGGTGAAGTCCAGCAGAAATTAAAAATGGGACATGTCCTGGTTAAGGCTTGCATGCATAAATATTTAAACGGTGGGGTGACGACCTCCATTAGTTTAGAGACAGTCGGCTCCTTGTGTAAGGTGCCCCTCTCTATTCGTGTTCGCTTTACCCAAATAAATTAAAAGCTATAGACCCAGAGGGTTTTGAATGATCTAAGTGGTGATCTTCATGATTAAAATTCTTACTTTAATGCGATTGTGCAAGGATAGTGATCCTGAAATTTTAAGCAAGCACATTACTTGTGAAGCATACTGAATTCTAACATGAATTGTATATAAATGGTCTTAAGCCACCAAAAACGAATTTTAGTAGTGAACTTATGTATTCAACCGTTGTTGAACTTTGTCCTTATGGAAAGAAACTTATTATCTATAAGTAGATGTATGTGTCCTCTTTATCGGACTTTCTAATTAAGGGTTGCTGGTGTTGTAATAAAAACATTGCTAACTATTTGACTTTAAATTATTTTGAATTTGGGGTTGTTCCACTTGATGAGTAATAAACTGCGCAACTATATTTTAAGCCACTAAAATGAATTTCTGGTTGGACAGTGTGTGTACTCAGTTTTTCTGATTTTGTTCTTGGAACCTGTCCTGGTGGGGGCAGAGTTCATTATTAGTGATTTTGCCGGGTTGATGTCGAGGACTTGGAATATGTTTATTGAGCAAGAAGAAGATCTTTATGTTATGAAATGGTGGGTTGAGGTTATAGTTAGATGCCTTGTTTGGAAGTATTCGTAATTTGTTATTTGGTTTTCAAGTTGTTCTGTTGTGGGCCCCTGACCCACAGATCCAGGATCGATTTGTAAGGTTATGTTTCCGCTGCGAATAAATGTAAAATCCAGGTTTGTTAAATGTTGATTGTGATTAGTGTATGCTAAGCGTGATTAGTCTGCAGCTTGGAGAGGCGGGCTATTACAGGTGGTATCAGAGCCACCTTGCGACCGTATGTCGAGTTGACTACCTAGCGAGGGTAAAAGATTCTTGGGATAGTATGAAATCAATTTGGGTCATTAGTGGTTTGAGAATCTAATGATTGGGAATTACGAAAATAGAAGGTTGAGTATATAAGTGTTTGCGCGTTTGCGTGTGCTATATGATTCCATTTATGTGAAGGTGTAATGCCTCGAATTGTATATAGTAATGTGTATTTTGAGAAAATTTTATGACTTGCGTAATTGAATGAATTTCACACGAGATCTCTGCAAATGAGATGACTGGAATCCTATGCTGAATATTTTGCCTCTTTTGTCTTCTTTGCTCATCGATTCTAATATTGAGTTGAAGTGGAGATACAAAAGCTGATGGTAGAATTGAGGTTTGGATGTCTAATATCTTATGAGCTTGAGATTTTGGTTTTCTTTAAATTATTATTTGCAAGTTTCGAGGACGAAACTTTAAATAAGGGTGGTAGTATGTAATAGCCTAATTTTTAAGAGCGTTTATTAAATGCTGATTATATTTATTAAGTTAATTATGTTTCGAAAAATCTTATTTTATTTAAGTTGAGTATGGATTTTTATTTGTCATGTTTGTAATATAATTATTTATTTGTTTAATTATGAATTTAATATTATTATATATTTAAGTTTAAGTGCCAAAATTTAGTTCAGTGATATTTTGCCAAATCAGAAGCCAAATTCCCTTTCATTTACTTAATCCCTTGTCGGTCTAATTTGGAGAACCCAAAAGCCATCTCAATCTTTCTCGTCACTTCTCAAACCCCAAAAGGAAACCCCCCAAACCCCATTTCTCTCTCTTCCCGTAAGAAACCCCAAAACCCCAACCCCAATTTTCTCTCTCTTCTCTCGCATCCCTCTTCTTCTCTTTGCCAGCGCTGCTCATCGGCGTCGTCGAAGCTCGCCGGAGCTTCATTCCTTCCCCGCTTGCTCGGTGGTCTTTGGAGTTGTTGTTTTGTTCTTTGTTGTCGATGCTGTGTGTTCTTTGCTGTGTTGTCGTCTTTTGGTCGCCGTGATTGTCGCCACCGCCGAAGTCGCGGCGCCACCTCCCCGCGTCTTGCCGCACAGCCTTCGCCGATGCTCTGTCACTCGCCGGTGTTCGCCGCCGAAGCTTCGAGACCCCTCTGTTGCTATGTTCTTCGCTGCTTCTTGGATGGCAGAGGTATTAAGTTTATACCTCTTGTTTCTATTTCTGATCTTTGTTTTGAAAATTTAAAGCCCAAAATTTATGGATTGATAAGGTTTATTAGAACCAGTTGTATCTTGTTGTTTTATTTTGATTAATGGTTGGTCTAAGTACTTGTTCATGAGTTCTTAAAAGAAAATCAGAGTAAGATTTGTAATTTACCTTTGTTGTATTGGTTTTTGTTGATTGTTTAGTAGTTTAAATGATGGTTTCATTTGGAGATAAACTTGATGTTAGGATGATGAGTTTTAGAATTAGTTTATGATATGAAAGTCCAATTAGTGTTGCTTAATCGATTTGGGGTTTCTTTGGGATGAATGATGTGGTGATTTCAGTTTATATTGATAAAGTCAGTTTAGGTAGGAGCTAATATTTAGTGTGATTAAGAAAGAGATTAAATAGAGTTAAATATTGATGTTGTGAGTTGGATTAGTAGAATGGGTTGCATATAAGGGTTGTGGTTAGTTCATGGAAGAGCTTAGAAAGTATGAGTAAATCAATTTGTTTATCTAAATTGTTGTGAGGATGGTTAATGATTATTGTTATTGTTTTGAGGTTGTTGTTGGAGTGTGTATATAGAGATAATTTCTGAAGTTCGAGCTATAGTTGGTGATCCAGAATGTCGAATTATTTGGAATCGTTTCAAGGTAAACACATATCCTTCCACCTTCGAATCTATAACCGTGTTTTATGTGATTTCATGTGCTGAGCTTAATAAGCCTTTTATATAAATACAGAATTATTCAAAGTGTTGTTCGTGTGTTTACAAGAGTTGTTAACTACATATCTGGTTTTAAGCTATGAGCGAAAGCTAAATATGTGATGAGTTTTATTGAGTGAAATCTATATGAAGAACTGATTGGAGGTAGTTGAATCCTTCAAGAATATAGATGTGTGATATTATTAAACCTACTTGTTTTCCACATCGAATTTATCATAGATTTCTTATGCTTAGTAGGTTGATCTTTTATATGAAAGTGTAGCTATGAGAATTAAAGCAAGGATCTTTAGTATATCTAACCATATAAGTGGTTTCACAACAAGTACTCCGATTTACGAACTAAGTCGGGACGTCGACTCGATATCTTTATGAACTCGCTTTCGATTTAAACTATAGTTATATTTGAAAGTTTTAGAGAAAAAGAAAGGAAATTTGATCAAGGATGTTGAGTTAAAAGTTCAGGTTTAAGACAATTGTCAAAATATTTGCGATATAAGTTTTATATGGAATTCTGAGCGTATGAAAGACTTTATTATGGTTTGAGATTTTGAGTATATATATGATCATGAACTTTGAAAATTATAAATTTGAGTTATGAGCAATTACGGACTCGTGAAATTATAAATCAAGTTTTTCTAGTTCTATTAATGACGGGGAGGATCTTTACTCCTACTTCAATTTTTATGAAGAAGTTCTCATAGAAAAAAGTCTCTCAAATTTGGGTCAATTTAATGAACATTATTTTCGGATTTAAGTTCGGAAACACGTAAGTATTGAGTCTTGTAAAACAAGTTATATCTTTATGGAATATCATAGATGAATTATGTTTTATGGTATTTGGAATCTAAGTTAGAATGAGTTTGGTGTGAGATGGGTACTTGTGAAGTTATGTTTAAGAAATACAAATGTCGCTTTGAGGGTATTATTAAAAGTAGACAACTATCCCAAGATTTACTTATGGCGTATAAACAAGGCTGAATGGTATCATCAGAATATATCTCCGGAAATACTATGGAGCTTGGTTATATAAGAATGAAGATTTGTGATGTCATAATTGAAGGATGAAGTAATTGTAGGGAGGTTCTAACTAAGAATGAAGATGTTATGTGGTGGACGTAGATTAGATAGTTAGGGAATAGTAAATTTGGATGTGAATTTCAAAGGTCAAATATTGATTTATGAGTTAATGGAGTTGTTACGAGAGGTTTGTGAGTTCGTGAGTTCAGAGGATGTGTAGGATTTGAGATATGAATGTCGTATCAGTGAAATAAAGGATCTATGTCTTGGTGGTGATTTGGAGGAGTATCGATTACAGAGAGATAATTTACAATACTTATGTAATAAAAGATCATATCTGCAAAGGGGTCAAGTAAAAGAGTTTGGAGCATAATTTCTTCTATTAGATGAGTAAGATTATATAAATGGAAGTTGGGAAGAAAAAAAATAATAATAAATCTAGATAATATAGAGCATGGTAATTAAAGTTATATAATGACAATACTATGCATATGGTGTTAAGACTAATATGAGCTTTTAGTACAAATACATGAGACATATGGTTGTGAATTATAAATTTAAGAAGGATCAGGACAACGAGTTTGAGTATTGGGAAATACTAAAGTTCGGATGTAAAATTGCATCATAGAATATTCAATTATAACATGGAAACATGGAGTGAGATATTTTGACTTGCCATAGTAATTGTAGGTGATTTATGATAATGAAATAAGGTTATATCATGGAAATGAGAGTTCATGCATTGGGGATAAGAAAACCTTTAAAGGGAAATTCATAACATGAGAATTTTGGAATGCTATAGTTTAGATGTTATAAGTTAATGACGGAAGTCCAAGTACAAAGAGAAGCTATTATGATGAAGGGAATTGCCAAAACGTGTTAGAGGATACCTTATAGTCTACAAGTAAAATATTACAGGTTAATTGTACGAGATTATAATTCGGTCTCGATAATAGTTAATTATCTTATAAGTCTTTGAGAAACATATTTTACATTTTGATTATGTTATGAGTTCGACTGCAGAAAGATACTTGATTTCGAATACGTTTTATGTATATTACTTCCTTTAAAAATATTTGAGGTAAGTAAGATTATTTTGAGATTCGAGCTTGTGTTATAATAAGATTATTTTCAGGCATTTTGGATATGTTAATTACATTTCAACTCTGTTTTGTTTTATATTAATTTACGGTCGGAAGTTTTAGTCGTTGATACACTTTCGAATTGAATACGCGATACGAATTGAGAACAAGAGTATAAGTTTTGAAAAATATAAATTTGTGTTATTGAGAAAATAAGGATTATAATATAGTTATTGTTTTATGGGGAAAGTAAACAACATTATTGGAGTGAGTTGCTCAATATGTGTTATAGAGCGGGTATTGCTCCTTTGAGTAGTCATGATCTAAAAGTTCTTGAGGTTAAGCTTCGGAAATTACTAATTCGAAGTACCGAGCAGGAAGTTATGTCATTTTAAGTTCAGTGTTTTTGCTGCAATTATGTTGACAAAAGTCCCACATGTTCAAGTTAACTCAACCCTTTTTCTAAAGTTCCACTAAGTGCCAATATGACTTCCACAAGCAGTAAAGAATTGATTATTTCCTTATATCTTTATACCTAACTAATATGTGAAATTGTTAACGTAAAGCGAAAGATTTCAAAAGAAGATTCAAGTCTTGAAATGATTAGCGATACTATAGTAGTTGTGATTCTTTGTCCTCTCCATGGATGAATATGTTTTCTTTGGAACACGTGTGGTATTGATAAACTATGCATTTAAACTATTTATGTAAGTAAATTATGGATACAAGTGGGTAAAGGCCGATACCAAATAAGGTACGGTATGAACAACAACCCTTGGAGGATGGGTGATCTCCTTCCGAACCCTCGCTGGGTGGGTGAAGTCCAGCAGAAATTAAAAATGGGACATGTCCTGGTTAAGGCTTGCAAGCATAAATATTTAAACGATGGGGTGACGACCTCCATTAGTTTAGAGACAGTCGGCTCCTTGTGTAAGGTGTCCCTCTCTATTCGTGTTCGCTTTACCCAAATAAACTAAAAGCTATAGACCCAGAGGGTTTTGAATGATCTAAGTGGTGATCTTCATGATAAAAATTCTTACTTTAATGCGATTGTGCATGGATAGTGATCCTGAAATTTTAAGCAAGCACATTACTTGTGAAGCATACTGAATTCTAACATGAATTGTATATAAATGGTCTTAAGCCACCAAAAACGAATTTTAGTAGTGAACTTATGTATTCAACCGTTGTTGAACTTTGTCCTTATGGAAAGAAAATTATTATCTATAAGTAGATGTATGTGTCCTCTTTATCGGATTTTCTAATTAAGGGTTGCTGGTGTTGTAATAAAAACATTGCTAACTATTTGACTTTAAATTATTTTGAATTTGGGGTTGTTCCACTTGATGAGTAATAAACTGCGCAACTATATTTTAAGCCACTAAAATGAATTTCTGGTTGGACAGTGTGTGTACTCAGTTTTTCTGATTTTGTTCTTGGAACCTGTCCTGGTGGGGGCAGAGTTCATTATTAGTGATTTTGCAGGGTTGATGTCGAGGACTTGGAATATGTTTATTGAGCAAGAAGAAGATCTTTATGTTATGAAATGGTGGGTTGAGGTTATAGTTAGATGCCTTGTTTGGAAGTATTCGTAATTTGTTATTTGGTTTTCAAGTTGTTCTGTTGTGGGCCCCTGACCCACAGATCCAGGATCGATTTGTAAGGTTATGTTTCCGCTGCGAATAAATGTAAAATCCAGGTTTGTTAAGTGTTGATTGTGATTAGTGTATGTTAAGCGTGATTAGTCTGCAGCTTGGAGAGGCGGGCTGTTACATATGTGTTGAGGTTCATGTTCGATATATTTTCAAGTTTCAAGGAAGCCGGGGATCTTGAGAAGGTATCATACATAAATAATAAGTAGCTCAATATACGGCCGATTTTGGCCTCGTAAGCTCAATTTTTTTAACTTTCCCGCATTTAGCCACATTTTAGGTCATATATACTTATAACAAGTACATATAGAACTATTAGAGTCAAGTAAACTACATTCACATCACTTAAGACCCAAATTGGGTAAATGAATGCCAATCTTAGACGATTTTGGACTTTTAAGCTCATTGTACTTATTTTCATACTTTTAGCCACATGTTAGGACATGTATAATTCTAATAACAACATGCATAACCATTAGAGTCAAGTAAATCCATTCACATCCTTTGAAACCCATTTTGGGTAAATGAAGGCCATTTCGGGCCTATTTTGGCCTTTCAAGGTCATTGTACTTATTTTCTTACATTTAGCCACTTGTTAGGACATGTATAGCTCTAATAACAACATATACAACTATTAGAGTCAAGTAAAATCCATTCACATGCTTTGAAACCCATTTTGGGTAAATGAAGGCCATTTCGAGCCTATTTTGGCCTTTCAAGCTCATTGTACTTATTTTCTTACATTTAGCCACATGTTAGGACTTATATAGTTCTAATAGCAACATATATAACCATTAGAGTCAAGCAAAATCATTTTTCATGCTTTGAAACCCAATTTGGGTAAATGAATGCCAAGTATGGGACGATTTTGGCCTTTTAAGCTAAAGTTACTTATTTTCTTACATGTAGCCACATGTTAGGACATGTATAGTTCTAATAACAACATTTATAACCATTAGATTCAAGTAAATTCCACTCATATGCTTTTGAAACCCATTTTGGGTAAATGAATGTCATTTTGGCCCGATTTTGGCCTTCTTAGCTCAACTTTCCTTAATCTCCCGCACTTACTCTCATTTTAAGCTCATATATAGTTCTAATAAGTATATATGTAAGTATTAAAGTCAACTAAAGTCCACTCACATGCTGTGAAACCCATTATGGGTAAATGATTGTCATTTTTTGCCGATTTTTACATTTTAAGCTCGATTTCCTTAATTTCTTACATTATATTATTTCCTCAATCTCTTTAGAGTCAACTAAAGTCATATATGTGTGTTTCCTTATGTTTGTTTTATAAGGTATTCCTCGATGGCAAACCAAGGGATGGTTGTTTCACCACGGCCGAGATAGACGAGGTTCGGGATTTGCTAGCACGCTACCTTACCGACTTTTGCATGTGAAGATGATGTCGCGGCTTTGAGTTTTTATGTTCTTATTATGTTACTAGCTACTTATATAGGTCCAAATATTTATTTTTGATTTTAGTACTTATTTCAACTTTATTTGTAGTACATTAATTCTCAAAATAATATATATATATAAAATATCATTTTGACTTGTATACGACGCGTGCGTGATACTTTTTTCCAATTATAACAGGTTTAAATATAAGCTTCATATAAATATAATAATAAATAAATATATATATATATATATATATATATAATATTTAAATATATATATAACAATCTGATCCGGTTTTCCTAAATAACCGGATCAGATTGTGTGCTTTGCATACACCAAATTGGCGCCAAGTACATTTTCTGATCTGGTTTTTTAGGAAAACCGGATCAGATAATATAACTATCTGATCCGGTTTTACTAAAAAACCGGATCAGAAAATCATTTACTGATCCGGTCCTAGACCGGATCAGTAAATAATTGATATCGGCTGCGAGCCTACCTGATGCGGCCCAAAACCGCAGCAGTAAGCCCGGTTTTGACCGCATCAGATGGGCTTTTTTCCACTAGTGTTATTACAACAATATGTACAAAATCAATGATCTATACAAATCTTCAATCTTGGTCTTCACCCTGATGCTCCTTGATCTTTACATCCTTGAATGGGCTTTGGAATTCATGTTTAATGGGCTATGGAATTCATGTTTATTTGTGAATTTGTGGGTTTGTGAAAGTTAAAGATTAATTAACTTCCTTGATTTTGATTTTGATTTTTTATGATAATTTTTATTGATTTTTATTTACATGATAAAATGAGTCATTTTAAGAGAATCTTATAATTTAATGATTTTTTTATTCACATTTTCGTATGAAGAAAACATTTTTTTTTATGAAAGTTGAGTTAATTACTTTGTTTCATTTTCCGGATTGCCTTTTTGTTCTTGTACTGATTTACAAAAATCATAACTTTCTGTACAAAATGTTAAAATGATCATATGATATATCTATGGATATATCAGTGAGTTCTTTATGTTGTATTAAAATTTCACAAGTTTTTAATGACCACTTGAATTATGGTGAATTTTATGTAAAAACTGGTCAAAACAGGACCTTTATTCAATTTGTTATTTGAGATCCAACTTATTGAACTTATTTTAAAGTAAAAATTGGTATGAACATTCCAGACATTTTGAAAGACTAGACTGGAAATTTTCACTTGAATTGGACACTTTTAAGACCTTTTTTATTTATTTCCTTAACTGAAAGGAAAATCAATTTTCTGGAATTTAGTGATTTACATAAATGGCTTTGTAAAAATGATGTAAAATTGTATCAAATTCATATGAACATGATTTTTATATTTTTGAAAATCTACTGATGTTTTCTTCAAACTTGATATTTTTAGTTTTATCTAAATGACTTTATTTTAAACTTTATTGATAGAACAATCCTAGGTGGTACTGGACAAAATCAGTTTTGCACAACAAAGTTGTATGATTTTTAATTATTTATAAAATGATTGTTTTTTAGAAATTCCAAAGCCCAGTTTCTGAAAACATCTTGTACCTCATAGGAAAAATATTAAATCCTACAAACTATTCTAATAATACAGATGAAAAATGAAATGTAGTATGAAATTAAAACTGATTATAATTACAGCATCACATTTTTTTATGGAGATGTTTTTACACAATTTATCTTGAATTTTTGTAAGAAATCATTTTTGGTGATGAATAACAACTTGATTAAGGAAAATCACATAATCACATTATTTCCTAAGAGTCACCCCGTTAGAGGTGACTATTCTAGGTGGGGTGATTTAAGGTTGGGAACCTATTAGGACTTCCACATACCCAAATCACTCCAAAGATTAAAAAATGATAAGAAGAAAACAAGGAAGAAGTTAATAGATGATTAAGAAGATAATCAAAAATAACAAGAACTTCAACTTTACCTTGCTAGCTCAATGATGCACTTCCTTTTTGCAAATTTTTCTACCTTTTTTGTGATTTTCTTAATTTCTAAGTGAGTTTCTAAATCTTCTTAACTGCTAACTTAAACTTTTTTTTTTGTGTTTTTTCTTCTTTTGATGAACTTCTTTTACTTACTAATTATCTTACTAATTTTTTCTTTCTTTTCTTAAGTGTGATTTCTTTAGAGGAAAGGAGTAGAGAAGATGAGAGAATTAGTGAAGTTAAGTTGAACTCTTTTCAACTTGGTTTTGAAGTGAAAAGGGGAGGGTATTTATAGAGAAATGAGGAATGTGAACTAGGGTTTCAAAGAGGGATAAAATCAGATTTTTCATCAAAAAAATCTGATTTTCTTCATCCTTAATCACCTTAATAACATCACTCTAATGACCTTACCCTAATGACATCATCAAATCTCTTTGGAAACACAAATATTCTTATTCTTTTTAGATTTGCTCATTAATGAGGCAAGATTAGATTTTCAGAAAATATTCTTCCTAAAACATCCTAATATGTAAAAAAAATTGCATTGAAAATCATGCAAACGAAACTGACCAGAATGATGCGCCTAGCGCAGGAAGCTGCGCTAGGCACAGCACCTTGCGCTAGGCACAAGGCTCTGCGTCTAGCGCAGAGTAAGCTTGTGTGCTTGGCGCACACTTGATTCTTCCGGAAAGAATCCGGATTTCCCCCTCTTACACATGGGATTTGATTCTTATTCTCACATCTTTTCATGATTCTTATTCTCTAACTAATGGATAAAGGATGTGTTTAGTGGATAAAGAATATATTCTTATTCTTTATCCAATGAACAATGACTTGACCATCAAGGAAACCTGATTAATGCGGTTTTGGGATACGACTAAAATCCCGACGCCTAATCGCGACTCGTTTTTCATTTTTCCGAAAGACTAACTTAAGACAATTAATGAAAACTCGTCAAATTAATAAAGACGAGCATGATTATACTACGAATCATTTTATTAAAACGGTGGTGGTAGTTATTGACTACGACTCACGAAAATTATACTTCTAAGCCGAAACTGTATGACTAATACGCAAAATGAAAAAAATCATGCGACGGAATGAAACTCGCGCTCCGGGGCGCGCGCTCCACGATGCATGACGATTTTGTTATTTTTATTTTTCAAAACCTTTATTTATCCGAAAAAAGGGGTTCAAAATTTGGTGTCTACAGAGATTATGAGTTTGGCTTATCAGAATTTGGCATTTTAAAATGAGACACGTGAAATGGCCTTAAATTAATTAGGATATCATAATTACCTATCTAATTATGTCAAATTATATAACTGATCCATTTGAAGATTATGGAGAACAATTTTAAAATGTAAGATGGATCATCATATCATTTAACTTAGCTAGATTTGCAATTTTTCCTCTTAATTGAGACTGGGTCATTCAAATCATATACTATGATGGGCCCAACATGCAATATTTACAATATTGGTTGCTCATTTTATTCAAAAAAAAAGAATTGTGAACTATTTATGAAAATCATGCATAAACATTTCCATATTTTTCTATTAATTGATTGATGTAATAACTATTTATAAATAAACTATTATTATAATAATATGTATAAATTCTACAAGTCTTTAGTCTTGATCTTCACCATGATTCTCCTTGATCTTCATCTTCTTGGATGGGATTTGAAATTTAAGTTTATTTAAAAACTTATGAAAATTAGAGATTAATTAACCTTTATTTTGATTATTTATGATGATTTGTGTTGATTTTTTTATGTTTATGTAATGAAAATGAATTATTTTAAGAAGAAATTAAAATGTAATGATTTTTAATTATCATTTTCGTATGAAAAGAAGATATTTCTTATGAAAATTGAATTAATCACTTTATTTCAGCTTTCCAGATTACACTTTTGCTCTTTTACTGACTTAAAAAATACATAACTTTCTGTATAAAGTATGAAATTGACCATGCAATATGCCTATGGATTGGTATGTAAGTTCTTTATGTTAGGTTAAAATTTGACATGCTTTTAGTGATAGATCGATTTATGATGACTTTTATTCTAAAACCAGTCAAAACATGACCTTATCCAACATGTTCTTTGAAACCCAACTAAATGAACTGAGTTTATTAGTGAATTTTGGTATGACTATTCTAGACACATTGAAGGGCTAGACTGTAAATTTTCATGTGAATTGAACATGTTTAAGACTCTTTTGCATTGATTTCTTTGACTGAAGAAAAAATCAGTGTTTTGAAATTTGGTGATTTTCATGAATATTTTTGTAAAAATGAGATAAAATTGTACAAAATTCGTATAAACACACTTTTTATGTTGTTTTAATGCTACTGATGTCTACTTCAGTGTTGGACTTTTTAGTTTTGGCTAAATGAGTTCGGTTTGAATTTTATTGAAAGAACAAGCTCATATGTTACTGGACAAAATCACTTTTTCACAATTATTTTGTATGAATTTTAGTTAAATGTAAAAAGTTCCTTTTATAGAAATTTCAAAGCCCAATTGCTGTTAACATCTTCCCCTTCACAGGAAAAATATTGCATCTTATAAAATATTTACATAGTCTAGAATAAAAATGAGATTCATGATATAATTAAAACTGACTATAATTACATCATCACATTTTTATTTTTTATGGAGATGTTTAAGCACGATTCTGCTTGAAATTTGTTATGAAAAAATGTTTTTAGTGATTAACAACAATCTGATTGAGAAAAATCACATAATTATTTATTTCCTAAGAGTCTCCCGAATAGAGTTGACTATTCTAGGTGGGATGTTTTAAGGTTGGGAACCCATTGGGACTTCCACATACCCAAATCACTCCAAAAATTAATAAAAATGATAAGAAAAAATAAAAAGAAAGTTAGTATGTGATTAAGAAGATAATTAAAAATATAACAAGACCTTAATTTGACCTCGCTAACTCAATGATGCACTTCCTTTGCAAAGGCTTCTACTTTTTTTTTATTTTTCTTAATTTACTAAGTGAGTTTCTAAATTCACTTAATTTCTAACTAAAACTCTTTTTTGTGTTTTTCTTTGATGAACTACTTACTTAATAATTACTCTTCTAATTTTTAATTTTGCTCTCTTTTTCTCTCTTGAATGAGGCTTTTAGAGTGAAAATGAAGTGTTTTTGTGTGGAATTCAAGTTGTGTTTGAAGTGAAAATGAAGGGAGTATTTATAGGAGAAATAAACTCGTGAATTAGGGTTTGAAAGAAGTAGAAAATCATATTTTTCATACAAAAAATCTGATTTTTACGTCTTACATCATCGTACTTACATCATCAAATTCACCTACATCATCAAATTTATGGGAAATTTAAATATTCTTATTCTTCCTAAATATATCCTAAAATGTGAAAGTTCATCGAAAAATGTGAAAGCAAAGGTGAACGGGCAACTGTGCGGAGCGCACAGGATTGCGCAGGATGCAGGCCCAGTGCGCTGGACGCATGGCCTTGTGTGTACGTTCCACGCACGGCCTAGGTTTGCCGAAAAGAATCAGATCTTTAGCTCTTACACCTATTAAACTTAGATTCTTATTCTTTTTCCTTGACCAATGGATAAAAGGATGTGATTGGTTGATTTAATGTACTTGATCATCAATAAAAACTGTTGTATACCAGTTTAGAGAGACGATTAAAATTCCGGCGCATAAACGCAACTCATTTTTTCGTTTTTCGAAAAGCAAACTGAAAATAATTAACGCAAACTCGTCAAATTATTAAAAACAAGGGCGATTCTATAACAAATCATTTTGCCAAAATCGATGACCGTAGTTATTGACTACGACTTCCGAAAAAGTTACGTTTTAACCCAAAATCGTATGATTAAAGCACATAATAGAAAATTGTATGACGGAATAAAATTCGCGCTCCGAGGCAGAAAGTGCCTCTGAAGAGGCGCGCACTCCATGGTGTATGATGGCCTCTTTATTTTTTTTATTGAAAATTATTACTCGTAATAGGGGTTCAAAATTTGGTGTCTACACCAATCTGAGTCAGTCAGGGCTTCTTCATGATTCTTTGGTTCCATCATTGACAAGAATGCTTGGAATGCACAGAAATTTCTTAGCTGAGCTCTTGTCTGAGTTCCTTTTGATATGTCACTGATGATCAAGTCTAGAGGGTGAGATTTTTTATGTTTCCATGGCTTTGGTTGGAACTCTAGAATTGGAACAGCCATTTCTTCTGTTGTTCCCAGATTTTACTCTTCATTTCTTTGGGAACATGAAGTAGGAACATCATTCTGATTTGCGGTATCTTGTTCTTCTACATTTGGAACTTGTGCTTGGTCAGTTGGTTTTTCTTTGTTCATGAATTCGTCATCTTTGAGGTTTGTTGAGTCACTTGAGTATGTGTATCTAGTTAACCCAATCTCGAAACCTTCTACCTTTCTTGTTATCACCAAAAGTAACACTTCCACCTTCAAAGGTTGTGAGTGAGAGAAATTTGTTTTGTCTCCTGTCATGTGCTTGGAACAACCGCTGTATAGGTATCATGTGTTGTTCCCTCTCACTCTAGCTATGAAAATCAATCAATGATTAGATTTAGGAACCCAACGCTGTTTGGTTTCCTTCTTTTGATAAGCTAAATATTTTTCTTTCCATTTCATGTTACTATCCTCAACATTCTTTTCAGCATATTTAAGTCTTATGGAATAGTTTTTCCATTGATGTCTAGTTTTACCACAAAACATACATAAACTGTCACTTGGAAGATTTTACTCTTTTCTTAGGTTTCTCCTTTTTCTTTTTGTACACAAATTCAAGTCCTTCAGTTCTTTTTGTTTGAGGATTAGTTATCCAATTTGGAATAGCCAATGGGTTTCTATTGTTCCTAATGCAATCAAGTTCCTTCATCAGATTGTTGTTCTATTCTGTTAAAACAACCACTTCCTTTTTTAATTCTTTAATTTCAATTCTAAAGCTTTTGGAGGGAACATACCTTATGTCAGAGGAGCTAACTTCGGGAACAATTTCTTTTATTTGACTCAGTTCCAAATTTAGCAGGTAGTTTTCATTCTTAACTTTCTAATAACTTTCCTTTATTTTCATATTTCTATCAAATAAGTCAAAGAAACGGTTCTCAATTTGAATTTGAATATTCTAGAGCCAATCTGTGTGTTCCTTATTCACTTTAAGTGCATATTTAGTTTGTTTTCTCTTAATGCATTCATCCTTACAGTCTTTAATAGCATCAACTAATAAGTCATAGATTTTTTTCTTTAGTATTAGATGTTAAACGAGTTTTGATAAGACAAAGACTTGCCTCAAGTGATTCAATCTCCTCGTCAATTTCATCTTCATCAATAGTCATTAAGCATATGTTAGCTATTTCTTCAGGATGTTGATCATGCTCTTCTTCTTCTGAATTAGAATCTCCCCATGCAGCTATCATGACATTCCTCAAGTCAGTTTTTGGAAACGGATTCTTAAAGTCCTTGTTCCTTTCCTTGATGCGTTTCTTTTCTTTGTCCTTGCTTTTCTCCAGTTCCCATTGTGGGCATTCCTTGATGAAGTGATCTAAACTGCCACATTTTTGACAACCAGGTTTGTTAGTTAATTTTTGATTTTTACCTTTGTAGGCCCTATTCTTTTGGACTTATTTTCAGCAAAAATAAGTAAAAATAAGTTCAGTTCAGCAAAAATAAGTAAAAATAAGTTCAGTTCAGCAAAAATAAGTTCAGTTCAGCAAAAATAAGTTCAGTATTACTATTAACGGATTTTTCACCAGGTACCCCTGAGGTTTTTTAATATTCACCTGGTACCCTCGCGTTTTCAAATATTCACCAGGTACCCCTGAGGTTTGGTAAAAATTCATAAAATGCCCCTGCCGTTAAGTTTTCGTCAACTTCGTTAGGTTTCCGTCCAAATCATGCATATTAACTCTAATTAACCCTAATTAAACTCTAATTAACCCTAATTAACTCTAATTAATCCTAAAAACACTAATTAACCCTAACTCAACCCCCACCCCACCAATCCCCCTTTCGACACCCAACCCCAACCCCCACAGCCCCCACCCAACCCCAACCCCACCGGCCCCACCCAACCCCAACCCCCCAGCCCCCACCCAACCCCAACCCCACCGGCCCCCTCCCCCGCAATAGCCACGCGGGTCCCCCTCCCCCTCTCGGCGGCCCAACGCAGCCCCCCTCCCCCCTCCCCTCGGCCTCCCTCGCGTCTCCCCCTCCCTCCACCTGTGAACTCCCCTCCCCCTCTCGGCGGCCCAAGCGAGTAAACTTTCTCTCTCCTCTAATAATAATAATGCCGTTGTTGCTGACGTCACTCCTCCGATCTCAAAGGAAATCAAGGAGATAATCCTAGCCATCCATCAACATAATCATCATCATCATCATCGTCCGATTAATGGGGGCCCTGAGATCCAGATCGACATCGGAAAATCCGAACATCGTGTTGTGTTTTCCGACAAAGCTCCGTCAAGTGGGGAGAGTTTAAGGTCTAATAATTATACTTATGGGAGTGATAATAATGGTAATGTTAATAATAGTAGCAATAATAGTGGGAATCATTATAATCATCATAATACGACGTCGTATGGAGGTCCAGAAGTTTCTCATTTAGGTTGGGGAAGATGGTATACTTTGAGAGAATTAGAATTGTCTACAAATTGTTTGTCGGATGAGAAGGTGATTGGTGAAGGTGGGTATGGAATTGTTTATCATGGGATTTTGCGGGATAATACTCGGGTTCTTTGTCAAGAATCTCTTGAATAACTAGTAAATTTTTTATCAATTTTTTTTATTTGTTTTTTGAAAGATTTGTTGTTTGTATGAGTAATTTGGTGAATTTGGTTTGCCTACAATGCTCTAAAACCCAGCTTCAATTCTAAGTTAGTAAAACTTCAGTTCATTCCAATTCTAAGCACCAATTGTTCAAAGAAATCCGGGTTTGGGGGTGGGGGAGACAAGTGGTGTGGGTGGGGGAGGCAAGTGGTGTGGGTGGGGGAGGGGAGGCTGTGAGGGTCGGTGGTTGCCGCAGAGAGTGGGGAAGGGTTTCCGGTGGCGTGGGTGGGTGGGGGTGGGGGTGGGGTTGGGGAGGTGTGGTTTCCGGGTCACCGGGTGGGTGGGTGGGGGTGGGGGTGGGGGTGGGGAGGAGGGAGAAAGTGGTTGGAAACTTATCAAACCTAAGGGGTATTTGGTGAATTAAGAATGTGACGGAAACTTAACGGTAGGGGCATTTCAGGAATTTTTCCAAACCTCAGGGGTACTCGGTGAATATTTGAAAACGCGGGGGTACCAGGTGAATAGTAAGAAACCTCAGGGGTACCTGGTGAAAAATCCGTACTATTAATATTGTATTTATTATTTTAGTTTTCAATATTACTATTAATATTGTTATTATTATTAATATTATAATTATAATAACGATGAATTTATAATTTTTATTTATTTTTTTATTATTTTATTTTATTATTTTATTTTATTTATTTTAATATTTTTATTATTTATTATTAAGTAATTATTATTTATTATAATTATTATTATTATTATTATTATTATTATTATTATTATTATTATTATTATTTATTATTTATTATATATTATTTATTAATTATTATTTATTATTATTATTTATTATTTATTATAATAATTTTGATTATTATTTATTATTGATTATTTATTATTTATTTTATATTATATATTATTTATTATTTATTTATTATTTTAATTATTATTATTTATTATTTAATATTTAATATTTATTATTATTATTATTTATTATAATTATTTATTATTTATTATTTATTATTCATTATAATTATTATTATTATTATTTATTATTGATTATTTATTATTTATTATTAGTTATTATTTATTATTTATTTTAATTATTATTTATTATTTATTATTATTATTATTTAATATTATTATTAATATTATTATTATTTATTATTTATTATTACTATTATTATTCATTATTTATTATTATTTATTAGTATATTATTATTATTGTTTATTATTTATTATTATTATTTATTATTATTTATTATTATTATATTATTATTATTATTATTTATTATTATTTATTATTATTTATTATTATTAGTTATTATTATTTATTATTTATTATTTTAATTATTATTATTTATTATTTAATATTTATAATTTATAATTTATTCTTATTATTATTTATTATAATTATTTATTATAATTATTTATTATAATTATTTATTATAATTATTTATTATTTATTGTTTATTATTTATTATTTATTATTTATTATTTATTATAATTATAATTATAATTATAATAATTATTATTTATTATTGATTATTAATTATTTATTATTATTTATTATTTATTATTTATTTTAATTATTATTTATTTTAATTATTATTTATTATTTATTATTTATTATTTAATATTTATTATTATTATTATTATTATTATTATTATTATCATTATTATTATTATTTATTATTATTAATATTATTAATATTATTATTATTTATTATTTATTATTACTATTATTACTTATTATTTATTATTATTTATTATATTATTATTATTATTTATTTATTTATTATTATTATTATTTATTATTATTATTTATTATTTATTATTATTATTATTTATTATTTTTATTTATTATTATTATTATTTATTATTATTAATTATTATTATTTTTTATTTTTTATTTTTTATTTTTTATATTATTATTTTTATTATTATTTATTATATATTATTTATTATATATTATTTATTATTTATTATTTATTATTTATTATTTATTATTTATTATTTATTATTTATTATTATTTATTATTATTATTATTTATTTATTTATTATTTATTATTTATTACTATTATTTAGCAAAATAAAGTTCAGTTCAGCAAAAATAAGTAAAAATAAGTTCAGTTCAGCAAAAATAAGTTCAGTTCAGCAAAAATAAAATAAGTTCAGTTCAGTTCAGCTCAGCCAAAATAAGTTCAAAAGAACAGGGTCGTAGTCTCCATATTTCATGTTCCTGTACATCTTTTTAAAACGTCGGACCATGAGAGCAGACTCATCATCTTCATCAACTTTTAATGCAATGGACTTTTTCCTCGATGATTCTCCATTTTCTGAATCTAGGTGCAATTTATGCGTCATCAAGGAACCAGCAAGTTGTTCCAAATTAAAGTTGGTGAAGTCTTTGTTGTAACATCCCGACAATTCTCTCTTTTCTAAAATACCCTTTTTAATATAAAACATAGAGAATTATCAACGTATTATCGCCTGTGTGAAAACTTATCGGCTTATTCAGAATTTTGCAGCAAAAAACATAATAATTAAACTTTATAAATAAAACTTAGTCAACGACAAAGTCAACTCCAAAAGTCAAACCAACAAATTCAAAGTCAACTACGAAAATCATAAACTTAAAGTATGATAAATAGTCTAACAAGCTCTCCAATCCCGAACCCAATGATGCATCATCTTTCAAACCTGTAGATGGACAATGCACTATTGATCCCTAGAGACTGCTCACCAAAATGGGTCATCACAGGATCAATAAGGCATAGCCATGATCAACATACACAAATAAAAGCACGTAATCAGCAAAGCTGAGTACTACATACTAAATAAATAAACAATCCTAACATGATACTAATAAATAGTAAGCAAGAATAAATAATAAAATAATAACTTGCAGATAACTTTTACTGAACTAAACTTTAACAACATTCTTATTACTTTAAATGGAATAGTCAATGGACCGAGTTGTCTAACTAAAACCAGTCTTCCCTTTGGAAGACGAAATACGGGCGCGACTCCGTATTCCCATGACCTACGATATCGAGGAACCTTTGAAATAAAAATAGGACACGGTGATCAATCCGGCCCCCGAGAAAAAGCCATGGCCCGCTCACCATGTACCCTAACTCTCGATTGTCCAACACTTCGAGGCGTGCACCAGTCTAAAGCTTATTGCTATCCAGTTTCACTTTACATGATTTACCATTTATTACTTGTTATGACTCACAAGCAACACAAATAGCACAATCAACAATCAATCACAACTTTCTTTTTATCTTAGAATTAGATAAGTGATCATACAACTTAACAACCCAAGATTAATTCCAAATTTAATTCAATCTTTCTTATTTATTGAACCTAGCCAACAGCCAAACTACCTTTCATAGGTATAAAATATCAACTTACCAAATAAGGCCTTTGGTCCTCATAAAGCAGTGAAATACTCAAAAGGGAACAAATGATCAATCATGATCCAAACCAATATATATATATATATATATATATATATATATATATATATATATATATATATATATTAATTCCCCCATGTGAATTAATAAAATAAAGGTCCCAACCATATGCTTGCATCAATCTTCCATACAAACATGATATAAATCTCATAATATAAATCTCAAAATCAACATGTTTACACAACGGCATAAAACATGCATAATCCAACATAATAGAATTCATATATGAACTCAACATAGTCCTATACATGATACTACATAACTTTCCTTCTTAAGATCATGATACTACATCAATCAACACATAGATATGTACGTACCTTGTGTAGACAAACTGATAGGCCACTTTCACAGTCTTAAAAATCGCCTAGAGAGAATTCTCCGCCTAAAATAATCAATATAAATTCATAATCCTTCATGAATTTACAGCAATAATAAAATACTTTAAATCCTTCTAAAACATGTTTAAAACCTTTCCCAATAATAAAACTTGATTAATAAACCTCCTAGCATAATACTTACTACACTAGTGGTTAAAATCCATCATAAAACTCCATAATAAAACTCTCTTTAAATTTCCAGCAATATAACATAAGTTAAAACTTCCTCAAAACATATTCAAACATACTTAAAATCATAAAGATAATAAATTTCATAACTTATAATAAACTACTATGATTTTCTAACTTTCAAAACCCTAAAAATTCATGCTTTGATAATTAAAATCTACTTTAAACTCAAATATGCAAATCTGAATTTTATTTCTTCAATACATAAATTATATAACTTGAATTCAATAGTAAATCATTAATCTATAACTTTTAAACATGAATAAATCAATACCAAACTTTAAAGATACAAACTTTGAATAAAACTTTAGGAGGAAGAAAAGAAACAAACCAAAGCAAAGGAAGAAACGAGGAAGGAACGTCGACGGGTAGCGACGGCCGGCAATGACCGCCTGAAGCGGTCGGTGATGGTGGACGGGTGGCAGGCCGGTGAAGCAGCGACGAGAAGGCCGAAAGAGCTAGGACGAAAAATCGAAAAGAGAGAAAAAGAATTAGGGTTACCGAAATTGTGGGAGGAAAGAGGAGAGAGAAAAAATAGATTGTGTGGAAAATTTTGGGGTTTATGGGGTTTATATAGATTTCCCCTTGTGGGCTTAGGAAAAGGTAATTGGGCTAGGATTATAAATCCTTTTCCAAATCTAAGAGTGTTTGGGCTCCTCACACCCACTTAAAAATTCTTTTCCAAATCCAATAAGTATTTCAAACATTTCAAATACTTTCAATGCATGACTTTAATAAAATATTTGACTTGAATAAATCATTAAAATAATTCCCTTGACTTTCAAATAGTCAACCTTTGAAGAAATAAATCATTAAAATGCTAAAATATATTTAAATATAAATAACTATATATTAAAATATATTTATAAAATTCATAAAATTACGGGGGATTACATTTGTTTCCTGCAAAGCAATGACTTTTGCCATCCATCTATCTTTGGGTAGACTCCTAAGAACTTTACGTAGCTGTTCTTCAGATGTGATAATATTTCCAAGAGAAGCTAATTCATTAATTATGTTAGTGAATCTAGTAAACATTTCTTGAATAGTTTCTTTTGGTTTCATTTGGAAATCATATTGATTTATTAAAGGATCAATTTTGGATCTTTTGACTTCACTTGTTCCATCATGTGTAACTTCCAAAAGATCTCATATTTGCTTTGATGTCTTGCATCCCATGACAAGATTATGTTCATGAGGTCCAAGACCACAATGCAATAATTTTACAGCAAGAGCATTCATTTCTACTTCAATGAAGTCATCTTTGTCAAATTCAGACATAGGTTTGGGAACTACCTCGTTTTTGTCATTTGTAGTTGTGACTTCAAAGTCTACATACCTGATAATTCTCGGCTTTGATGAACATTTCCCTCCGGTTCTTCCAGCATGTATAGAACTTACCATTAAACATCACAGGCCTTTGGGTGGAGTACCCTTCTTCCAGTTTTTCCGTTGCATTCATTGTTCCTAAGCAGATTCTTACTCATCGGCGTTACCCGCTAATTTTAAGAGCATCGGCTCTGATACCAATTGTTATTTAGATAGGAACAATACAAGAGGGGTGAATTGTATTGTTGGGAACAATAAGGAATTTTCGTAGAATTTAAAGATCAACGAGAAAAATAAAGTAAACACACAAGAGATTTTACGAGGAAAAACCTTATAGGAAGTAAATACCTCGACCCCAAGGGATTTTAAACAGAACTCATTCACTAATAATAGGTCAAAAACTCAATACTCCTATTTCTTCAGAGTTCCTTCTCTCGTTCCACTAGGAACGCTAATCCCACAACAGTCCCTGAACTGTTGATAGTCTCTCTTTCTTGACTTTACTCAAAGTCTTCTCTTTAATACCGGATTTAGAATTAAAATATAAAAAAATCGGTTTTTCGGTTTACCGTCTTATGAAAAATCATTACCATAACCGTACCATTTAATGGTTATTTTTGCCAGTTTGATAACCGAACCGTTTAGCCCCTAATTATTCGGTACTTTTACCTCCCAATTTCACTGGTTTTTTGGTTTTTAGTACGTTTATTCGATTTTGATTTTTTTCTGAACACATCTACCTATCGCCACATGCTTGAATAAGCGAGTTGTTTCAACTTAGTGGGAAATCAAGAGTTCCAGCTCTAAGAATGTAAAGCTCATAAAACTTTTTCTTGTTTATGGTCCAACCTAACTCAACTCTCAATTAATCAAAATCTAATAGACTTCAGATAAGTTATTTACGAAAAGAAATTTAAACTCACACAAAAACTATAATTTACATTCCAAAAACTAGTTTTAATACAAAACTAGAGATATAAAAAGTTTGTGCGCTTCTCTCTCTAGGTTTTCTCTGCATACTATGTACGCTGGAAGCCATGGCAACAAAATATAAAGCTAAGCAGAGTGCATCTCAGGCAAACTTGAACTTGGTTAAGGGGAAAGGTCCATCTGACTCGCAAACAAAGAAGGTGAGAATAGTGGATGAAGTATTGGGAATTTCTGAACTAGAGATTGAGGAAGAAGAAGGTTAAATCCAGGAAGAAATTTTGTCACCTCGGACATCTCTGAGAACTCATCAGCAACAATCGTTACTGATAGAAAATTTCTCAGATTGGCTAGAGACAATACAACAGTCAGGAGAGCGTATTTCTCAGGAACAAAGCAAACGATTGAACAGGGTGGAAGGTAATATTGACCGAGTACCTATTTTATTTTCACCCGAGAATCAAAATGATGCTTCCAATGTAGTTAAAATTGATATTGAAAATGTTCAATTGGAAATTGATTTTTGAAGCTCTGTTATAAACTGTTATATTATTGGTGCGAATCCCCCTATTCATGTCATGGAAGGGATTATTAGACGAATTTGGAGGAACATAGGGTAGATAAAGTAGCTCTGGTTAAAAAAAGGGATCTATGTTGTTAGGTTTCGTTCAATGGATAAAAAGGGATATGATTCTTGCTGGGAACCCCCCCCCCTTTTTTTACAGTAAACCTATGATTTTGAAACCATGGTCTGCTGAGGTTGATATGTGTAAAGAAAATATCAAAACATTACCTATTTGGTTGCAATTGACACTAAATTTCAAGTATTATGGAGAATCATGCCTGGAAAAGATAGTGAAGCCTCTTGGAAGAAGGCTTAAGGTAGACCAAGCAACTAGTAGAAGAGATAAGCTTCAGTATGCTAGAGTTATGATATAAGTGCAGATAGATCAGGTCTTCCCACCCTGAGGAACTTAAGTTCATTAATGAAAGAAATATCATGACTGGTGTGCCTGTTTACTATGAATGGAAATCTGTGCAATGTAAAGCCTGAAAGGGAATGGGACATGAAGAAGGGAAATGTACAAAGGAGGTGATTAGGCAAGAATGGAGACCTAAGCCTATTACAACTCAGACTGAGGCAGCTCAGGTTACTAGACCATCAGGAGAGATAAGTTCACAGAAGGTACGGGAATTTCAGACTGTAAGGAATCCTGCTAGAAAGATTCTTGTAAGTCCAGTAGCAGCTCCAACTCAAAACAATTTTGATGTCTTGGGGGAAGCTGAAAGGGAAATTAGTACTGCAGCTATGATTGTTGGTATGGTGGAGTGTGGGTCAGTAGGAGTTAAGGTAATAGGAGATAGCCAGCCTCCTGATGTCTATGGATAGAGTGATAGTATGGAATATGATGGGGGTCAACAGCTAGCAAAAACAAAAAGATGTCAAGTTGGTCATTAATATGAAGAATGTTAGCTTGGTTGGTCTCCTAGAGACAAAGCTGAAGGCACATAATTTGGGAAGCCTTTATATGAGTCTTTTTAAAGGATAGTGTTTTACTTCTAGCTCCTCATTTCATAAGGGATGCATGATTGTCATTGCTTGGAATCCCAAAAGTTTTAATGTCAGTATAAGTATTCAATTCAATTAGTTCATTGTTTGGTTCAACCTGTGAGTGCTCCTTAATTAGAACCCTTTTATCCAAAGTTAGAATTCTTTTTCCTATTATGTTTTAGATATTAGAACCCTTTTATCCGAAGTTGATTGTTCGAGGATGAACCTTATTTATCCCCTTTTCCCCTTAGTCGAAGATGATTGTTCGAGGTATTAGTATGGGCGTTGTAGCCCCCTTTGGGATCATGGTCCTCATTTTGCTGCATTGTTTTTTTGTTTTTATTGCTTGATTCATGCGTAAAGTTGGTGGATTTAGTTAGTTAATTAATTTTTGTGGGATTTCCTGGCCTAATATGCATGTAAGCGGTTATTTTTAGGGCTTTAAGTTCTTAATTAGTGGCTAAATCTATGTACATGTTCTTGTGGCTCGGATGAGTATTCTTGTTTATATCGTTATGCCTATAAACACTTTCTTGTTCCTATTAACAAAACATCCTCTTTTTCTTCGCTCTTTCGGAACCGGTACATAAATGGGTGCTTTTTCTACGTTGTTTACCTTAGTTACTGGGGAGTTTTGGTGAAGACCCATGTGGGGCACCTTTTGGGTGTGGGATGCTTGTTTAACTTCTGTATTCATCTCGTTCCTTATTTACTTGGGTGCGCTGTGTTTTCAAAAGCTTCCTGTAGAATCGGCTCCTATTTCATTCCATGCGAATATATGGTGCATGCAATTATTTATGGATTTTCTTTGGTACCAATTTTGCTATCAACACTCTATTTTTTGAACATATGGTGGTATTGGTTTAGGACTATTGTAAATAGCATAAAGTTTACGGTTTGATGTCATCTATTTATATTCCTTCTAACCTTCATAAAGGGTTTTTAGGAAACTTCTTGAATTTAGCCTCCTTAAGATTGTCATATTAGGAATTCGAATCTTCAATAACCTTTGGTATGCTGATTATGATCTATGTTTAGGCTTCACACCCTTGATTTAAAGGTACCTCATAGAGCGCTCAGCTTTTTTTCTTGAATTATCAAAAATTGGGATTATTCTAAGGTAGGTGGAACTTAGCATTGTTCATGTTGTTATTCATGATGATAAAAGGAGAAAAACATATAATAAAGCTAATGCATGAATGATACCTAAAAAATAACAAAGAAGAAAACATTTTGACATTGTCCATACAGAGATATCTGAAACTTTTACACAAATTTAAGGAATTAACTCTCTTCTAAAGGCTCAAATTTAAACTGTAAGTAATTAATGTTCATCGAAAAATGAAAAACTTAATCTTAAACCATTTAAGTCACCACGCAATGAGCATTATACTAAAACAGCAACAAGTCAACAAACACTATAAAATTATCAATGCCAACCCAAAAGACACACATGAATAACAAGAGCTATTTTTTATTTCGTTTAGGGTTTCTTGATGCACACAGCCTTGCTCTTAACCAGTGGAATAGTAGAAGCAAAACTTTGGCGCCTGTTGTGAGAAAAAGTAAAGTAACCTGGGTATAACGTCTAGTTCTGTAAGCATTGATGTAGTAGCATATCCAAACAGATTATGATTTATGTATTTATGGGTTTATTAAGGTAGAAAATAATGTAAAGAAAATTTTCAAATCAGACACGAGTGCATTTATGGTATTAACAATGTTGAGTGAGCTATCAAAAGGATTCTGAAAGTAACTTAATTTCCCTTCCTTGATATTAGTGAATTGGTTCCCATGAGTAATATTATTTGCCATAAAAGTTTTGTCTCTTTGTGTCAGTTTTCACACCTCATTAAGGGCTAACTTTCTTTTCCGCAACTGTAGAGACCTTTCTCGCTGAAGGTGAAAATGTTGACTTGACTTGTACCATTCAATGAGACTGTAGTCCAACTTTAATCTTCCTGATTTCTTTCTGCATTTTTTATTTTTTCCGTTTTCATATTTTTTCATACTTTCACTATGTATATCACTTATTTGACAATCTGCACACCTCTTCAGGGATAGCATGTTGTATTCAAATTTTGTTCTGCTCATTTTTTTTCTCACAGTTTTTACTCAGAGACTGCTATCTGACAGTAGAGAGTTCTAATTTATAAACATAGAGGGTAAACAGCGGTCGGGGATGTTGACATAAAGAAAACTCATAACTCTGTAACTTGCTTTCACCACTCTGGTCAAGAAGCTGTGGCGCTGCTTCAAACTTTTAGGTTGAGCTATTGATTTATGATTTGCACTTTTTCCCCCTAACTCAATTAATTGATTGACGTGCTTTTCATTGCTATAGTTGCTTCTTTCTAATGTTTAGCACATGTTTTGGCGGTTTCGTGTATGAGAATTTAATGATTTTTTTTTAGGGAAAAAGTTCGCAGATTTTTGGATATGATGGATATCCAAGGTTTACGCTCACCTTTTCCATCATCTTTTTCATCTTCGTCGGGCTCTAATTGCGACATGCATCCTTTATCAATTAGTGTCAGAAGATGGCAGGTGGGTGAAAGAATAGCTGGGCAGATTGTGTGTGTCATCTAGGCTAATGCAGATTCTGAGAATTGAAGGAAAGAGATCATTGAATATCTACAGAGGCTTATTGAGGAAGCTTTTGGAACTATGTAATTGGGTCATATTTTTCCCTATATATGTATAAATAACATAATTTGTAATGAAAAATGATACTTCTATTTTAAGTAAGGTTTGGGGATCATTTAGGACAAAAAAATGCAAAAAAATATTTTTTATTTTTTTTGGGTCACAAGGGCTAAAAACCACAGCCCTTTATAAATTAAGGGTTGTGGTGTTTTTAATAACCGCAACCCTTAATTGTTAAGGGTTGCGGTCAATAACTGCAGCTCTTCAGAAATGTTAAGGGCTGCGGTCGAAAAACGCAGCCTTTAGGCCACTTTTGACCACAGCCCTTGACCTTTTTTCCTCTAGTGCATGATGTTGGAAAAATTAGGATTTAATGGGAAATGGATTCATTGGGTAAAATTGTGTATTACGTCTGTTTCTTTTTCTGTTCTTGGAGATGGTATTCCGGGGGAGAGGTTTGTCCCATCTCGTGGAATTAGACATGGTGATCCCTTATCACCGTATATTTTTATGGATGGAGAGAAATTATTGGGAGTTAAATAAGTCGTTCAGGAATGAAGATTCCGTTTCTAACTTTTGCTAATGATACCATGTTATTTGCTAAGGCTTCGGATCGTAGTTGTCCTATTAATAAGCAGGTTTTGGATAAGTATTGTTCTATGTCGGGTCAGCTTGTCAATTTCCATAAGTCAGCGTTTCAGAGTACAAAGAATATTACTTCTCAGGCTGATATAGGTTTTCAATCTATTTTACAAGTGCATAATTCTTTTTCTTTATGAGAGCATTTAGGATGCACGATTATAGATGGGCGTGTGACAAAAGCTACTTTTGGTAAGACTGTTCAGTCGGCTCAAAATCAGTTAACTAAGTGGAAAGCTAATTCTTTGTCTCAGGCTGGCCGTTCTGTGCTTATTCGGGCAAATTTATCTGCTAAAACTAATCTCCAGATGCAAAGTTTTTTTTACTTTCGGCTTCGATTCATTTGGAACTGGAAAAAACTTATAGGAATTTCTTTTGTAATAAGTCCCCATATTCGGGTTCTGCAAATCTTATAGGGTGGGATAAAATATGTGTTCCCAAAAAGTTTGGGGTTTTGGGTTTTCGGAAAGCTAATGTTAATAATATAACTTTACAGATGAAGTTGATTTGGAAAACTATTGATAACCCGGCAAATCTTTGGGTTCAAATGATTTCTAAAAAGTATCTGAAAGATGTTTCTATTTTTGACTATTTTCCTGCTACTAATTGTTCTTGGTAATGGAATAAACTTATTTCCTGTGAGAGATACTTTAAAGAAGGGCTCACGTTGGATTGTTAATTTGGGTAATCAAGTTTCTTTTTGGGAGGATAATTGGATGTTTCAGTACCTAATTTCGTCTATTATTTGTGCCCCTTGTAGGAATTATGAGAATATTTTGGTTAGTGATGTTATTTCCAAATACCGTCAGTGGAATAGGGAGTTGTTATCTTCTATTGTCTCTGCTAAGGTCTGTAAAGAGATTTTTAGTTTATTTATTCCGCAAAATATTGGTCCAGATAAATTAATTTGGGGTTTGACTGCTGATGGTATTTATTATGTTAAGTCAGGGGCTCTGTTAGATCTGGGTCTGGCTATTGATCCCCCTCCTCTTAAGCCTTTTAATTGGAAATGGGGTTTGAAGATTCCCCTAAAGTTAGGAATTTTATTTGGAAGATTTGTCAGGATGGGCTTCCTGCTAAGCTCGTGTGGAACAAAGTCATGTTTTTCTCCCCCATGAATGTATTTTCTGTAATCATCCTTCGGAAGATGCTAATCATCTTCTTCTAAGTTGTCCTTTTGCTAAAGATGTTTTTGCTAGTATTAATGAGTTTTATAGTGGGTTTACCCCCCCCTAGTATCACTATTTTGGGTGATATTGTGGAAAATCTTAATTGTATAAAGGATAATTCTTCCCCGCTGGATTTAGCTCGGTTTTGCGTTCAGTGGTGGTATATTTGGTTTGTTAGAAATAAGGTTATTTTCCAAGCGAAAGTGGCTTCTCACGTGGTTGTTGCTCATAGTGTGGTCAATTTTTTCCTTGGTTGGTCTAAAGCTCAGGTGCAAGATAATTTATTAGATCATTTACCGCTGGCTTCCCCTTCTATTCATCGTAAGAATGTGGAAGTTGTTTGGGTCCCTCCTCCCGAGGGTGTTATTAAGCTTATTTTTTATGGTTCTAAGCTCTCGGATGGTCGGGCTTCGTTTGGTTTCACTAATCGGGATCATTTGAGTGGCCTTTGTCTTGTTGGTGCTATGGCTTTCTCGTCGGACTGTTCAATTCTTAAAGCTGAAGCTTGGGGCTTCGGGAAGGTGTTAAAGGTGCTAGGTTTTTGAATGTTTCATCTCTTATTATTGAGGGGGATAATCTTGTTGTCGTTAATTCTCTTAGGAGGTGTTGGAAGGTGCCTAGGGAAATTGAAGGGTTAATTGGGGATTCTGTTGAAGATTTGAAGAATGTTCCAGAGGTGTCGATCAACTATTGCTTTAGATAAGCGAATCAAGCGGCCGATTTTATGGCTTATAAGGGTCATGAGGCTTCGTCTTTACTATATTGGTTTTCTTCTTCTAATTTGGTGTTTTCTTCTATCATCCGAAAGGATGCTGTAGGCTGGTCCAATGCTAGAAGCACACCTAGTTTTTTTTCCTGTAACAAAAAAAACTCATTAAAACACTTTTGCAAACCCTAATCTCCTCCCTATCTTTCCTCTCTCTCCCTCCTCGTTTTCTCTCCCATCGTGCCTCCTCTTCGCATCCGATGTGTGTGTCGCTGCACGCTACGGCGCCAGACGCTGCTACGCCTCCCTGTCGGCTGCTCTTCTGTCTCTCCTCCTTCTTTCCTTCGGCTTTCTTCTTCTCCCTCTCACTCGTTATTTTGTTCTTATCAATAATTATTATTATTATTATTTTGTTTTATATTATCGTTTAATTATTGTTAAATTCATGTTTAGAGTATATTAGTATTATAATTTGTGTAGTATAGATTGTATTTCTAATACTCTAAAAAATTAGATTTAAAGGTCAAAACTTTAAGATTTTTGAAGTATGGAATTATGGTTTTTTGAAGGTTTTAAATACATTTTAAAGCTCTAAACTTTAGGATTTCTAAAGTATGGAATTTTGAAGGTTTTAAAGAGTAAAAACATCATTACTTTGATTATAGTTATAAAGGTTGAAACTTGGATCTCTAAAATTAAAGGATGATTTTAATGGTGTTAGATAACTTTTAATTTTTTACTTGTAGGAGAGGAATGCTCATTGAGTGATTCTTAGTGTACAAAGGTGGCATAAAGAATAGTTTACACAAGGTATGTATATGTCAAAGAGTTTTGGACATAATATCATGTACTAGGATTTGTTTTGGGGCTTAGCATCATGCTTAGTGAACTTTTATACTTCTTAGGCGATATTTTTTGCGATGAAATATAATGTTTCTGTGATTGTTGTCTTGAAAAATTTGATCATGTAGTTATTACATGTTTGTATGGATTGTTGATACAAGGATGTAAAGGGAGTTTGATAATTTATTAATCATGATTTTATTTATTATATATCTATGATTAGTAAAGGTGGTTATTGGATTTAGTTATTTATTAATCCATGTTTAATATTTGTTACCTGTTTTAAAGTAAATGTTGTTTATTGGAATTAATCGTAGTATTATTCCATACTTTTTCATTTAATTTATTGTTTTTTCATAATCGTGGATTACAATAGAGTAAGTGGAAGGTATGTCAAAATGACATTGGTTTGATGTTAATTTTATTCAACAGTTTGGACTGAAGGAATATTGGTTATGGAATTGGTATATGTTATTTATCAAAGATAAAATATACTCTTTGAGCGTTGGTATTGTTGTTACGTTTTCTAATGAATGTTAGTTAATTTTTTATCAATTAATCACTTATAGTGATAGACAATGAGCAATAAAAACTCTAGTTTAGTGCACCTCTAGAGTACTGGACACTGGGAGTTGGAGTTCATGGTAGTACCACGTGGCTTTTTGAGCACGGCTTGATGAACGTGTCTCTCTTTTTAAATTATTTGTTGATATTGATTGGGTTTTGGGGAACAGAGTCGCACCTGATGCTCCGTATTCTTATTGAAGACTAGTTTTGGTTTGGACAACTCGTTCATTGCTTATTCGACCTAAATTAAATAATCAAGTTATTATTGGAGTCATATTTTGTTCAAGTAGTATTTATTTTGCCTGCAGTGCATGATTTGAAATCTCTTCTGTAGTATCATGATAGGTTGTTTGTTTTATTATTTTTAGACTATGTGTACTCAACTTTGATGATTACGTGCTTTATATGTTGATCATGGCTTATGCCTTATTGATCCTATTACGTCCTAGTGCTTTATATGTTGATCATGGCTTATGCCTTATTGATCCTATTACGTCCCAATTTTACTTATGTATTATTTAGCGAGCAATCACCTGCATTAATAAGTCATAGCTTTATTTCAGGTGAGAGATCAATGCATGAGATTACGAGTGTAAAGCTATTCTAATTTTTTTTATTGTCGGTTGGATTTTATTGAAGCTTCTTAAATATTGTTTTGCATTTTTTTAAACTCTAGAGTTGACTTTGTGGATTGATTATTTATTGACTTAGTTATATTTGGTGGGCCACGTTTGGTTCTAATATGTAAAACCGTTAGTTTGACTTTCAATTATTTAGTTTGAAATGTTTTATTTATTTTCCGCTGCAAAACTCTAAATAAGCCGAACGTTTTTTTCACACTTGATATTTTACTTTAATAATTCTCTAATTAATTGAATAAGGTTTTTTTTTAAATGGAGAAAATTATTAGGGTGTTACATACTTACACATCAAGATATTGACCTTTATACTAGTAGTACATTTCTCATTTGTTAGTTTAGGATTGTTAGGTTATAGTCTTGAGAGATTATATTTCTACCTTTCCCTTTTACCTTTTCTAGTTAAAAAAAATTTCTATTCTTGGAACAATGTTATGTCATTTTCATGCAGATTACTTTTTGTTAGGATACTATTTGGGATTTGTCCTCCTTCACGACTTTGTCTCGCCTTTGCTATCATCGGTGCGGATTGTGAAGCCCAATACTTTCGAAGATTTGTCGTCTACGCAAGTCTGTGTAAAGTAATTTTATCATCACATCGGACTATGTTTCTTCCTTGAGATTAAAGATCAGTTGAGTTCCTCCCATCTTGCCCAACCACTTCAAGCTAAAACTTAATGGCATCACGAAAAATCATATGGAAGCTTAGCACTAGGACTTTGTGATAGGGGGTGATGATTATTATAGGGTGTTTAACAAACAAGAATCGGAAAAATCGTATCGAAAAATCAGTTTAAATGGGTGGAAATTGCATCGCAAAAATTTGATTTAAACGGTTTGGAAACTGAACATGTGAAATTCACGATTGAACAATATGATTATTGTTGTGACTAGTGAACTTTGAGAAAATGGTTAACCAAAACACCGAAATATTTTTTAAACTATTTAATTATTGTGCAATCCTTTTATAGTCATTAGTTCATTTATTTTCTTGCATAGTGCCAAATCCTTGAAAAGAAAAGCTACTGTCAAATGCTATTGGTGAGAGTTAAATTATTTTGAAAACTAAAATATAAACTATCTCAAACGTGCAATCAACTAGATGTAGGAGGAAGAGACATACACTTAATGTCTAAAAGAATAATTCACATATAAAGTCAATTTATATGCACCCAAAAAGTAGAATACCAAATTATAAACCACGTATATTACTATATAATATTAAAATTTGGGTAATAATTAGTGTTTAACTAGGTTACCATATTGAAAATCGATTAATTGTTAGGCGGTAACCAATCTAAATAATTACGGTTACGGTTTACAAAAATGCCAAAGCGACACGTCATTTCGGGGTTGTTAACCCTATGAACACCTTAGCCTAATTAGAAGGCAACAAAAAGGACTTCGTTCTTGCCATAAAAAATTTCAGCACTAAAGATAACAGTCTTTGAGTTATTTATCAACTCCAACCAACAACAATAGAAGACTACATTGTAACACCCCGACAATCCTCTATTTTCCAAAATAACTTTTTAATATAAAACTTAGTGAATTATCAAAGTATTATCTCCCGTGCGATAACGTATCGGCTTATTCAGAATTTTACAGCGGAATCCAATAAATAACTTTGAAAACAATAACTTAGTCAACCATAAGTCAACTCCAAAACCAACCTAAAGTCAAACCAACATAAAGTCAAACTCAAACCATAATTAAAAGTAAACTAAAATATTAAGCTAACACAAGCTCTTCACGAATCCCGAACCCATGATGCATCATCATCAAACCTAAAATGGACGATGCATTATTGATCTCGAGAGACTGCTCACCAAATGAGTCATCACAGGACCAATAAGGCACAGCCATGATCGACATACACACAAAAGCCCGTAATCAGCAAAGCTGAGTACTACATAATAAATAAATCCTAACAGGATACTAATAAACATTAAAGCAAAGATAAATAATATTATAATAACATGACTGACAAACTTTACTGAACTTAACTCAACAATCAACAAGTTAATTAAATTTAGATTGAATAGGCAATGGAAAGAGTTGTCCAAACCGAACCAGTCTTCAATTTAGAAGACGAAGTACGGGCGCGACTCCGTACTCCCATGACCAACGATATCGAGGTACTAATTAAATAAAATAGGGCACGGTGATTACTCCGGTCCCAAGAAAAGCCATGGGCTACCACCATGTACTCCAACTCATACTAGTCCAACACTTCAGACGTGCACAAGTCTAAAACTTATTGCTTTTCACTTTCCACTTTACGTGATTATTAAATTATTTACTTGTTATGACTCACAAAGTAAGACAAACTTATAATCATCAAGGATACAAGATACTTCCATTTTTAACTTAGGATTAGGTAAGGTGATCAACAACTTAACAATCCAAGAATAAATCCATTATTAGTTCCATAACCATTATTTATTTGTTGATCTAAGTCAATAATCAACTAACCTTTCATAGGTTAATAACCAATTTACCAAATTAAATAAGGTCATAGGTCCTCATAAAGTAAATAAAATAATCCAAAGGAAACAACATGATCCAATTCATGATCCAATAACAACATAACTATTAATCCCTCATGTGAATTAATAAAATAAAGTTCCCAATCCCATATGCTTACATCAATCATCCATACAAACATAGTATAACCAACATAAGCAACATGCTTCACACAACAGCATAAAACATGCAATTCCACTTGAATATAAATCACAAATGAACCATAAATAGCTTCCTATACATGATACTACATCAATCTTAATCTTAGGACATGATACTAGTCTACTAACACATAGGTATGTACGTACCTTGTGTAGACAATATGCGAGGCCACTTTAACAACCTTAGAAGTCGCCTAAAGAGAATTCTTTGCCTACCAAATATCAATACAACCACTAATCAATACTCAAATAAAATTTCAGCAACTTTAAAATATTTTAAACCCTCTTTGAAAGTGTTTAAAATCCTTTTTAATCATTTAAACTCCAACTATTAATGTCTCCTAGTATAGTACTACCATACTAGTCATTTAAAACTCTCAAAAACCCATATTTTGAAAATTAAAACTCCAGCATAAGCATACTAATAAAAATTTCAGCAACTTATAATGTGGTTAAAACCCTTTAAAACATGCTTAAACATAATCATACATATAAGAGTGTTCAATTTTCATAAACTTTAATATAGTACTGCAATTTCTAACTCATAAAACCCTAAAAGTCCATGCTTTGATACTTAAAACCCTAGTTTAAACATAATTAATAAATCTAAAATTTAATTACTTTATTATACAAATTACATAATCTGAAATTTATATTTAAATCATCAAACTATAAACTTTAATCATGAAATCATTAAATCAATCCTTAAAAAAACATAAACTTACATTAAATAAAATAGAGGAGGAAGAGAAATAAACCAAAGAGAGGAAGGAGGGGAAGCACGGCCGAGAAAGAGAGAGAGAGAGGCGGCTCGGCTGTCGGCGGTGGCGCGCTGCTGCTGGTCGGTGGTCCGGCGGTGGTGGCAGCCGGCGTGGCTAGTCGAGAGAAGAGAAGAAAAAGAGAGAGAGAGAACCGTGGGGGAGGAGAGAGAAAAGAAAGAGAGGAGAGAAAATTTAGGGTGAGTGTTTAATGTGTAGGAATTTTGGATTTTGATGGGTTAATATAGGTAACCCCTTGTGGGCTTAGGAAAATGTGTTTGGGCTTTTAATAATCATTTAATGATTGGGTACTTAAGTTGAGTTGGGTTCCTCTAACCCATTTTAAAATCCTTTACACTGCAATTCAAAGATGTTTAAACTATTAAATAATTTTCAAAGTATGACTAAATAAAATATTTGATTACTTTTTTGAAATAATCCTTTTGACTTTCAAATAGTCAACATTCTAAGAAATAAATTATTTAAATACTAAAATATATATAAATATACATTAAAATATATTTATAAAACTCATAAAATTATGGGGGATTACAGTCTACCCCTCTTAAAAGAAGTTTCGTCCCGAAACTTGGCACGAAAACCCTCACAGTTTCAAAAAATTTTGACTCAAACTTCCATTTGGAAATACTTGTGTCACAATGTGTACACACTTTTACCAACTGTAAAACCATTTGTATTACTCATGAACACATTTTCTATGCGGAGAACCAATTTATTGTGCACCAACATGTGCAAATCGCCAAAATAAGCATAAAAATGCATAAAAGTATCATAAAATAAGGCAAAAAGCGTGAAATTCTATCGCATTTGACCCCCCTTAAAGAAAACGAGTTACGCCCTCATAACTCACCTCAATAAATAACTCTGGATACTTTTTCTTCATTTCATCTTCGGCTTCCCACGTTGCCTCTTCAGACTCATGGTTAGACCAAAGCACTTTTACAATATTCACATCCTTATTGTGTGTACTACGCACCTTTTTATCCAATATTTTCACAGGCCTTTCCTCATACGTGAGGCTACTATCAATTTGAATTCTTTCGGGCTCCAAGACGTGATTCTCATCAGGGATATATCTCTTGAGTTGGGAAATATGAAACACATCGTGCATTTTCTCAAATTTCATTGGCAAAGCCAACTTGTAAGCTACCTTCTCAATTCTTTGCAAAATCTCATATGGGCCAACATACTTAGCACTTAGTTTGCCCTTCTTACCAAATCTCATTACTCCTTTAGTCGGTGACACTTTCAAAAACACTTTATCACCAACTGCGAATTCTTCTTCTCTTCGCTTCAAATCAGCATAACTCTTCTGCCTATCTTGAGCAGCTTGAATTCTAGCCTAAATCAACTTGACATTCTTAACAGTCTCCTCAATAAATTTCGTCCCCAATACTATATTTTCACTAAAATCATTCCAGCAAATGGGACTTCTACACTTCCTCCCATACAACGCCTCAAAAGGAGCCATCTTAATACTCGCATAGTAACTATTGTTATACGAAAACTCAATCAAGTCCAAGTGATCTTCCCAACTTCCTTGGAAATCAATCGCGCACGCTCTCAACATATCTTCCATAGTCTGGTTGGTCCTCTCAGTCTGACCATCGGTCACGGTATGAAACACAGTACTCATCTTCAACGTTGTTCCAAGATTCAACTGGACCTTTTGCCAAAATTTCGAGAGGAATCTCGAATCACAATCTGAAATAATGTTCGTCGGGACTCCATATCGTCTCACTACATGCTTGATGTATGTCTTCGCAAGTTGCTTCTTCTTCCATGTTTCTTTGATCGGAACGAACACGACAGACTTCGTCAGACGGTCCACAATAACCCAAATAGTATCATTGCCATTTCTCGTCTTCGGCGAAGCAGTCATAAAATCCATGGATATAGAATCCCACTTCCATCCAGGAACTTCTAAGGATTGAACCTTCCCCATTGGTATCTTATGGTCGATCTTTACTTTTTGACAGGTCAGACACTTTGACACGAACTCAGCAACTTCACGCTTCATATTTGGCCACCAATAAATTTCCTTAAGATCCTTATACAACTTGTCACCCCCAGGGTGCACTGAATATGGAGTATTATGCCCCTCATCCATAAGCCTTCTCTTAAGCTCTTCCCATTTTTGTGGTACACACCACCTTCCTTTGAACCTCAAGCTTCCATCATCATGAATCTTAAAGTCAACTTCCTTGCCTTGCTTCATCTTCTCCTTAATCTTAGCTAGGTGCTCGTCTCCAACTTGCCCCTCTTTGATCCCATCGAAAACTGACAACCCCAATGACAAAGCACTCAATCTTGCCTCGATCTCCCCAGGATTTAGAATTTCTAGGCTAAGCCTTTGCAAATCTCGGCACAATTCCTCAGAAACTACCAACGCATTCATGCTATGGCTTGATTTCCTACTCAAAGCATCGGCAACTACATTCGCCTTCCCTTCATGATATCGGATATCTAGGTCATAATCTTTTATCAGTTCTAACCATCTCCTCTGCCTCATATTGAGATCCTTTTGAGTGAAAATGTACTTCAAACTCTTATGGTCGGTAAAGATCTTGCAAGTTGCCCCATATAGGTAATGTCTCCAAATTTTCAAGGCAAACACAATAGCAGCTAGCTCTAGGTCATGGGTAGGATAATTAGATTCATATGGTTTCAACTGACGCGATGCATACGCGATCACCTTCCCATTTTGCTGCAGGACACATCCCAAACCATTCTTCGAAGCATCACTATACATCTCAAATCCCTCATTTCCGTCAGGGAGGGTTAAAACAGGTGCAGAGGTCAAACGCTCCTTCAAAATCTGAAAAGCTTCCTCGCACTTCTCACTCCACTCAAATTTTGACTCTTTCTTCATCAAATTGGTCATTGGCCTTGCTATCTTCGAGAAATCTCTTATAAATCTCCTATAATAGCCAGCTAATCCCAGAAAACTCCTAATATCTGACACATTCTTCGGAGTAGGCCACTCAATAACAGCTTGAATCTTTGCAGGATCCATGGAAACTCTTTCTTTAGACACATAATGACCCAAAAATGCTACTTTCTCCAAATGGAACTCACTAAGAGAACTTGGTATACAATTGGTTCCTCCTAAGCGTCTTCAATATTATCCTCAAATGCTCATCATGCTCTTCTTCACTCTTTGAATAAATCAAAATATCATCAATGAACACCACAACGAACTTATCTAAGAACTCATGGAATATCCTATTCATCCAATCCATAAATATAGCCAAAGCATTGGTCAGTCCAAACGGCATCACAGTAAACTCATAATGACCATAACGCGTCCTAAACGCAATCTTAGGTATATCCTTATCAGCTACCTTCAACTGGTGATACCCTGAACGCAAATCAATCTTCGAAAACATACTCGCTCCATTCAACTGGTCGAACATGTCGTCTATCCTAGGCAAAGGATACTTATTCTTAATGGTCACATTGTTCAACTCCCTATAGTCAATGCACAATCTCATAATTCCATCTTTCTTCTTCACAAACAACACAGGAGCTCCCCAAGGCGACGCACTAGGCCTAATATAACCCTTATCCAACAGTTCTTGCAACTGCGTCTTCAATTCGCTCATCTCAGGAGGTGCCATTCTATATGGTGCCTTAGAAATAGGTGCAATACCAGGAACTATGTCTATGGTGAACTCAACGGCTCTTTTAGGCGGCATACCAGAAATCTCACTTAGAAACACGTCCATAAACTCATTCACAATTGGTACGTCCTCAATCTTCAATTCAACCTCTTTACTTACATCTTGCACACTACAGATAACAACTCACATCCCTTCTTCACCAACTTCTTCACTTGCATTGCAGAAATGACCCCAAAGTTCTTAGGCTTCCCAAAACGTCGATACGAAGTCAACTTCCCCAAAGGGCTTCTCAACACTACCTCCTGAGCTTCACAGTCTATTTTGGCCTTATAGAAACCTAACCAATTCATCCCAAGAATAACGTCTAGGTCTCCCAGATTGAACTCTATCAGATTAGAAGGAAAAACATAGTCTCCTATCTTCATAGGCAAGTCTCTAAACAACTTGGTACACCTTATGACTTCTCCAGTAGGTATACTAATAGACAGGTCAATTACTTCAAAGTCTACAGCCCCAAATTTTTAATAACGGACGACGAAATAAACGAATAGGTCGCCCCAGAATCAAATAACGCTTTAACGAGAACGGAGATAATAGAAAAAGTGCCAGAAACTACGTCGGCAGATCTCTCAGCTTCATTGCGACTCATCACGAACAACTTACCCGGAGCTTTACTCTGGTTGTTGTTGTTGCTCTCACTAGCAGGCTTACTGTAGCTTTTTTGGTTGTTCTGCGACCCTATAGGCTTCAACCCTTGGTTGCCTGATTGGTTCAACCCAGACCTTCCCTGGTTACCACTCCCATTACCTTTCTGCTCTTTCCTTTGCTTGGTGAATCACTCAAATTCTCTATGC
This sequence comes from Beta corolliflora, assembly GCA_947648045.1. Taxonomy (NCBI): domain Eukaryota; kingdom Viridiplantae; phylum Streptophyta; class Magnoliopsida; order Caryophyllales; family Amaranthaceae; genus Beta; species Beta corolliflora. The sequence goes on from CANSZD010004290.1 coordinate 122,990, forward strand.
CCCTTCTTTTGGCAGTAATGACAGGTTACTAGATCTCCTTTATAGTCTCTACCAGGGTGGTTCTTGTTACACTTCTTACAGTTGTAACTCCTCTCATACTGGCCCTTATTATTAAAGCCTTGACCATTCCTTCCTTGGAAATTCTCATTCCCATTTCTATTCTTCTTAAAGTTCCCCTGATTTCCTCCAACATTGAAATCCTTTCTTTTCTCATCCACTACATCATTCTTTTTGTCACGCCTCGACTGAAGACCATAAATATGGACGGCTCTTCCATAAACAACTTCTAGGGATGCAAAAGTCTCACCACCTAACCCCAATTGGATTTCCTCAGTCAAACCGTGCTCAAATCTTTGAGCCTTTAGCTCTTCAGTAGCTACTACCTCAGGTGCAAAACTAGACAATGCTATGAACTTGATATAATACTCAGAGATTGTCATACTCCCCATCCTAAGGTTTATGAACTCCTGGGCCTTTTGTTTTCTCATAAAAGTAGGGTAAATTTTTCCTCTTAAAGCGGCAATAAAGGAATCCTAATTAAACCCTTCCACAGTAATTAGTCTAACTCCATTTTCCTTCCTCCGTAAGTCAGCCTCATCTTTTAGATATAACACAGCTTGACCTACTTTCATAGCCTCAGGACAATTTACAGCCCCAAAAATCTTTTCAAACTCCCTAATCCAACTCTCTAAGAAGGTAGGGTCAGCTTGCCCCTTAAAGTATGGTGGTTTAGTTTTAGCTAGTCTTTCACACATGTCCCCTGCAGGATCGAGACGCTCAGCTCTTTCTTGAGTCAATTTCTCTGCCAATAGGCGAATAGCAGAAGCTAAGGCGTTATCGTTGTTGGCCATTCTACTGCGCAACCTGAAATTTAACGTAACTCTACTTTACGTTCCGACTCACAACTACTTGCCATTTACTATAAAGGCATCAATTCGACTTGATCATACAAGATCGTATCATAATAACATTCTATGAAATTATAATAGTGCCAAATTCAATCACTATAAACCATCATTAGTCATATACTCATTCATAAATAGCATTCACATCAATAATATATATGACTAAATTAAAATTTAATCACAACAATAGAATAAAATTTTCCCCATTTGCGTACTAAAATAATGTCTTACTCAACTTGAATAGCTAAATAATCACTTTTATTCCTCAAAATGATGATGATAATATTTTGCTAATCCATAATAACTAACTTCTTCCTTAACAAAGGTAAAGATACTAAAGAAAGAAATTTAAACCATTGTAACATGGCCACTTATCCAACAACTAATCTTAAAACATACATAAATAGTCTATGGAGTTACATTATCAGTCTTATCCTTAGTTTCCTTGTACTTCTCTGGAGTGAACATCTCATCTTCAAAGTCTTCATTGTCCTCATCCTCTTCTGACTCAGAATCACTATCACCACCTAGAACAGTCCTCATAATAGCATTGTAGATGTCCTTTCGGGTCTGCCTCTAGCATGGTCAAACTCCTGAATAACCTCATCATCGCTATCAAGGATGCCTACTTGCAATACACGGCGCATTTCCATATCTAGGCTAGTGTAACTCGCGTTATCAGACCCTCCATCATTCTCATCATCACTCAATACAATTGGGTTGGAGTAGCTTCCTACTCGAGTAGCTTCTCTATCAGTCATATCTAGGGGTCCCTTAACTAATGAATACGATATCTAGAAACAAATAATACCCTCACTTAGCGTATATTCCCAACAATAAACAATAAGCAAGAATAAACAAATAATTTAAAGTTAGGAATAACTTTTAACAGTTAATCAGGGAAGAAAACATAAACATGCTGAACTAAATATTTAAATGCAGACATATAATTTTTCTACCCTATATGCCCTTCCTATACTACCCATCTCTCACAAAAATAATAAAGTAAAATAAAATATAAGCTAAGAGTACCAAAATAAACAAATAATAAATAATATATAATTTCGAAAATATGAAAAGAACCGAAAAGAATCATAAAAAAAAATTCGGACCTAATAAAATTTTCAAACTAAAAAAAAAATATTTTCGAATCTTTTTTGAAATTGAAACATGTTTCGAAAAAAAATGATTTAAGCACAACGAACAAGTAGGAGCTCGTTTTCTATGAAATTCATTTTAAGTAATTAGGCGCCTAAAATTTAAGGTTGGCACGAAATGCTAATAAAAACCTAAGCTCTAAGATACCACTTTGTAACACCCCGACAATCCTCTATTTTCCAAAATACCTTTTTAATATAAAACTTAGAGAATTATCAAAGTATTATTGCCCGTGTGATTACGTATCGGCTTATTCAGAATTTTGCAGCGGAAAAAACACTAGTGCATAATTGGCCTAAAGTATCACCCCAAAAGTGTTACTTAAAGGCCTAAAAGTGTTGCTTTAGGTCATATGTAACACATTTATAAGTGAAACATCTGCCTGTGCTACCTATTCTCTAAGGTAACACTTTCCAATGCTAATGTTTCACTTTCTCAAGTGTTACTCAAAATTCTCTAATGTAACACTTTTTTTAAACTAATGTAGCATTTTTGTAGTGTTACTAATAATGTTTTATGTAACACTTTTTCATCTATAGTAGCATTTTCTATGTCATCTCTTGACTTATAGTAACACTTTGTTAAATATTATGTATCATTTTAAATCAGCATATGTAACACTCTATTAGATATTTGGCAACACTTCTTATCAGCTAGTTTTATAGTGTAACACTTCTATTTCACATGTCTTATAGTAACATTCTTTAATTTATCGGCATATATACAATGATAATAATAGTAAAACTTATAAACGTAATAATTGAAGAGGAAATAAAATGATATTATTGATATAAATGAGAAGAAATACTCAACGACCATTGTAGAAAATGAGCCAAAGAGTATACTAAATCGAAAACATACTATTGCATCCAAAATATAAATAGTTAATCTGAAAATTAAATCATAAAATCATAATATATATATCTCTCCTTAAATAAACCTAAATCAATCTTAAGGTCATTCTTTCATTATTCTTCAATTCCATTATCCATGTACGCATGCGTCTCGAAGTATCATGCATGCTTGCTACTCTAATCCGCCATTATTTCCATCATCCTGCAGTAAGGAAAAAAAAAACTTCAAAGTCTTATATGATAACAAATCTAGTCTGTCAAAAAAAAATAGAACTTGATGCAAACTTGATAATATGGTAAAAAATAGGTTCTTCTAGTTTGAAAAAAAAAATTCAAGAACCAAGAGCACAAAACCAAAGTAGTAATTGCTGGAGAAAATTACTTAGCAATGTTATTTCGGGTCGGGTTATAGGGTACCCGGGTTAATCTTTTTTTTTGTTTTAGTATACATTGATTAAATAATGTCTAATGAACTGAACATCTAATGTACTCCCTGTACATTGTATCTAATATATAACATCATCTCAAATTAATAAAACTTCTATTTGCTACTGCACTATGCAGTAGTGTTATGCGACTTCCTAAACCCCATGAAGTATTTGTCTCTTTGATATTTAACCCTCCCCCAAAAAAACTATTAACAATATATGCAAATAATATCTTATTCTTGGAGCTTAAATGTTTTTGGAAACTGAGCAATTTAAAGGGCCCTTCTTAATTTCTTATAGACATGCAAGAGGCAGGAGGGTGAAAGACAAGTCATATGATTCAGTCAGATTCACAGTGTTCCTTCCTAAATTAGCTTAAGTATGCATCATTGTAGACCAATCCTCTACTTTGTATACATGTATTAGTATGACAGTTCAGTAGAGCATTACATGGCCCAACGTGGCATATCAGTGAAAATTTCCAAAGAAACATTATTTTTTCTGGGTAACCGGGTACCCGTTTTACTACAATAGACGGCCCATTACCCGGTCATACCGAAAATATATATGGACTATAATAATAAAAAAAATACCTGTTGAAGCTCTTGTTCGTTCGTATCTTTAGAAGGATGCTCCGTGATTTCTAAATCAGATGACACGTCGCCGAGTGATCGAGTCAAATTAGCAAAAGTTTCAGGAGGGAGTTGTTCCGTGAACATCGTCATTACTTCTCCAACTGTATCTTTTACAATCTGATCTTTATATGGTTTCAAAAACTCATCCGGGATGATTACACCACCAACGGCTAAAGTCCCCTCACTCTGTTTCTCTCTCACTTCCTTTCCTTTTAAATTTGTTTTCATCTTAATGTAATCACTGAGTGAGCCGGGAGCAACCATTGTCTTACTATGCCCCATCTTTGTTTTGTGACCACGTTCAACCTCTTTCTCATGTTGGATTTGGAGTGCTAGTTGTTTATGGGCACTAGACTTGCTCACCCTTTCCTCAGAATTCACTACTACACTTAGGCCTACATTATGTTCTTCCGAGAGGCGAGTCGAACTCTTCGTTGCATCCCTTTCTCTAAGTGTTCTTTCTGAGTGTTTGGATAGCGCATCTTAGTTTGAGCTGCCATTGACATCGACGAAACATTTGTCTTCTCTTTCATCTTACTAGGGTCTTTTCCTTGAACCACCGAAACCTTAAAAAATATGAAAGATAAATATGATTAAACCATAGCGGTAATGTTACTAATTATAAACCACAACTTTCATGAATTAAAGAAATACCTTCTTTGAGCCGGTCCTCAGGTTTATAGTTTTTTTCCTTAACTCCACGCCATTCTCGTCACTCAATTGGTTCTCCTCGTCACTAGGTGTGTACTCATCAGTACCTTCGACCACCTTCTTAGATTTCTTTTAACTTTTCTTTGAGTGAAATAATTCATAAGCCATTGTAGTAACTCCCATTTCCTTCATTTTCATTTTGTTTTCGTGCTATCCTCATTTCTCTTATCTTTTCATAATCGCCATATCGATCTTACTTCCTACAAAAAACAAGTTGTAATTGATATAACTATTAGGTCAAATAATAAAAGTAAGATTGCAAAATCAGGATCACTTCTCATCTTATTTGTTAGTTATGGGGTGTTGTTCGGTTCAATGTATTAGTGGAGTGTGTTTCGTCGCTCGACCTCACAGGTCTTGCAAAGCATATTCTTCACAAAAAAAAAATTTGATCATCATTAACATATACCGTAGCCGCACCCGCACACCCGCCGCCGCCCCCGCACAAAACCCCCTCCCACCCCCTTTCACAACAACCCCGCCACCCCCGCGCACCCGCACAACCTCCGTCATACGCCCCCGCCAACCCCCATGCACCTACACAATCTTGAGAATGTATATATTTTTGGATGTATAGGCCGACCAAACTTACAAGGTTGTATGGTGTCAATTTCGAATTAGACTTCAAAGATATCTCGCATATGAAAATTAAATCTTAACAGAGCCTAAATCTTAACACAACAGGATGCAGAGAACTGAAAATTAAATTTCACCAGATACCAAAAATAAGAAAAGAGTTTGTATAATATAAAAGGCTCCATTCAGGCATTACCTTCAAACGAGATGTTAGATCTTTAGTAAACAGCTCATAAACCAATTTACAACCCACCTGCCACTCCCCAGAAGGATTCTTCCAAACCTTAGTGTAGTATAAGAAGTTAGAAACTAATTACTAGAAAATATGTAGTACTTTAGTGTAGTATAAGAAGTTAGAAACTAATTACTAGAAAATATGTAGTACTTTAGTGTAGTATAAGAAGTTAGAAACTAATTACTAGAAAATATTCACATCATTAAATCAGAGAAGACTAATTAGTTTGTTTTCCATCAAGCAAGGCTGGACCATGGCGGGCAGGACCTTAGCTCAGTCGGTAGAGCGGAGGACTGTAGTTGGTAAAATCATCAGACATCCTTAGGTCACTGGTTCGATTCCGGTAGGTCGGATTTTCTTTTAATTTTCATTTTTTTCTCCTGCACTTTTTTCTCTGTTGCATCACTTCAAAATTCACTATTTCACTTCCCACTTTTTCAGCATTAACAAGTTCTAGATCTTAAGTTCAACCACCACAAGAGCTTGTTTTTTTGAGAAATTTTCTTGTCAACAGACTTGGGTTTTGTGTGTACAGTTTTTCAAGGATGTCTTCTGCTATGGAAAAAGTATGCATGATTTGTTCTATGTTCTATTATATATTTGAAGAATTAGTTCTCAGTTTGTGAATATCTTTTACATTGTATCTCGAAATTTTGATGGTGGTGGAAAGCTACCATATACTCCAATTGGTCAACATTCATGAAAGTTATGAGTATTGTTATTAGTTTTATATGGAAAGATCAAAATTTTATATTGTAAAGCTTTATGTGGTTGTTTTTTGGGGTTTGTATGGTTATGCTGCCCTTATCGAAAATTTTCTTAGTTTTTTGGGGCTTATTTTTAAGCTGTTATCATCAAATAGGTTCTTGTTGGTTTAGATATTTGATTTCCTTTTCCTTTAGTTGCTTAAGCTGAGATTTCTAAATGTTGGATGACATGTAAGTGTAAAATTGAGAAGAAGAAAAAATTCCACCCCCTGCACAACTGCACAGACTGTCATCCGCCCCCTGCCAACTCTGTGCACCTGCACAGCCTGCCATCTGCTCCCCTGTAGTGTATCCCCTGCACAACAACCCCCTGCCATCCAACCCCCCCACACGTAACCCCCACCCCCCCTTCCACGCCTACCCCCCCGCGCCCATCTCCTCCCGCACGGAATCCCCCTCCCCAGGCCCCGCCCCCCCTTCACAAGACCCGCCGCCCTTCTTCACAAAGACCCAGGCCCCCCCCCCCCCTTCACAGCCTACCCCCGCCATCCGGCCCCTCCCCGCACAATATCCCCCTCCCGGGCCCCCGCCCCCCCTTCACAAGTATCCCCGCCGGCCCACCCGGCCCAACTGCCCTTCACAAAGCACCCCGGCCGCATGTTAAGCTAAGCTAAAAAAAGACTAAGTCTCATAATACATTCACCTTTTTTTTCTTTTGTTCTCTGATTCACCCTTTGTCTCTCTGTTGTCGTCCTAGATTTTCTTACACAACTGCAAATCATGAAAGTAAGGTTAACATTCTTCCCACAAGACAACCTACTGCAGTTCTAAAGTTTTAAATTAACTTCTAAGGAAATAAAAAAGACAACTAGAAGTTGTAACAGATCTAAGCAACAAACATTCTTACCCTTAAAGCAACGTACACAATACAACATGGAGCATTAAATTTTCGAACAAATCAATATATTTTTTAATGAATCAAATAAATCAATGAATCAAATCAAACAAATTGAGAACCCATTACCAAAATTATAAATTGAACATGATCAATTATCAAAGAAACTGATATTTTCGAACAATTAGAATAAAAACTAACCAATTAAATTCTCTAAACGGTGAGCGGTGTTGAGCGAATTAAGGAGTGGGGTGATCGAATCTGACTGGAACGAATTAAGGAGAGAGGAAATCAATGAATCAAATCAAATAAATTGAGAAACTATTACCAGGATTATAAATTGAACATGATCAATTATCAAAGAGAACTAGTATTTTCGGACAATTAGAATCAAGACTAACCGATTAAATTCTCTGACCGCCTGGAAGAATGACAAGATTGAACGCTGGTGAGCGAATTCAGGCGTGGTGGTGAGCGAATTCAGGCGTGGTGGTGAGCGAGTCTAAGTAAGGAGAGCGGTGCGTGTAGTGGTGAACTGAAACCTAAGCAGCAGTAATTAAAATCATGAGTTTAATCTCTTTGGCGGCTGATTAAGCGCCAAAGATTTTTGGGATCGGATGAGTATCATTACTAATTAAAGTTGACTTTGTTTTTTTGTTTATGTTTTTTTTTTTTGTGTTGTATTTGTTTTTATTTTTTGACAAGATGGAAGATTAGTTTAATTTGTTGAAAATATTGCTTCTATAAGAAATAATACAAAGTATATAAGAAATCATAATATTATATTAAAAATTACACTTAAATTATACTCTAAAAAAGTACTTATCTTAAAGTGTTACTTAAAGAAAAAAAGTGTTACTGTTAAATGTTACCGATATGTAAGTGTTACCTAAAGGTGTTACCTATTTAAAAGTGTTACATCAAAATGTTACTCAATTAAAAAAGTGTTACTTAAAAATGTTACTTATTGAAAATGTGTTACATTAAGTGTTACGAATTGATTAAGTGTTACCAAGGTGTTACATATATATTCGACAAACTTAAATTTTGAAAAGTGTTACCTCATACATGTTACCTTAGGGCAACTTTGTACTAGTGAAAATAACTTAGTCAACCATAAGTCAACTCCAAAACCAAACTAAAGTCAAACCAACATAAAGTCAAACTCAAACCATAAATTAAAGTAAACTAAAGTATTAAGCTAACACAAGCTCTCCACGAATCCCGAACCTATGATGCATCATCTTCAAACCTAAAATGGACAATGCACTATTGATCCCGAGAGACTCCTCACCAAATGGGTCATCACAGGATCAATAAGGCACAGCCATGATCGACATACACACAAAAGCACATAATCAGCAAAGCTGAGTACTACATAAAAATAAATAAATCCTAACATGATACTAATAAACATTAAAGCAAAGATAAATAATATTATAATAACATGACAGACTAACTTTACTGAACTTAACTCAACAATCAACAAGTTGATTAAATTTAGATTGAATAGGCAATGGAAAGAGTTGTCCAAACCGCACCAGTCTTCAATTTAGAAGACGAAGTACAGGCGCGACTCCGTACTCCCATACGGTCCCAAGAAAAGCCATGGGCAACCACCATGTACTCCAACTCATAATAGTCCAACACTTCAGACGTGCACAAGTCTAAACCTTATTGATATTCACTTTCCACTTTAAGTGATAAATTATTTACTTGTTATGACTCACAAAATAAGACAAACAATATAATCATCAAGGATATATGATACTTCCATTTTTATCTTAGGATTAGGTAAGGTGATCAACAACTTAACAATCCAAGAATAAATCCATTATTAGTTCCATAACCATTACTTATTTGTTGATCTAAGTCAACAATCAATCAACCTTTCATAGGTGAATAACCAACTTATCAAATAAGGCCCTCGGTCCTCATAAAGTAAATAAAATAATCCAAAGGAAACAACATGATCCAATACATGATCCAATAACAACATAATTATTAATCCCTCATGTGAATTAATAAAATAAAGTTCTCAATCACATATGCTTGCATCAATCATCCATACAAACATAGTATAACCAACATAAGCAACATGCTTCACACAACGGCATAAAACATGCAATTTCACTTGAATATAAATCACATATGAACCATAAATAGTTCTCTATACATGATACTACATCAATCCTAATCTTAGGACATGATACTTATCTACTAACACATAGGTATGTACGTACCTTGTGTAGAGAATATGCGAGGCCACTTTAACAACCTTAGAACTCGCCTAAAGAGAATTCTCCGCCTACCAAATATCAATACAACCGCACTAATCAATACTCAAATAAAATTCCAGCAACTTAAAAATATTTTAAACCCTCTTTAAAAGTGTTTAAAATCCTTTTTAATCATTAAAACTCCAACTCTTAATTTCTCCTAGTATAGTACTACCACACTAGTCATTTAAAACTCTCAAAAACTAGAGCTGATCAAAAAGGCCCTGCCCGGCCCTAATTTTGGGCAATTTTGGGCAGAATTTTTTGGCTCGCGGTCGGGCCCGGCCCGAATTTTTTTTGCTTTGGGACAGGCTTTGGGCAAGCTAAAAATGACTTTTTAGTCTATTTTTTGGCCCGGTCCGATTTTGCCCCGAAAAGCCCGTCCTTTTTGGCCCGAAATAGCGGGCTTTGGGCACAAATTTTCGGCTTCAATTTTAGCCCGGCCCGACCAATGGGCAATTTTTTTAAGGCTTGGCCCGGCCCATCATCACCTCTATCAAAAACCCATACTTTGACAATTAAAACTCCATCATAAGCATACTAATAAAAATTCCAGCAACTTATAATGTGTTTAAAACCCTTTAAAACATGCTTAAACATAATCATACACATAAGAGTGTTCAATTTTCTTAAACTATAATATAGTACTACAATGTCTAACTCATAAAACCCTAAAAATCCATGTTTTGATACTTAAAACCCCAGTTTAAACATAATTCATAAATCTAAAATTTAATTACTTTATTATACAAATTACATAATCTGAAATTTATATTTAAATCATCAAACTATAAACTTTAATCATGAAATCATTAAATCAATCCTTAAAAAAACATAAACTTAACATTAAATAAAATAGAGGAGGAAGAGAAATAAACCAAAGAGAGGAAGGAGGGGAAGCACAGCCGAGAGAGAGAGGCGGTTGGGCTGTCGGCGGTGGCGCGCTGCTGCTGCTGGCCGGCGGTCAGGCGGTGGTGGCAGCCAGCGTGGTTGGCCGAGAGAAGACAAGAAAAAGAAAGAGAGAGAATCGTGGGGGAGGAGAGAGAAAATTTAGGGTGAGTGTTTAATGTGTGGGAATTATGGGTTTTGTTGGGTTTATATAGGTAACCCCTTGTGGGCTTAGGGAAATGTATTTGGGCTTTTAATAATCATTTAATGATTGGGTACTTGAGTTGAGTTGGGTTCCTCTAACCCCTTTTAAAATCCTTTACAGTATAATTCAAAGATGTTTACACTATTAAATAATTTTCAAAGTATGACTCTATAAAATATTTTATTACTTAAAATCATTAAATAATCCTTTTGACTTTTAAATAGTCAACATTCTAAGAAATAAATTATTTAAATACTAAAATATATATACATGTACATTAATATATATTTATAAAATTCTTAAAATTATGGGGATTACATACATGGACTTATTATTGACAATATCATTGATGATGTAATGAAAGATCTAGTTCTAATATATTCAACCTACATACATTCTGTGCACGATGAGCGTAGTACATCCAAAGGCTATTTTCTTACTCATGGGTCATTTGAATTCTTCCAAATAAACAACATAAACTGATTGATGAGACCTTTAAATGAGGAAATGAGCAAAATATGCAATGGGTCTACCGCTCATATGGCACACCTTGTTGTATAATATATACACTCAAATTGCTCCCCTCCGACATTTGTAATCTAAAACCTAGGCGACAAAGGTATAATTCAAGAGAGTCAATTCTAATTTAATTCTTATCTTAAAAACCTTTTCATTTTCATGATGTAGGAATTAAAACGCGCTTGATTGTACAATCTTGTATAATTTTTGTATATTCTTCTTATCTTCTTTAATATGACTACTTGAATGTTTTTTGTCTCCTTTAATGGCTTTTAATTGCAATTGCATGATCCTTTTTATTGTTTACTAAATAAGACTTGCAAAATAGTTAAATCACGCCTAATAATATAAATTGAACAACTGATTTAGGAACCGTTAATTTTGTGATTTAATAAAGTGATTACCAATAATTAGATCTTATATGTCAAAAAACCGATATAACATGTTTGTCAGTTTATGCAATTGATCAAATTATGTGCATTGATATTTGCAATTAGTTAATTCATTCAATGGAGTAAGAAAATTAACCCCAAATTCAAAATCTCTTTTTTTTAATTTGCTGATTTTTTCCTAAAAAATGATTGTCGACTCTATTTCAAACAAAACATTAGAAATTGGGTTACCGAAACATGATTTTTACACAGCTATAGTTATTATAAAAAAAAATTACAATATCTGCTATTGATAAAGACATACTCATCTCCGTTTCTAAATAAGTGCAACAGTTTAACTTTCACGATTGCCAACGCACAACTTTGACAATTAATATCTTCAATTATGCATTTATAGAAGTTATAAAGTTGATATTATGAAAATATACATTGAAACAAATCCAACAATATTTATATAATCATTTTTGTTTTTATATAATAGAAAAAAATTATAGTCAAAGTGAGGTGCGTGAATAGTGAAAAACTCAAAATATTGCACGTAAAAAGAGAGGAAGTATTTGACCCCACAGCTTCATACCAAAGGTCTCTTGAAATTTAAAAAGTGTGCCAATTTTTCCTCTTGCATTGTTTTGAAATAAAGTATGAAGAGATGGGAAGCGAGAGAAAAAGGGAACGAGTAGGCCGGCATTATTAAGCATTTAACAAAAGGATTTGGCTTGTTAAAAAGAGAAGAAAATAAACCCATAAATTTTGCCTTTTCGTTTTTGAATCATATAAAAAATTAAAAATAACAGATCCCTCATTTTCCCTTCAAATACCCTCATCCAAACACACTTTCAAAGAAAATTAAAGCCCGATAACAAATAATTACAAGGTTGAATTCATATTAGTTTCGTCATAATTCATACTATTTTTTGGTGTTAGAGAGTAACTAAGCACAGTGATGTATACGGGATTCAATCTCAATCCTTGGATTCCATCCCAACAACATTTTACCAACTAATCTACATAACCACCACAGAAATTCATACTATAAAAACAAGTCACAGAATCCAATTAACAATGTGCTCACAGCCGCATTAAAGGGCAGGCTGGGGGTGTTTCTGCTTCCTAAATACCAAAATTTGGAGGTTACCATCACACAGAAAATACATGGTTGTGATACAGAGTATCAAATGCACCAACAGTTCCTCCTGATTCCTCTCAATAAAGGGTTTCAAGTTGATCTCAAGTATAATGCAGGAAAAAAAATCAGCTCTGTATTTCTATTGTTTGGTTTCATGATTCAGAACCCAAGACTTATTCAGCCCTCTCGGCGGCTCCTTGGGCAGCAATATCTAGTTCAAGGTGCTGGAAAGCTCCTTCAAGTGACGAGACCTCTTGCAAGAGTTTGTGCCACTTTGCCATATTTTCCTCCTGAATTTTAGGCGGAACCTTCTCTATGTATCCAGAAGCCTCCATCATCTTTTCCAGAGTCGCTTGCTGCCTATATAGTTTTTTAACCACAGAAGATAAAGATATCATTCACATACAGGAATCCCAATTACCAAATTATAACCAAAAAAGAAAAGCTTGGGGATAAAGAAAGGAATTCTGAATGTAATATCAAATACTCCCTCTGTACCATAGTAGTTTGCACTTTGCACACCTTTTTTCAGATGTCCCAATTTACTTTACACCCTTGTACAATGACAAGGACCCATTATATCTAACTTCCTTTCTTCCCCAATAGTTACGGCCCCCCACACTCTCATTCAATAGAAGAATAGCCCAATAGTAGTATTTTGATAATCAAACACCAACTTATCTCCAAAAAATGTGCCATGATAAGTGATAAGTGGGTAAACTATTATGGGAAGGAGAGTATAACAATCTCTACTGTGGTACTCCTCCGTCCCTTTAAGATTGCCCCAATTTCCTTTTTTGGTTGTCCCTTTGAGTTTGCAACATACCATAAATGGCAATGAGGGCCTACCACTTTACTCTCACATACATCACTTGAGTCCCACCAATTTTCTCTCTCCTCAACTCCACCCAAGCCAAAACCTAAGAAAGTAAATACTCCAATGGAGCAATCTTAAAGGGACGGAGGGAGTACTTTGCAGATGCTATTGCACTTTAAACACCAAGTGGCTCAACACAGCATGCAACATGGATATACCTAACCAGTCCTGGCTTCGTTTTGTTCAGTTTCTGTTTACCCCTTTCATTTTTCAAATTTTCTTTTTTTGGCTTTACATCTCCTAGACTATTCATGAAAAATTTGGGAATAAAAGTAGAGACAGTACTAGAAAGGAAAAGACGGAAAAAGTTAATAGCCAGAAAGGGAAAAAGATATTAGAGTGTTAACCAGAGCACACACCTCTTTGCATCCTCTATCTTCTTCTTCAGCTTCTCACGCTCTGCTTCTGCATTGATTGATCCTTTAAGCTTGAGATAAACAGAGAGCCCTTCATCTACAACATCAACTGAACATCCAGCAGGAGCAGCATCATTCTCATTCAGAATCTGTGAGCAGTTTAAAGGTAAATAAGATGTCACCAAAAGCAAGATGAGGCATATGAGAAGATATAGAAGAATGCAAATAGGCACTCCTATCAACGCAGCAGATGATCATCATTGTGCTCAGTTATATTGCAAATGTACGGAATCATGATCATCATTGTGCTCAAGTATATAATGAGTTAAACATCTGACAAGTCTTACACTTTGTTGAATAGAAACAACAGTCACTAAGTACAACACAAAATCCAACATAAAGATGCATAATTCTATAACTGTAAGCAGTCCATTCAATTGCCAGGACTAGCATCAACACGAAGTGGACATGAAAATATACATAGATCAAGTCCAGCCTTAGTCTGGAAACAATAAAAACATTTCGAACAATTTCACTATTTCAGCCTCAGAACAAACTCATATGCAATGACATGATATCTAAAGAACCCAAATCCAATCCCTCAAAACCAGACTGGACTCACCAGTCAAGAAAATGAGGCTAGCTGCACAGTCCACTTCTCAGAAAAGAAAATTACAAGATTCAATCCTAGGTCTTGAGTACAACTACCACCTCCACAAGAATCAAGACTTTACCAGCTAAGCTGGTTGACATCAACATCATCCCCAACTATTATGCATTGATGATACATTGTGGACTTCTATTACATTTCCAAGTTTTAGAGTACAAAAACCTTGCCGTGTAGCACCCATACTACTAGTAACCTAATAGTTTTTACCTTGTCAAAAGTTAAAAGATTCTTGAGCTGAAAAGGTAAGAACTGGCCTAGATGCAAAAAATAGGCAGGCTGCAAGGCCAGTTCAGTAGTCTTTGATTAGGGTATTGCTGTAATGTACTAGATTAATCTGAAGATGGAAGCTAAGAGAAGAGGATTTTGATTTAGATGGATAATCTGATAAATAGATGTGATTGAAGATTAAATATGAAGATAAATTGGGGAATAGATAAATCATCATGTTAATGATGCAATAAAATCATCCACTACAGAGAATACACTATCAGGCCTTAAAATGGCTGGACACTCCCAAAACCTCTGTTACCCGGACTCGGCAGTTTTTGGCATATACTCGGGTCGGTACGAGTCGGATCCTCCATATTGCACTCGGACACGGGAAACCCTAATTCGAACGCGAAGAGAAGAGAAGAAGAGAAGAAGAGGAGAAGAGGAAAACTTACCTAACGGCCGGCAAGAGCTTCGAACTCGCCGGAGCCGCAACCGCCGGTCAGTTTCTTTCTTCTTTTTCTTCGCTTCTTTCTTTCTTCGCTTCTGGGTTCTCTGTCCTTTCTTTCTTCTCTCTCTTCGATCTTCTGTTCTTCTCTTCTTCTTCTTTCTTTTTGTCCTTTGTGGCCACGTGAGTTTTCTTCTCTTTACCTTTTTCTTTTTTCTTTTTCTTTTTCCTTTTCTTCTTCTATATTGCTTTCTTTTTTAACAACTGCTTTTAGGTGATTGTTTTTCTAAACAACTACCTTAATTTATTGTTATATTATAAATAGACAATATAAAACTTAAAATTAGTATTAAATATTATATTATAAAATATTATTATTGTCATACCCGTACCCGTGTCCAAATCTCGGAGAGAGTCCCCGTGTCCTGACTTTTCGGAAGTGCCGTACCAGACACTCGGATCCGTACCCATACCCGACACTCCTAGCCGAGTCCAGGTAACATACATAGCCCAAAACTAAACATCTAAAAGCTAAATTACTAACCAAATTTCTCATTCTTCTTTTCTCTCTACTCTCCTCTATTTATAGCAAATCTCCTCCTTTTCCTACTCTCCTTTAACTTATTTCCATCTTCCTCAAGCTACTTCTAACTAAGTAATTACATAATACCAATAGTGCCTCTCCCCTTAGGCTGATTCATTACAGCTGCTTCTCTATTCAAAGATTTAATAACCTCTTATCATCTCCAACAATAAACCCTCATTTCATGGGAGACAATCCTTCTAAGTGACTGCATGTCTTACTGTGACAGATATAATTTCAACAAACTGACAAAAATCTGCACTCCTATATGCTTACCAGATTAAACAATATAAACACAAGACTGAAGAACAAAAGCAATTGAAATTATCAGGAAGCACAAAAGCATATGATCTATCATCTAGCACATATAGAGAACATGTGCCAAGATGTAATTAAAAAGCATCGCAAAATATTTGAAGTAAACACACCTTCAAAGATGATAAACCAGCAAGAGTTAAAATCTCTAACTCATGACTCTGAACAATGTCTGTCACTTCTTCATTCCGGCAAAGTGCAAAAGCTTGTCTCCTGAAGAATGACAAAAACTTACACTACCATCAACTACTAACCAGAACAAGATAAAGGGCAAAAAGATGGCAGACGAATTGCAGTTTGTGTATAAATTACCGTACTTCGTAAACAAACCATACAATACAGTAAAGCAATGAATCAAGTTAATTTGCTTAAAAATCTAAAATTGGATACTTTAATAATAATAAAAAAATGTGAACAAAGAGCATAAATGATTCAATAGAGATTTCAGAAAGAAAATAACATTTTGCCACTCTGAAGAATGCTGGCCTTTCAAAGAAAAATTTCCCCTTAAGGTCAGTTAATTTTCCAAAATGTTTATGAAAAAGAAAACTTAACCTAAAACAGTTTTGTGCTACTGGGGGGGGGAGAGTTTTGGTGATACATGGGGAAAGGATACCAAGTGGGTCGTTAGTGGCAGTGTTTAGAAAGGCTAAAGACACACTAACGCGATAAGGGTCCTAGAGCACTAAGCAAGGACTTGAGGCGCACGCCTCATTGAAGTGAGGCACAGTTTTTAAACAATTAAAAAATGGTGTGCTGGAAATCAGATTAGACTCTCCACAACAGAAATGAAAATAACTCAAAATTCTTCTATGCCTAAACTTATTTCTCTTCTTCTATTTATACTACTTCTTTACATCATTTCATTCATAACCCTACTGCAGCTTCTACAAGAATTCTCATCCCAATGCCCCAAAATGTACTAGCTGCAGGAGAATAATCAGAGGCTCCCCAATTACAACTGTCCATCTCTCCTTTGTCCTGTTGTGTCCCAATACCCTTTTTGCCCCTCCTTACATATGTTATGAATTTACCACCTATGCCACCTGTGCCATGTTGATTTCCAGCATGGTGTCTAAACGTGTTTATGTGCCATTGGTGCGCCTCAGTGCACTTTTGTGCGTCTTTTTTTGCCTCTTTAAAAACGCTTCTCCCCCCACAAAAAGCATTTAACAGCCAAGATCTGTTAACATCTTTAACACTAACATTTTTACCCTTGTAAAAAAGAAAAATATTGATTGTGCAGTGGTAGCAAGCATCCTTGCTTTCTGGCTAGCCCATCCTCAACAAATTCCCAACCCTGCCACATTTCTCTGCAGATCTATGAGTAAGATCAGCACTGAGATCCCCACACATAGTGGGGCTCGACGAACACCACCAGTTCAACCAGAGTCCATCTACTCAACTTTCTGTCCATTCTCTCTCCAATCCTTCCCATACGAATTATCTCTCCTATCATCGCTTCGCCCTCAACCCTTCATTTAACCATGGAGATCACAAAGTATAATGTTGAACCCAGATCTCTCCCACCCTCACAAATAATCCAGTATGAGATCTAGGCATGACGACATAAGACCCATCAACAGACGTTGGTATTTTAGATGGGCTCAGTCTGATAAGAAAACCTCCAACCACGATGTTGCGGTCTCTTATGAACCAAATGGAACAGTGTTGGTCTGTTTAATATTTAAGCAAACACATCACATACATGTAGGTCCAGCAGCGGCAAAAGTGGCAATTCCATAATTATTCCCTTGGCATACATAGGACAAGACTGACCCACCAGTTACAAGCACAAGGATGTTGCAATGCAAAAGGAAGAAGAAGCAGAACAAGGGAGAACAAGTAGAAAGTAGAAACTATCGCAGAGTGCCACACACCACCCCACTACTGGATCGAACGAGCAGCTTTTCTCAAATGTTTTTGTTGCAAAACAGATAGAAGAATAAATGAAGGGAAGAATGGAAGAAAGAAAAGTCTTTAGGGACACTATCATTTCAAGACCCAAAATAGAGAAATAATAAGACAAATTTAATCATACATGCCAGTAAATTGTTGAACAATTACAAGAGAGTCTAGAATGGAGGATTGTGTGGTGCAGCTCCAAAACTACAAGGGGATTTTAAGATTTTTAAAACAAGTTTTAAAAATATAAGAAACCCTTAAACACAGATTTCCTAAAAGCTTTTATTAGTTCCCACAAAAGAGAGATAGACAGCTTATATGAGCCCAATTTAACAAAACAAGAGAAAGGAGAGGGGAAAAAGGAGCACAAAGTTCATGGCCTACCTTTCAAGTCTTTCTTTAGCAGGCAATAATGACTTAAGAGACCTAAGAGATTTTACAGCAGACTCAATCACCTTCATTTCACGCTCCACACATTCATTGGTCCAAGACTGCAAGATTAGGTTGCATAAGGAAGTAGCTCATCGTAGAACAAGCCACAGAAATTCAATAACAGTATAATAATGCAAACAGGAAAAGCACAAGAAACTTATCACAGGCAAGGAAAGATTCGCCTGATTAAGACTAAACGAAGAGGCATGTAATACATTAGACCTTACCTGTACAATAGAAGGATATTCGCTTATTACAATCGATTCTTTCTTTATAGAATCTCTCGGTTGCGGAAGCCTCTGCCATAACTCTTCAGTTACAAATGGCATAAAAGGATGTAGTAGTCGAAGCCCACTATCAAGGCATACCCAAAGTGCATCCCGAGCAAGATCTCTCTGAGATGCAAATAAATCCTCATTGCTGGAAAAATATGGTTTGATAACTTCAATAAAAACGTCACAGAGTTGGAATTGCCACCAGGAGTACACTGCAGTAGCAGCATCAGAAAACTGATACGCCTCAAGTGATGAGACAGTTTTACCAACAGCCTTGTTCAGGACAGCGAGTATCCACTGGCAACTGAATGGCATGAAATGAGGCTCTATACTTGTGGGAGGAGTGTAATCATCACCCAGTTTGCTCATAGCGAACCTAATAGCATTCCACAGCTTATTGCACCATTGACGATACCCAACGACGCGTTGAATATCTAAGTTTATTTTATCAGACTGAAGTGAAAAAATATATATATTATATTAGTAATCAAATAATTCTCTTTCAAACAAAAATTTATATACCTTCCATAGCAAGTGGCATTTCGCACAAACCTGCGCAGTATATGAAACAAGAGCAAACCGCAGAGCATCAGCACCACACTCTGGAATGCCATTAGGGAAGTCTTTCCTTTGTACAACTTTAGCTCTGGAAAGCTCACTGGGATCCAAATTTCCTTCCTCCAGCCTCTTGTGAAGATCTTCCAGAGATATCCCGTTTATCACCTCGAGAGGATCCACAACGTTCCCCAATGATTTTGACATTTTACGCCCATGTGCATCACGGATCATAGGATGAAGATAGACCTGCAAAAGGTTCACATCGTAATCTTGATAGAGCTAAAACTATGAATCAAAAATCAAGTCGATGCTGAGCAAATCAGCAACCAGCCAATCTGATGTTGGTCAGTACAAAACGTTTTCACCACAGTACGAACACAAGTATAGATAATCTATCTTGACAAAGCAGCACACTGAAACACAAGCTCTGTTACTAGGCCCACAAGAATATAACATCTTAACAAAGACAAATGGTCTTCCTTAGAATGCATAGATTCTTATCAAACGAACCCAGTTTCCTAGTGACATGCTGCTATGAATCCATATTAGGGGGAAGGGTAATTTAGATATTATCTTCATTAGTTAGCTTGGGGAATAAGCTAGGTAGTTGTGCTAAGCAAATTACTCTATATATAGGGATAATTAGAGAGAAAATTATGTTGAAAATAGATGAGAAATTGGGTGAGCTTTAAAGAGTTCATTTTGGGAGAGAATCAAGCCTCTTGAAAGCTTGAATATCTTTACATTTTGCTATATTTTCTGTTATTAATCAATCAAAGTTCATGTTCTTCCCTTAGTTTCTCCATTGTAGCACTACAATCTGTCCAAGCTATGTTAATTCATAGCACATGCATACCTACCGCCATATCCATGATTTCATTTGAGGAAGATAATTAACATAATATTGCCCGAAATGCAGCAGCTTAAATAACAACCAGAAGCTCCTTCGATTTAGAATTTAGATTTAAAAAGTCCTATAGAAACTTCATTATCCTCAACAAAAGAATATTCCTTTTTATACCCCTCCCCACAATTCAGTTGTTTCCTTTTTTCTTCGCGAATTAAGAATCTTGCCATTATATATAAACCATGAAATGCAGCAATTAAAAGTCTACAACATATAACTTGGGAGTTGAAATAGTCTTTAATTGATTCCATGCCAAGGATAGATGCAGTAGCTTTCTTGGGAGATTTATAAATCAATACGCGTGAAGAACCTGTCTTCCCCCTCAGGTAGAAAATGACAAGACCAAAAGCAAATACTACCTTCATAAAATCTAATATAGAATACAAAAAGAAAATATCATTTGCAAGTCAACATGCCAGCTAGAAACATATAGCACCATGGTCCAATATGTACAACTGGAGTAACAAGGCTTACCTTTCTAAAAGGCACGTTACCCCCAAGTTTCATCCCTAACATTACCATCCGTGCAACCCAGAAGAAAAGGATGTCGTGTCCAGTTTCAAGAACTGAAGTTGGATAGAAGTTCTTGAAATCATCTGTCTCATTGGGCCAGCCCAAAACAGACAATGGGAAAAGACCAGAGGAAAACCAGGTATCAAGGACATCAGGATCTTGAGAAATATGATACTTCTTCCCCGCAAATCTTCTGCAAGCCTCGGCTTGTGCCTCATCCTCGTTCCTACCAACTACCCAATGGTCATTATAAGCACCCAATTCCTTCAGCTGATCATCCTCCAAAGTCACATACCAAGCAGGTATACGGTGGCCCCACCAAAGCTGCCTTGAGATGCACCAATCTCGGATATTTCCAAGCCATCTGTAAAAGACGACTCCATGTGTTATTTAACACGGACACGAGAGAAGGTCGTAAATACAACGATGATATATAAAGAATAGGATAATTGTATCTTTAGGAGTAGCAGCAACAACAATGATGATGATTATGATGATGATACTAAAGATGCTATCATCATCATCACAAATAGGCTTCACCACGACACTCAAATCAGGAGAAATGAAAGAGAATATTATCTTCCCTTCATTTCCCCTTTATTGATTGTTCCAGAGTGTTTTAAGAAAGCAACTATGGCAATGCTTCCCCTTTATGTTTCTTTTGAGAGGTAAATTTAGTGATACATATCTAATTATCACTAAAAAAGTTTGACAAGAAAAAAGCACTGCAGAATTTTAGCAGGACAGATATATTAACAGGAGATAATATATAAAGCTTACAAGGCATCAACTCTGACAGAAAGAATGGTTACTATGTCATTGTCAATCAAATAGAAGATCAAGAGGATGTTGCGCCAAGGAATCCACAAAAAAAAAAAAGAGCAGCCATTGTGGTCACTAGATTGACATCATGATGATAGTTCTCCCATCTTCCAATAGAAAGGGACCTATAACCATCTCTAATCTTGATGCAAGGAAATCCAACATCTCCGATAGGAGGAAGATTAGGCATACCTTTTCCAATCAGCCTCATATTCTTTTGGAATAATTTCAATCTTTCTGTTCTCATCCATAACAGCATCTAGAGCATCCTTGGCCATAGTGGTGCAGTTAACGTACCACTGAGGCTTTATCAATGGTTCAACAACATCGTTACTTCTCGAGCATATACCAAGACGCATCTCATTGTCCTTAGCACCTCTATATAATCCCTGACATACATCGAAATCTCATATAAGCGATTATTAGATATGAAAAAAAAAAGAAATAGCTAATTGCAATACATGCAAGAAGACATCAGGTGATGTCAGAAAAAACCCTATATTCCACTTTTTTTTGCTCACCAATTAGCAGCTAACATTCAGATGCAACTATGCAAGGTCTTCAAATGGAAGCCACGTCTCAAAAAAGTGGGATACTTTGCTGCCGAGGGAGATTTATGTACAACTAACAGGGTTGGTTGGGGTTTATAGAGGGTAGAGACAGGAGCAGGTAAGTCTGAATTTCTGTCTAAAATGTTTCCCTTTCGGGCAGGATAGAGAAATGTCCTTGAGCATCATTTCCATTTCCCACATATATCAGGGCGTTTTGTTTTCCTTGAAAGTTGTGCTTAAGAGGAAAACATTACTAGAAAGTTTCTGAATGAATTACTTAATGCCTAATGGGTCTTTCGACATATCAAAAATATTTCAGAAATGGCAAATGGCATATCTTGCACTTTTCGCTTTTCAAGCAAACATAGATCACCAATATATCAATGCAACCCACAGGACAATCAACTCAATTGTGTTTCTGTCCTATATACTACACAGCAGAAAGACTCAATTACCAGATAAATGAAGATAAAAACATTGAGAAGCATGACAACCTAGGAAATCAGACCCAAATCTGATACAAGTTTGCTGACACTGCTAAGTGCTAACCAGGAATCTTGATGAGACAAATTACACAATCATATACAATCGGAGGAGCAACAGTAAGCAGGCAAGAGGTTGTAGTATCACTACCTTCTCTTCCAATGCTCTAGTTACTGCTACGCGAGCTTTGAATCTTGGCATCCCAACAAACTCTGGGCCACCATTGCTGCTTATTTTTCCATCATCTGTGAAGATGTTGATGAAATCCAGCTTGTGACGCTTCCCAACATCAAAATCATTAGGATCATGGGCAGGCGTGATCTGAAAGAGCGTGAAGTAATGCATATCAAGTTCACAGAAATTACGGGACACGATAAGGTAGCAAGCATAAGATCCAAAAGCCTTCTTACCTTGACAGCACCAGTCCCAAAAGCTGGATCAACAAGTATTGCATCACAAACAATTGGGATTTTTCTTCCATTAAAAGGATGGATGGCCACTTTGCCATGCAAATGCTTGTACCTGGCATCATCTGGATGTACAGCAATTGCTGTATCACCCAACATTGTTTCCACCCTAGTGGTAGCAACAACAATCTCACCAAGGTTTTCCTCTAATGGATATGCAAATGATGTCAACACACCGAATTCGACTGGATCTTCATACCCAGGAACTTTTCTAAACTCCCGTCCTTTCAGATCAACATAGTCTACCTACAAATACCACATCGCTCAGAAACTATCAGCACAGTTACTAACATCATTGAATAAGACAACAGACCTCAATCTCAGATATTGCAGTTCTCAGCACACAATCCCAATTTACCAATCGGAGATCCCTGCAAACAAATCACAAAAAAAGTAAATACAAAATAAAAACAAAGAAGCTTGAAATTTTCATTCCGGCATAGTCCAAATGAAAAAACTACGAAATACCCTAAGAAGTACATTTTAAGCTGGGATTGATTTGATTTGAGCCGTTAAATTAGGTAAGATCTATTTGGATTTCTGAAACATGTATACATGTTTGGAAATCTTTGGGAGAGAAGCAATAGATGTTTAAGATAAATAATCTAATCAGGATCTTCAAAAGGACAGCTGGAGTAGAATAAAAATCTAGCATGTCTATCCAGAACAAACGGAGTTGCTATCACATAAAGTGTCAACCAACATAATATTGATCAGTATGCATGATGTACCGCAAAATTTGTGGTAAATGCTGTACAGTTGACCTAAGGAGAACAAAATTTCCCAGATGTTGGCATATGAATATGATGCTTTCTTTTTTTTGTTGGTATTAAAGAGCGACTATGCGCAATGATGTAATTTAGTTACAAAATCAAATATATGAGGAGAAAAGGCTTCTCTCTGTAGTTTATTGTACAAAAAATTCAAGATATGAGATACCAGATATATCAGAAGAAAAGAGGCTGGTTAATGAAACAAGTAACTAAACCAGAATGATGAAAATATTAGTGTTCAATGCTTGTAGATACATAAAATCTAAATCAGAACTGCACGTACTAAACCCTGTTTGAGGTAGCTTGGGCCATCCCGACCTCTTATTACATCACAATTCAATGAAAAAGGATGAAAACACAACCCATCTCCACATACATTTGCCAGGATATGTTAGTCTCAAACCCTAGATGATTGAATGTATCAAGAAACTCGTACCGTTCTACTGCCTAGGGAAATTGGCATCCATCTTAATTAAAATGACAAACTCTCCAAATCAACCACATATGCCTTGAACAAACCTTTAATCACCAGACAGTCATCAACGTATAAGTTTATTTCAAATGCCAAATTGAATACATTTTCCCACTATCAGCTCATGCAGAGGGAAATAATTGCAGTGCTACTTACATCTAGAACACCACACTTATAAGCCAAAAGGAGGAGCCAGCAATGAACCATCCTGTAAAGCATACCTATATATAAGACCCTCATTGTACAGCCTTACAAATGCTTCAGTTACTGCCATTGATCGTTTCTCATCCATTGTGAAACACTGCAGACAGGGAAAGGAAAAAAAACAAAAAAAAAACATAAACAACATATTAATTGCACTACACAAAGATAAATCAGAAAACAAAAACACCCATACCTCTCTGGACCAATCCATGGATGCACCAAGGCTACGTTGCTGCTTCAAGATTTTGCCACCATACTCATTTTTCCAATTCCAAACCTTTCGTTACAAAAGATTAGATGAAGTAAAATATTCACCATAATTCATATTGAAAATAGTATCAGCTTAGGTAAAAATGGAGGGAGCCTTACTTCTGAGACAAACTTTTCTCGGCCAAGATCATGCCTGGTCTGTCTTCTTTCACGCATAATTTTTTTTTCCACAACCACCTGTCAAAGTTAACATCATCAAAATAAGTCGTAGCTCGTCAGCAAAAACAAAGAGCATAAAATGGCAGATGTATGAATCATAAAAAAGGTGCACCTATTGTGTTAAAATTACATTATTCGAATAGCTAATTGAATAACGCATGGTGACTCGAGATCAGCTGATCCCAGTTAGAATGAAACTTTGTGGTGTACAAGTGGAACAGGAGAAAAGGTCAAAAGAGAGACTAAAAAGAGGTAGATGATTAGAGCCAAGAGCTAGACGATTAGAGCCAAGAGCTAGATGATCAAAAAAGGTAATGAGTCGATCAGGCGAAGGTCCATTCCACATCCTTTTACACTTCAAATTTTCAGTTTGTTGGAGCCAAAATCAAAGCAATGTTTTCAACTTCCGGAAAAAGAAAATCACTTAGTAAAAAGATTAGCAGCAAGAAGACACAGTCCAAAGTTACAGGATCTTAGATATTAATTTAAAAAATACTTAATACTCCATCCGGTCTTTATTAGTTTACCCGTTTCTTTTGCACAGAGTTTTAGGAGAAATAATGTTGTGGGACATAAAAAGAAAGAGAAACTATTATTTTATATTAAAGTTGAATGTATGTTTAATGGAAAGTTAGTGGTCCCATTCCAAAAATGGAAACAAAAGAAATGGGTAAACTAATAAGGGACATCCCAAAAAAGGAATACGGGTAAACTAATAAAGACCGGAGGGAGTATTTTAAGATTTATAAAGTGTGCTTCAGTTCAAACCCTCATAATTCAACCCATGCATATCTTTTAGCTACACTTTCCTTTTAAACTTCCTAAATCACCCTCCTTCCTTCACACTTGCCTGTGCCGCGACTTGCAACAGCCAAGACAAAAAGCAAAAACTAAATAGTCAGTCATATAAAAAACCCAACTATGGAACCAAGGGAAAAGGAAAAGTAAATGGTAGATAATTTATATTCCCCTTTTCTGTTAGATTGCTATGGTTACAAGGAGAACAGCTTGCAAGGCCAATGGTGAATGTGGCAGGCTGGCAGCTGGTCTTTTTGGTGATGGACTAATGATAGAGATGGAGGCCATGCTGGACACAAGAGAATAAAAAGATGAGGGGAACACAGCAGCACCAGATCGCAACAGAGAGAGATATACAAAGCTCGGATCAACTATGATTGTGATAACAGTCTCAGAACCACTTGACAGCAATCAGATGATGTACAGCTCATTCGGCCTCATATCACTGGCATAGCCAGCTTGAAAACGCAGTGCCGTCACAAATACCCTTAGCTCAAGCATCAATTAGCAAATTATATGCACTAATAAGTATAAACCAAGGTCAAATTATACGCACTAATAGTCTATTACCTTGTCATTACGAATTTGCTATCTAATGACACCAACAAGGAAGTTCCTCCCAAAACAAACAATCAAATTAATCGTAAAACCTTTTGAATTAGTATTACTTCTAGGAACATACCCATTATATCTCACATCATATAATCCCGTATCAACTGGATGTAGGGTAAAGTAGCAATTTTAATACTAATTAGCATAACATAAATCATTTTTCAGAACATAATAAGAATGTTTTAAAAGTAAATTAAAGTCCAATCCTTTCTTCCCAGCAGTAACAGTGTAGAAAATTAAAATCATTTACTCCAAGAATGACTTCTATACTTAGAATTTTGTAAAAGAATTTAGCAGGCGACATTCCCTAACTACAACAAACGGACACGTTTACAAAGGTACCATATAGATTATAAAAACTCGTTGCGCAACCTTTTCCAGCTGGGTCATCAAGCAATAATAGAACACAAAGACATCATCTGAAGTTTACCTGTGTTGCTATTCCAGCGTGGTCCATTCCAGGAACCCACAATGTATTGTATCCAGACATTCTTCGCCAGCGAATCATTGTGTCCTGTATGCAGTTAGTTTACTCCAATTATCACAACACTCCCATGGAAAACCTCACATCCTATAGTTAAACTACACAGAGATAAAATAAATAAAAGCCAAACCTCAATTGCCCCAGTAAGAGCATGACCAATATGCAATGCCCCAGTCACATTTGGCGGTGGAAGGACCTACGAAGCACAAACACAAATCAAATGAGATCCATGGGGTAGAGCACCGTGTCACCAGATTTTCCCAATGAATTTCAATGACATGTCTGCCTAGGAGAGATAATTGCACATGAGCACCACTAACATTGCACATGACATCCATGAGGTACAGCATCGCGTCACCAGATTCACCAACCCCCCGGTTCGGTGTCTTGGGTTGCACATATTCATCCACAAAGGCAAAGGCATGTGGGCTGGCCAGGAGACACATTTACAAATTCTGATTACTGTATATCTAGTCAGTCTATTACCTATGGGTTAAAGGCAATAAACGAAAAGAGAAAAACAATGCAATAGATAAGGACTAGAGTTTAGAAATCGCTATTGGAAGTCAAATCGTTAAAATCAATAATCTAAAACATGGGCATTTGTCAGGTAGTAAACTTTTAATCTTTTAATGCAACTCAAACTCGATACTCATCCCAATGGCTGTCTTCTCTAGCAAGTAGCAACTTAAGAAACTGAAACCTAATATTCTTAGCTGCTCTTTTTCGTAAAAGCCTGAAAGTACTGAAGGACTTCCACTTTTTTTTACTCCCTTCCTAAAACTACTTGACAATTTGGCATAAGATATTGCAATTCAAAAGTTTCCGCTATATTTTCGGCAGGGAGGGAGGGAGGCTTCTGGAATGGCTAGCTCGCAGGGACATGATACTGAGACTTGATGTTATTTATGAAGGTCACTGGAATTATGAAATAAAGTGCAATGATATGAGTATAATTAGATTTGTTCAATCCTGATGGAGTCAAAGATACACTATCTTTTGTTCTGGATCATACTCCCTTCATCCCACACTATTTTGAGAAGTATGTCATGCATAAGGCAGTACTCCAAAAAGTAGTTAAATATAATTAAAGAGCTTGAAAGTGGATAGGGATTAAAGAAGTAAGAGAAAGAATAGTGATTGTGACGGGAAAAGAAACATAAACCAAAAAAAAAAAAAAAAAAGTGGATGTGATGTAAAGGGAAAAGGTGAGATCCACTTCACAAGGGAATGGGCAAATTTTCCAAAATTAGGTAAAAGGAACATAAACTAGTGAGATCCCAAAATAGAATAGTGGGAGACATATATAATGGGGTAATGAGCTATAATCATATGGCTCACTAAACTCTCTACACTCCACTGCAGACAGAGATCCAAGCCATCTGGAGTGCCACAAAGGAAGCCCTCTCTCACAACAGGGCTACCGCTATTTGATCAGATAGCACAGCGGCGGTTAAAGGCCTGATTGACCTAGAAAGTGTGAAAAAAGGCATCAGGAATTTGATCGACATAAGGAAGGCAGCTCAATCCCTTCCCTATTTCTGCTGTCAAAAGGTTGATAGAGCAAGTGTCCAAGAAGCACATGTTCTAGCAATCAGGGGACGAAAGCCCTCTTAATAGCTTTCTTCACTTTCTTTTTCTGGTCCTTGTTTCCCCGTAGCCAAAAAAAACTCTCTACACTTCTTATTTCATGTGAAAATACATTAAGTCATTGCGCATTGGGTTATGAGCTATAATGCTTGGACTCTGATATGGGTGTTGTACTAGAGCATGGCTTTAAGGGTCGGGCATGAAAAGTTCTGAAGTCAAGGAGTTTGTTTGAAAAAAAAGCTGACATGCTTGACAAATGGCGTTTAACTAGTGGGTGCATGATGAGCCATCTAAGGGCTGTAATTCCTTCATCTCATCAGCTATATTTCAATTGCATTATTCATGTTTTTTTTTAACTTTATTCTGTGAAAATCAGTAATATCTTTTAAAAGAAGTTTTTTCTAAAAAAAAAATTACCAACGGCTCCAGTTTTTCCCCTCTATAAATAGAACCCAATATTAAGGTATTTCCATACATTTTCCAAACACTTCTTTTTTCATTGAACAATTATTTAGCCTCACAAAATTCTCAAAAATATCTATGTATCAATGTTTGATTAAATGAAATAATTTTCTTGTACTTTTACTTTCTATGTTTATATATTTTGGAGAAGGTTTTAAATTATATTCGATTAACATAAATTATGTGTTAATACAAATAAAAAGATTATTAAATTATAACTATTCATCATTAGTATATCTTTAATTAACCGAAAATGATAAACATGGTGAAAATTGAGATGAATCAAAGGAGGGAGAAAATATGGTGGGGGTATGGTAAATAGTAGGAGAAATAATTTGATGACCCCAGAAATTGGTCTAACCATTGGGAGTAAGAAAATAGAGGTCTTTGAGTAAGTTGGATATAAGTGATGTGAATGAGAGAGAAAGTAATAAATACTGCTAAAAGAGTTCAACCATTTGGGTTTACTCTAAGGCAACCTCTCTTCTCTCCTTTATTGTATGAGTTGACTCGAGATGTTTCCTAAGCCTAGCTCAAAAGAGTTCAAAAGTGGCTCTAACACATGGTTAGCCCAACCAAGAGGCCAAATCTATGGGAGCTACTCTCTCGTCCCACAATTAGATTGCATACTTTCCACGTCAAGGGCCCCAAACACCATTGCATGCTTTTGTTTTGGACATCTAATAACACTCTTACTCATACCCTACTTTTTCTTTCTCTCCACTATATAATATTACCCACTATCTCGAATCACGTATTCTTTTTGGTCTCTCCTCATTATAAAATTAACCATTATCTCTCGATCATACTTTTCACATTACTTCCAATAATAAGGCCCGCCAAAAAATAGTGCCATCTCCCCTTGCATAACCTATTCCGCCCGTTTAGTTAGTGGTACTAAATGGTGGTAATGGTAATGGTTTCGAGTGCAAATTTGTGAAGGCATTCCCATGTCAACATCCATGGTAATACTAGTTTATCCCAAAACACCTATTTTCTTCCTAAAATATCATTACCATCCATTACCACTTGGGAAGGTGGTATTGGGTGGTAATGGAAATTTATGAAGGAAAACACATGTTTTGACATCAAATTTCATTACCATGAATGTTAACATTGGAATGTTTTCACAAACTTACACTAAAGAGCATTACCATTAACACAATTTAATACCACTAACCAAACATGCCGATTGTGGGACGGAGAAATTACTAAGTTAACCCCTCGCCCCAAACAAAAAAAATTATGAAATTTTATTTTCAAAAGGATGATAAAGTATCTATACTAGTAAAAGAAAAGAAGGAATATACAAGAGGTTGAATGACTAATATGTTCACCAACAATGAAACAAAGGTAAGGAAGTCGTTACGTGCACAAACAACTAGCCAAAATATGATGTGATTTTAAAAAAACAAAGGAACATAAATTTCAAACATTAAAGATATTGCAGAGAGTTTACAAGGAGTATAAGCTCAATAATAACAATCATGTATTAATAAAGTAGAACACTTCACTTTTTGCCAAATCAAACAAAAACGACATTGACAATTGGAAAGCTTAAGAGCCCTAAAGTGAAAACCCTTCAAGAACAATGCACATAATTATCTTGAGCAGCCTCAATGGTTCATTCAAAGAAATGTTCGAAGCAAAATATCGGAAGGTACCGCAAGCAACCAAACAAGTAGATAAAATAACATCAGTTCCACTTTACAACATTTGTTCGGACTCGGGAGGTACCTAAACATACACAGCTTCAACTATAACGATCTATCACAGAACCAAACAAGTAGATAAAATGACAACAGTTCCACTTTACAATATTTGTTGTGACTTTCCTGTTTGGATGAAAGAGAGACAAACAAATGCTTATATAGTGATATGCACCAGCATCATCAACATCATTTCAAATCTACAAGATACTAATAAACAGTTCAGTAAGCTACTAAAATGAGCACTCACAATGACAAAAGGTGGTTTTGAGCTATTAGACTCTGCCACAAAAAACCCAGCACTTTCCCACCAAGCATACCATCTGCACCAAAATTCACAGAAAAAGAAGTCAGGACAAACAGCAAGTGAAAATTCGGCTGAAGCCTCGGGAAATTGTTACTTACG
Source organism: Beta corolliflora (assembly GCA_947648045.1). Taxonomy (NCBI): domain Eukaryota; kingdom Viridiplantae; phylum Streptophyta; class Magnoliopsida; order Caryophyllales; family Amaranthaceae; genus Beta; species Beta corolliflora. The sequence goes on from CANSZD010004290.1 coordinate 153,814, forward strand.
ATTTCTCAACTGCAGCAGGAGAATATTGCTTTGCCATTGAACGGGAAAGCTGCTTCTTCTCACCAGGCGACGTCTCTGGATCTAAATAATCCTTTGGATTCTCATCCTTTGCATCCTTCTTTAGATTCTTCCTTTCAGTCTTCTTAGAGGTGTTAGCTGCTTGTTGTGCCTAGTAAAATTGTATTCAAAATTAAATGAGATAGTGAGATAGATTTTCAAAACAAGAACATGTAAAGAATTATACCTAGTTCCTAAGAGTTGGCAATATATGTCAAAATCTGCACCAAAATGATGCTTCTATTCTTCGTGGATCAAATTAATATAAAAGTATATACCTGAACTTTTGCAGCTTCTGCTTTGAGTGCTGCCTTCTGTTTCTTCAGTTCTTTTTCTTTCGCCTGGGACATGGAAGAATTTCTTGCTAATTACCATTATGCCACAATGAAGGATCATAATTAAACCAATTTTTTAAGACCAAAAGAGGGGGGAAAACAAAGGCGGACAGAGATATTGGAGCAAATCAACAGCAGATATACAAACTCTCATGCCAAATTCATAAAAGACTGAAGAGTAGAAGATGAAGAATAGAATAGATGGTTATGAGAGGACATACTCAATCTGAAATACCATATTTACTCATTTTAGCTTTGCTATTTTCTCTAAAAGGAGGCACAGCATACACTTAATATCACATAATACATATCTGCACGCATAAACTCGATGCACCAGTATATCCAAATAACTCCGCACATCCAATTGAGATTGTTTAAAATTGAGTTTGTTAGAGCAGAATTGTTGAAAATGTTTCTTGGAAGCCATATTGTGCCATCAAACACCCCCCCCCAAACCCCGGACCAATACCCACTCATACATTACAAACCATTGAGGCGAATAACGATTTCCTTACTGTAGCATAACCAAATTAATTTAGGATTGAACTAATGATACATCCAAACCACATTCATTATCTCATGAAACAACGATATTGTAAACCATCTAATATTCTAATTTAACTACACTTAAACATCTCTACCACAATGCAAAAATTCATCTATCAAGCAATGCAAAGGCAAAAACAATATCGAAAATTCGAGATAATTACTTATAAAATAAAAAAATTCGGCCACATAAGCAAAATGCAAGTATGACAAACCTTTTCTTCCTTTTTCTTCTTCCTCTCAAGCTCTTCCGCCGATAGAGGGACCTCCAAATTCTGCATTTTTTTTTGCATACTAATGAATAAATTTTCTTTAAAATAAATTTGAATTCTTACTCAAATATTTAATGGTAAAGCACAACATTTAAACCTTAAGTAAAACTAGTCCAAAACAGACCTTCAATTTTTTAGAATCATCGGAAATTTCCATACTTCAATACGAAATTGAACGTTTTAGAGAGAAAACTGGATTGGATGAGTATGAATGTAGACTGTAATCTGAGATGGAATTTTCCTTGTAATGGTGCAACTTCAACGGATTGGAATGTGGAGGGTTAGGGTTAGAAACTTCTTCTTTTCTATGTTTTTTTTATTTTTAGTTTTTCATTTTTCGTGTCCGATACCTCGCAAAGCCTCTAATCCATAGTGCATCCAGAACTTGGAGCGCTCTGTCTCACTATTTGCATCATATCATCATATACTAATATATAAATGTCATGTTCTATTCATTTATTTTTGTTTTCCGGAACTTATTAGACCTTATTTTGTGAAATTGTTATACCTTATTTTTGCAATGACCTAGCAACAATTACTACCAAAACCAAGGCCAAGCCCCTACCCACGTGCATAACCAAAGACCCCCGGGTAACTACCAAAGTAATAGACCTCTCTTCAATCCACCCCCTAGATTCCAACCTAAACAACCTACTTCTCAAAAGTCTAACATGGAAATGATGATGGAAACCTTCACGGCCCAACAAGGTGAGGCAATGAGACAACAAACGGTTATGTTTGAATTCCAAGTAGCTCAATTATCACAAAAGGTGGATTCCCTTAGCTCCTATAACAAGATGTTAGAAACTCAAGTTGCCCAATTAGCTACTTCTTCCTCTAGGAACCCCAGATCTTTTCCTAGCCAAGGAGTGTCACCTAAAGACCAATGTCATGCCATCGTTACTAGGAGTGGAAAACAACTTCGGGAGGTGGTTGATACAAGAATTGAGAAAGCAAAAGAAGTTGAAAATGAAATTGAGAGAGTTATTGATATTGAGGATGATGAAAGCCCGAAGGCTAGTGATAAGAGCAAGAGCCTAGAAGAGAACCTTAGGAATGTTGAGGAAGCCAAGAGTGCACCCCCGCCTTACATACCTAAGCTTCCCTAACCCGTTAGGTTTGTCGAGGCAAAGCTTGATGATCAATTTGCCAAGTTCCTTGATGTTTTAAAGAGGCTCTACATTAATACCCCTTTCACCGAAGCCATTAAGCAAATGCCTACCTACGCCAAGTTCTTAAAAGATGTTTTGAGCAAAAAGAGGGCCTTAGATTGTGTTGAAACCATTAACCTCACCGAGAATTGTAGTGCAATCATCCAAAACAAGTTACCCACCAAAGTTAAGGACCCCGGAAGCTTTTCCATCCCTTGTGCCATAGGAGACATGGTTATTGATTAGACTTTGTGTGACTTAGTTGCTAGTGTGAGTCTTATGCCCTACTCGGTTTGCAAGAGATTGAACCTAGGAGACCTCAAGCCCACTCATATCTCCCTTCAATTAGCCGATAGATCGGTTAAGATGCCTCTTGGGAAGTTTGGCTGAGGTTCAGGAAACCGATAATCAAATTATACGGTGTCGGGATGGAGAACGAGTCTAAACGCTCTGCAGTTTAGAACTGATCTATATATCGCCGATTTCAGCAAAACAAAGTTAGTCTGCAAGACCATAGATACAAGTAATCTGATTACCTGCAAGACAAGATGTTAGCAGATAGGTGCAAACAACTCAGATAATAATGCACATAATGATGCAATAATGCAAACTTAGACACTTTAAGGATGCATCAAATGCTATCCAAGGATTAAGGTTATGCAAAGCTAAGGTATGAAATGTCATGCAAGGTCGGGGTTATGCAAGGCTAGGAAAGATGAAATGTAGTGTGAGGTCAGGGTTGTGCATGATTAGGAGGTCTGGATTAGTAGAGATAGATATGATGATTTCCGAATAAAAATGTTTTGGCAATGAATCGGGGTCCGCAAGTGAGATTTGTAGATTACAACTCTTTAGGAGTTTGATTTGGAGAAACCACCACATATATAGGAAGTCCCTGCTTTGGGTAAGCTTGTCTTGAATTAGGCATTTTGAGCCTCGATTGGAATGTACTTGATCTGTATTGAGTATTCAGAGTTTTTCACTGGGGATTCTTCTTTAGGGAGTTGATAAAGGCAAAGTCAGATATCGCCAGAGATCATGGAATTATCGGAGAGTCCTTCAGGGATAAGGAGAGCTTGGATTGAAAAAAAAAGGTTTAAATTTGTGACTTAAATAAATGTAGGTGGGAAAAGGCTTTGACGTAGCTAGGTTAAGACTCGAGTCTATGTCGGGATCTAGAAAGAGTATGCCCCTGAATTCTAAGAAGTCAAATCATGAGATTTTGATTAATTTTATTTTATTAAAGCGGTCGGACCTCGAGATGAGGATTCCTACGTATCTTTGCAGAATCAAACCATTCGTAGTTTTGGATATGATTTTTTTTTGTGCCCTAACTTTTGCCTAGGCCGCCCTTTTGGGTTTTCAACCTAACGTGCTTGGACATAACTTGAAGAAGGATTTATGGTTGGATATGAAGGTTTGAAAGGTTTTAGACTTGAGGTTTAGATGATAAAGGTTTAATTGGGATTATGGATTTAGATTATATGGTTTAGGTTTTTTTGGATAGATTGAAAAGATTTGAAACGAGGGGTAGGACTTGTGTGCAAACCCCCCTAGCTTAACTTTTATTTTTGTCTTTGGCTTTTTCTTTTTTGCTTTTGCCTTTGCTTTATGCATTTTCTTTTTCTTTTCCATTTTTTTCGCACTTTGAATTTCTTTCACTTATTGTTGCATGTCATTGACTTTTTAATGTACTGAGGCTTGCACACAAGTATTGTGAGGCTTAAAGGATATTTATGGAGCTTTGATTTAAAGGGTTATTTGGCTAGGGATTATGGAGATGATGGCTCAATTGATTTTTATTTTTCTTGGTTGCATGGAGATGGTTTATGGATGATGGCTTATGGAAGATGATGGAGGGAGAGGAAAATTAAATAACTCTTAATCCAAAGTATGTCCATTTTTAATTTTTAATTTTAATTAGTCAAAGTCATTAGAGGCAATTTGATTTGAGTCATATCATCGAACTCGAAGCATAAATGATGGTGAAAGGCCAATGAAAAATAAAAATAAAACAATAATGGAAAGGCTATAATAAATGATGTCATATAGTCACATAAACTCGATGGGAAAGGACATAAATGGCTTAGGGTAAGGACTCTCTAACTCATCCTAGGAAACCAGAAATAAAAAGACTAAGCCTTTGAATTGTTGATGCACTGCCTAAGGGGTTGTTGGAGATGCAGATTCTCGTCGTAAGAAGTATTAGCAGTCTATCGTCATCGACCATATCTTGTAGTGCATTTGTAGGATCCAACACTAGATGTCGTCAGATGTTCATTATTCCGCTGGAATTCGCAGTAGAAATATAGGTTGCACCTTTAGAATTTTCCTTTAGGTGTAGGGTTCGGAGTAGATCTTTTGGAAGTGATCGCGCCTCTATTGTGAAGGCGGTCAAATGTAATCTCATGACTCTAAATGAAGTCGGTGTGGTGACTGTGCGCTTGATGAGCTTTTAGAGTAGGCTCACTTTTTTTGTTCCTCCATTAGGCGTTCCTAATATTGTAATCTCAACCGGTCATGAACAGAATCGAGTAGTGGAACTTACTTGTAAGTTTTGGAAATGAATTTTTGAAATGAGAAATGGAAATGAGAAATGGGAAACGAGAAATGGAAATGGGAAATGGAAATGGAAAATGGGAAATGAAAATGGGAAATGGAAAATGGGAAATGGGAAAAGGTATAGGCTTTGGAGTAGTATGGGCCTAATTGTATGCAAATGCAGATATAGACAGGATTGGACTTGTAATACTCCGTATTTTTCGTAAGTTATTAATTATAATTTTTAAAAGTATTTTAATTATTAAAGAGGTTTATTATTAATTATAAAGGTTTTAAATAGGCTTTTATGATATATTATGGGATTTTCAAATAAATTCTAGCCCAAATTATATATTGGGCCTAAGTTTACAAATTATAATCCAAGTAGTTAGTTTAGTAGTTGAAGATATTTTAAAAGAAAATTCAAAAAGGATTTCAAAAGATTTACAAAAGATTAAAAAAAAAAGGGAAAAAGATTTAAAGAAATTTCAAAAAAAAAAAAAAGATTTATAAAAAGAAAAAGAAAAAAAAAGAAAAAAAATTATCCGTCGGCAAGTTCACGCTGAGCCGCAAGCAAAGTTTTGGTTACTTTTATTTTTTTTTACTTATCTTTTTAATTATTTAAGCTTATAGAATTTTATTTTGTGGGATAATTTATATCTTTTTCGAATTTTAGTTGGATGATCGTAAACATTTGTTAGATCTTAGCTAGATTTGTTTATCTTTTCTCTTAAACCCATCTTTTAATTTCCTAGTCCTAGTACGACTCTACCTACCCAACTAGTATAAATAGGGGTCTCCACCCATCATATTCTTCACACCAAATTTGAGAAATACATCTCTTTTCTCAAGTTTAAACTCTCTCTCTTAGCCTACCTTCTCTCTTCTCCCTAGTAGTTATTAATTTTCAAGGTGCATGTATATGTAGATCTTTAATAATTATTTTTGCAACCTTAGTATCATGTTTTTAAGAAAATATTTTGGATTGAAGTCCATGTTTTTATAAGTTTTATTATGAACTACATGTGTTTTGTATGAACATGTTTGAATGTTTATTAATTTTATTATGCACTTGAATTATGTCTTTAGTTCAATATTATTATAAAGTTTGATCTTTGAATCTGTATTCATATAATTTACAAGGAGTTTGATATTTAAATGCATGTTTAAATATTTAAAAAGGAGTGTTTTTGAATTATTATTTTTCAAAAGTTACCTCTTAAGCAAGTTATTTTATTTATGCCTTTATATGGCTAAATTTATAAGTAGTACTATTCTTTGTAAAGGAGGATTATTTCAGAAGGATTTTTATTAGATTTATGATCTTATATGATCACAATTATAAAGAGGCAACGGTTTGTTATCTTAGCAAGAACGGTAGCCATTATATTATTTATCCAGGCAACGGCTTGTTATTTATTAGCAAGAACGGTAGCCACTATATTATTTACCCATGTACTTTTTGTATATGTCATGTGGACAAGGTAGTAACCTCTCGTAATAGACTCAGTAAGGAATACTAAACTTGGGGGGTGTGCACACTTTAGGAAAGGTACCTAGGCAAGGAAAAAGGATTTTTATCAAGGTTATATGCTTTATATTATACAAGTATTATCAAGTATCCAGAAAGGTTTTTCGAAATTAAATATTTCAAATGTTAAATTAAATAAAGTGTTTAATATTCCGCATATACATGTACTCAGTATTTTTACTGACACGCGTTTTATTTGTTTTGTTTTATGGCTTTGTCCCTGTGATGACCCTATTTTGGCGAGCAGAATTTACAGGTTGATATGATGCATACTTCATATAGGGGAGCTAGTGAGGAATCATGATTAGTCAAGGAGTTATTATTTTATTTTCTATATTTCCATTCTTATAGTTGTACAATAAAGTTTATATATATTAATAAAGAGGAGTTATTTAAGTTATTCCGCTGCATTAGTTTCAAGTTCAGTTAGTAGTTAGTATTAAAGCCTTTAACGTTATCACGTGGCGGTAATACTCTCAAGTTTCTCAAGGAGTTTTATATTAAAATAAGTTTTCCAAAAAGAGAGAAATTTGGGGGTGTTACAGGACTGGACTATGCAACCATATTGGACTCGATGACTGGGATTTCTATGGCGATAAGGAATGCTAGCTTCACTAGACTTAATTGGTTACCCTTATGGACTTAGGGGTGGTTGGCTTTGCCAGACTCGATGATTTTGGGTTTTATGGATCTAAGATGGACTAGCTTCGCTAGACTCAAAGGTTTTAGGCCATTATGGACTTAGGGTAAACTAGCTTCGCTAGACTCTAGGATTTGGGCTGCTATAGATGTAAGGTAGGAGTAGCTTTGCTAAACTCGGAGGGTTCCTTTATGGTCTTAGGGGTAACTAGCTTCGCTAGATTCAAAGGGTGTCATTATGGTCATAAAAGGTGAGTAGCCTCGCTAAACTCAAAGGGTGTCGCGGTTATGGTCTTAGGGATGACTAGCTTCGCTAGGTCTAAACTCAAAGGGTTCCATTATGGTCTTAGGGATGACTAGCTTCGCTAGGTCTAAAGGGTGTCATTATGGTCTTAAAGAGTGAGTAGGTTCGCTAAACTCAAAGGGTACCTTTATGGTCTTAAGGATAACTAGTTTCGCTAGGTTTAAAGGGTGTCATTATGGTTTTAAAAGGTGAGTAGTTTCGCTAAACTCATGATTTACCTATGTGATCTTTAAGAAGTGCTAGCTTCGCTAGACTTAAGGGTTAAGAGTTTTAGAAGTTGGACTTCGTCCTATATGGGTTTTGAAGTGGACTAGACTTAGGATATGAGTTGGGCCTTATATGGACCTAACTTTGGAATTAGTCCTATATTGGTTTGAGGTTAGACTTGGAGATGCACATGGACTTTGTTATTTCACTAGGAACAATACAAGAGGGGGGGGTGAATTGTATGTGTAGAAATAAACGTAACTTTTTGCGGAATTCTAAACTTAAACAAAGAAACAAGCTAAAGGAACACAAGGGATTTTTACGAGGAAAAACTTCTTGGGCCCAACAAGAAGAAACAACCTCGACCACTAGGGATTTTAAACTCAACTCTTTCACTAATTAGGCCAAACAACTTTGTTACAACCTAATTCTACTCACGGGCCTCACCTTGAGTTTCTAAACTCAAGTTCCTCAACAACTGTTCCCTTAACAGTTGTTCCTCTCAACTTCACTTGAAGTTTTCTCACTTTAACTCGCTTCACTCAAAACTTTCTCTCTTACAGAACTTCACTCAAAGTCCCCTTACCCCAAAAACCAAAATACAATAGATCAAATAAACTTAGTGGAATTAGAGTAAGAAGGCAAAGAACAAATGGCTTTTATGAGAGAATGAAGGCACTAACACTTTACTTAGTTAGACTCACTAATTCACTTGGTCAGACACAAATTGTAACTTCATTAGACACTAGTATTTATAGTGGTAATAACTTAGAACGTGGGATTAAAACATATGTTAGTGATAAAACCATTATCCCATGATCTTCCTTACTCGGAGGAACACGTTCCTCTTTAAACCCATGATCTCCATGATCACTGTCAAACGTGGGAGATAAACATGTTACTGCTCCCTTAATTTTAGCAACCACTTAAAGCAGTAATTCTAAAATCTGATTTAATTAAAAAGTATTTGAATTAATAAAAATAAAATAAAATCCTTTTACCAAAAATATTATCTTTAAAATATTTTCCATAAAACCGAAAAGGATATTTATTATCTTTATAAAAATAAAATTTTTTCCTTGAAAAGATTTTTCTTAAAATCACCTTAAATAAAACAGTTACCTAGAATCTAGGCATAAAATACTCAAACGACATATTTAACCGTTGTACTGCTTCATCCTAAGTCTAGTTCCTTTTGATAGTTAGTTCCTTCAACTTATTATTACAGCGCCAATTCATCTGTTCCTTACAAAGGAACAAACGCTCATTCTCATTCTAAATTGCCACAGTTCCTTACCATTCTTACTCGTTCCTTTACATTAGAACTAGAAACAAAAAGCCTTGCTTTGGTCTTCTTGCTCCAATGCTTCTCCAGTACCAAATCTTTGAGCATCTTCACTTAGTCTTCAAAATTCACACTTGATTCTTCTTTGACTTAGTATTCTCTTTGTTCCTTTCATTGATACCTTGAAATCCATTCATTTAAATAACTTGTAAGTCCAATACTTCATTTGCATCTTTGTTCCTTTGTCATCATCAAAACTAGGATTCAACAATTTCCCCCTTTTTGATGATGACAACAAAGGTACAAACTAAGGAAAACAACAAATAACATAAGAGAATGAAAAATAAAATAATAATTTATATAATTTAATTAAGGCAGATTAAGGCTGTAAATTTTTTATTGTTTTCATTTTATTCATTTTCCAGTTGTTTGTTTTGTCAATTTTTCAACTTAGTTTGTTCCTGATATCTTTTCCCCCTTTGTCATCGTCAAAAAGATCAAACTCTTGGTGATTTTGGGATGACTAATTTGATAAGACATTTAGACCATTAACAAGCACCAAAAAAATGGTTAAGTTAGGAATATCAAAGGGTAGACTTGCTCAAACAATAATCACATAATACTAGCCATTCCAAGTAAGAAATTATGCAATCAAATCACAAACGAAGACAAATATAGCAAATTATAGCACTTGTTCCATTAAAGTACAAAAGATAAAAAGGAGAAAAAAGAAAAGAAAAGAAACAAAAGCTAACAGTTCATGTTCCTTTAAGATAAACAAGAACTAGACATTAGGAAGGGAAGGGGAGTTGTGTTCCTCTACGACTTCTTCCTCAACCACTTCTTCCAACTTCTTCATCACCTCTCCATGATGTCCATCAAGTTGCTGCTTCAAAGTATTAATGGCTTGAGCCATCATCTCCATGTTCTTTTGTTGTTCAATCACAGTATCACTAAGGACTTTCATTAAACCCATCATTTTATCAGTTTTAGCATCTAAAGTCTAGTGAAGGTGATTGTAAAACTTAATCATATGTTGAGCAGGGAGACACACTTCATTAACCCAACCAAATTCATCCGAAGGAACTTGTTCCTTTCCCTCAGAACCAGAGTCAGTGGGTGGTTTAGGGGGAGGAACTGGGGTGTTTTCTTGGGATGGATTTGTTGTTCCTTTGAGAGAAACTGAAGGTGAGGTGATGGTGTAAGTGGAAGGAAGAAAAGGTGGTGGTGGTGGAAGGTCAGTGGATGTAGAGGAGAAAGGGTTTGGTTCTTTCATCTCAACCTTCACCTGTTCAAAACTGGAAGGAACAGAGAAGGATGAGGGAGAGATGGAAGGAATTTTAGTAAGGGTAACAGGTATTTTTGGTGAGGATGGAGGAGTTGGCTCCTTAGGTGAGTTGTGATCCTGTTCCTCCGCATCAGATAGGACTAAAGGAGAGTCCTTATTTGAAGGAACAAGAGCAGGCTTAGAAGTTCTCAACCTAGAACTTTGTCTAACACGTTTAGGAGCATGAGAGGTAGGCTTTTTGGCAACTGTTTTTCTTCTCTTAGGTGCCTGTTCCTTTGGTTCAATAGGGGCAGGAACTTGTTCCTCCAGTATGACTTCTATTGGTTCCTCTTCCACTACCTTAGGCAGTTTTCTCTTGTTTGAGGAACTAGAAGCGATCCTCCCTTGAGTCAACACTCCATCTTGGACAGAGAGGTCCAATCCATACAAAGTCTTTTCATTTAAAATGTTACCTTGTTTTATACCCAAGGTAGGCCAACCAGTAGTCTTCACTTTGAAGTGAGAAAGAAGAGAGGTGATCAAAGCACCATAGCCAACAACACAGTGATTCTTAATGCAACGAGTTAGATGTTGGATAAAGAGAGAAGGAAAGTTAATTTGGATGTGGTGGTCAAGGCAAAACATATAGCACATATCCAAGAGACCAACCTCATTCCTCTTTTCAGTTCGAGGAATGAGTGCTCTCCAAACAAGGTTAAACAATATTTTGTGGACTGGGAGAGAAGATTATGATTGATCTTAGTTTGGCCAGCAATTCCCCCAAAAGATTCAACAATATCGTCTTGGGAGAAATTGGGAAAGGTAACAATCTCTTTCCTCTTAAAATATAGATCGGTTCCTTTGCAAGGAACTTTCCATATTTTTCCTAAAGTTTCTTGAGAAAATTTACTTTTCTTCCCCCTAACTTCAGTAGTACATACTCCATCAGTGTTGATGAAGTTTGCACAAAACTCATCCATAGCTAAAGGAACTAAGGCATTGTTATACGCAGTTTCAAACAGGTATTCCATACCCTGTTCCTTTAGAATATCAGTTAATTCATTGAATCTAACTTTCTTGGCCCACTCCAAATCTCCACAAAATCCTAAAACATACCTTGAATCGCTCCTTTTAACTCTTTTCTTGGAGGAAAGAACATGCGTAGCTTCTTCTTCCCCCTCAATTGTTTCTGGGGTTTCTTCCTCATCATCTTCCCCAATCAGTTTTCTTCTTCTCACACTTCTCCTAGGTGACTCCAATTTTTGCTCTTCTACCGCCATTGTTGTTTCTTGAAAATTTTCGGCTTCTAGGGTTTTGGATGGAGAAGAGGGGTTTTCCATTTGAGAGGTTTTGGGAGTTTTTGCTTTTGGAAAAGGTGAATTGAGAGAGGTTTTTGCCATTTGGTGAAAAGAAGTTGTGGTTTTATGTGGTGCGAAGAGGTGTGAAGGTGATGAACAATGGTGAAGTTGAAGCGTTTAAGGAACACGGTTTTGGAAGGGAAGAAGGAAAAAGAAAGAAGATGCATGTAACAGTAAATGAAGAGTTACCACTAGTGGAAAAAACCTTATGTGTCACTTTACAACTGATCCGGTTTTAACAAAATCGGATCCGTAAATATTGCAATTTTTGGGAGGCAAAGCGAGAGAAATTTACTGATCAGGTTCACTAAAAAACCGGATCATTTAACATAAAAATGATCCGGTTTTATGTAAACTGATCCGGTTCAATTAATCGGATCAGTAAATATGCGAAATCAGGCCAACTCACCCCATAAAAACGCTGACCCAACTCCCTCAAAAATAATGGCCCAACTTTCCACCCAACACACGCTGGCCCAACTCACCCCCCTTCCCTTACTCCCCTCATTTCCCGCTCTTCCCTCTCAGCCCTCTCCCAAACCCTAACTCTCACCCCCACTCGCCTCTCACGAACCCTCATCAATTACTCCCACTTTCATCTTCCCTCTTCTCATCACAACTGCAACGACCACCGTAACACTATGCCTTAAGGTAGCCTAAAACCTCCACAAAAAACCCGAAATCAAACCTAACTTCCATTGGAGAACGCTTGAAAGCAGGTGGAACACAATTTGCGAATTTGCTCTTTAATTAACGCCGAAGAATTGATGGCGCGGAAATTGTGAAGGCGATTAAGAAGAAGATCAACAATGGCGGAAATGGCGATGTGAAAGCGCTGAAATTGGCGCTTGAGCTTCTTGAAGTTTGTGCGATGATTTGCGAGAAGGTTTCTCGGAAATTGCGTCGGAAAAAGTTGTTGAAGATATGGTGGTTAAGTTGATTGAAAATCCTGAGGCTGATCAAGAGTGTCAAGTTCGAGCTATGGAGCTTATTAGGGCTTTGGCTGAGACTGAGGAGTTGAGTTATTTGCCAGTTTTTTGACAAATTTATGAGGTATTGGAAACAATTATGAGTAAAATTTTATTTTATGATGAATTTGTTGGCGAATATTTAGGGGAATTGCGTAATTGTTTATCATGATGATGTTCACATATTGCCTGCATGAACTTGAAGCTCTGTGTGCTAGTATTGTTGTTGTTCATTTTAACTTTTGAAGGGTTTTCATGAAATCTTTATAATCAGATAGGTTTCTGTTATAGGTATCCTCTATACTCTTAAGTCCTATCTGATGATATGAATTTTTTGCTCTAAACTGAACTTCTATGTCTGAACCTGAACTTACTGACCACAATTTGGACTTATCTGAATCTCTTTACCTTATATTGAACTTATCTAAATTGTTGACCTTAGATTGAACTTATTAGACTTGTAACTCATTAGTAACGGTGAAAAGAATAGGGCTTTGGTACCCATGAAACATGCTGAGTATGCTGGTATTGTTTGATTTGAGGGGTAAGGGAATATGCTCTTGCTACATCTTTATGATTACCACATGTATAAAGTCTCGGCTTCGTTCTGACTTCACAAGTAAATCACTTCACAGTCGAATATCCTTTACTTAGACTTGACATAAGATACTGAAACTTGCTAATGTAGATATTTCATATATTCAGAGGTAGAAGATGTGTTAATTATGAGTAGTTTATCCAATTGTAATGGGGAAGTTAAATCGCCAAATTTATGTTGTTGCATCATTTGTAGAATGTCTTATAACTTTGACGCAGGTTATATCTTATGTCTATGCATCTTGGACAAAATTAATACCGTTGTTTTGTGCATTCTATTATAGTCATTGTCTTTTCTGTCTAATTGTTATGTTATTTGAGGAAATGAACCAGGGAGCAGTATCATGCCTGTAAGGTTAATCCCACACAGTGTGAGGCTTTGACTATGGTATGTGCTCAGGTAAAGCTATCATGTTGCATTGTGTTTTATAATCCCATTATTTAAGCAAGATGGTGTTCCGAAGGTGGTTGAAAGATGGGGTGACCATGACTCCTCCAAAGCTGTCCTCGCTGCCTCTATTAATGACTCTAAATCTAACCATGTATGAGTTTTTTTTTCTATTTATGTTCCCCTCCAAAGTTTTTTTTCTTTGAAATTAGCAATGAGCAATGAGATAGCCTTGGTTGTACTAATGAGAGATTGCCGCGTATTTTTAACCTCTATAATATTGTGATGAGTAATTGATGATTTTAGGCCATTTTTATGTTTGCTAATGTCTTATATTATGTGTTTTATAAATCTGATAGGATTGTTGGTGATATAGAGTTATTAAAGTGCATGTTTGGGATTTTAAATTGTAACATTTTACTGGTTTGGCTTGTCATGTGCTGGAAATTCCTGTCTAAGACACTTGTATGAGTCAATATTATAGAGAAAAATTTAATTTGCTACTGCATTGTATCTATTCATGTGAAGAATACTCTCATGGTGGTTATTTATTCTTTGCGGTTGCTAGCGGTTGCCGGAAAAATGGTGCAAGAAGTTGCTTCCTACACATCAATGTCAACATGAATGTGTTTTATGTTCTAAGCTCATATTCCCCGATATATGATTGTGTGTGCAATATTGTGCGATGCGAGGTTGATGTCTTGAGTCCGATTCTTTGCGGAGTTGTGCTTTTCAATTTCTGATGATGATTCTAGCACATCTCCATTAGATGACCCAATTACTGGATTGCATTTATTTAAAAAGCTGAGAGTGGAGTCACCTTCAAGGTATTTTTTGTGAACTCTCTTTGTATGACATGTTGAAATGAAATGAGAAGAGTTTACTATTCTGTTTTATTATTCTATATGGTGGTGTAAAGAAAATATTTATTTTGTGCCTCATGTGTAACTAGGTCATGCACCTTGCTTACGTGCACAAGTAAAGGGAAAGCAAGCTTGAGGAGAGTTGATAATTTTGCACATGCTGGTTCCGTTTAATTTCATGTGCTATTCCAGAAATATGGAATGTGTCTGGTTCTGGTGAGATTTGTTGTTCCAAAGTACATGTTGATGAAGGTTACTCTGTGTTTGGAGGGTTGTAATATAGACATGCAATTGGAACTCGTGTGGGTTTGGCCTTTGTGCCTCCTTATATATGTATGAATTAAAAGAAAAGGCATATTATTGTTAGTTCTTACACTAATTAGAGACTGGAATTTCTAGCCTTATTGAGCATAATATGCTTAATAAAATAATTATTGATATATATTAATGATTTTGTATTGATTAATAATGAAAAAACGCAAAAAAAAAAATTGGTTTTTGGGGTGGTCAACTGCTCCGGTTTTGACCCACAACCGGAGCAATTAACTTGCTTAACTGCTCCGGTTTTGGGTCAAAACCGGAGCAGTAAATGATTAACTGATACGGTTTAAGACCGGATCAGTTAATCATTGCGAACTACTGCGAGCCCACCCGATCCGGATCAAAATCGGATCAGTAAGCCCGGTTTTGACCGGATCGGATGGGCTTTTTTCCACTAGTGTACACGCGTAAAAATTAAAAAGATAAAAATAAAATAAAAGATAAAAGAAAAAGAAAAGATAAAGAGGAAATCATGACTTGATTAAATCTGATTCCTATATTTTTGGGATTTTTCGGATTTTTTGATTTTTATGGACTTTTTAATTTATGGAAAGAAAGTAAATTCTAAGGAACTTGTGCTATAGGAACAACTTATGCTAAATATCAACATTCTTCATATCATGCATGTTTCTATAACTTAGGAACAATAAGGGGAGTAATATGTGACATTTGTGAGTAGCTTTATTCCTTTGAATCCATGTTTATGTTTTGAACATTTTAATTTACAGTGGTCTTAGACAATTAATCACAGTCACTTAATATCACATAGAGTAAGACAAATCAATTCAGACATGGGGGATTGGAATAGGAACAATTACTTAAGTTTTATTAAACCTAACTCAAACCTTAATTTTTCATATTTATCTCTTTGTAGAGGCTTGGTTAGTATATCAACAATCTGATTTTCAGTTTGACCAAACTCAAGTTTAATCAAACCTTTTTCCACATTTTCTTTTTGAAAGTGATGTCTGATATGTATATGCTTAACTCTTGAATGATGCACTGGATCTTTTGAAATATTAATGGCACTTGTATTATCACGATAAATAGGAACACAATTAAAGATTATTCCATAGTCACAAAGTTGTTGTTTTATCCAAAGCATTTGAGAGCACCATGCAGCAACAACTACATATTCTGCTTCAGCAGTGGATAAAGCAACTGTGTTTTGTTTCTTGGTGCTCCAAGAAACTAAACTATGACTAAAAAATTGAACCATACCTGAGGTGTTTTTCCTATTTACAAGATCTCCAACATAGTCAGCATCAACATATCCTCTTAACTCAAATGTATCACTTCTTGGATAGAAAAGTCCAAGATCATTTGTTCCTTTAAGATATCTAAGAATTCTCTTCACAGCAGTTAGATGAAACTCCTTGGGATTTGCTTGAAATCTAGCACACAAACCAACACTAAAAGCTATGTCTGGACGACTAGCAGTTAGATACAAAAGAGAACCAATCATGCCTCTATATTTTGTTTGATCAACACTTATTCCTATGTAATCTTCATCTAATCTAGTTGAAGTTCCCATAGGAGTGTGATTTATCTTTGAATTTTCGAGGCCATATTTCTTTAACAGTTCCTTTATGTATTTTTGTTGGTGAATAATTATTCCTTTTTCAGTTTGCTTAATTTGTAACCCAAGAAAGAAATTTAACTCACCTATCATACTCATCTCAAATTCATTACTCATAAGGTTTGAGAATTCTTTGCATAATGATTCATTAGTTGCTCCAAAAATAATGTCATCAACATATATTTGAACAAGAAGTATATCAGTTCCTTTTGATTTTAGATACAAAGTTTTATCTACCTTTCCTCTTTTAAAGTTGTTTTCTAAAAGGAACTTAGATAATCTCTCATATCATGACCTAGGCGCTTGCTTTAACCCATAAAGAGCCTTGTCAAGCTTGTAGACATGGTTTCGGAGATCATTGCTTTCAAATCCAGGGGGTTGCTCAACATATACATCTTCATTTAAATAGCCATTAAGAAACGCACACTTGACATCCATTTGATACAGTTTAAATCCCATATAAGCAGCAAATGTTATTAGTATTTTAATGGCTTCAAGTCTAGCAACATGAGCAAAGGTTTCTTCATAGTCAATTCCTTCTTGTTGATTATAACTTTTTACTACAAGTCTAGCTTTGTTCCTTACAATTGTTCCATACTCATCTAGTTTGTTTCTAAACACCCATTTTAAGTCAATTACTTTTTGTTGTTTAGAAGAGGGAACTAGATGGCATACCTTATTTCTTTCGAACTCATTTAATTCAGCTTGCATAGCAGTGATCCAATCAGAATCAGTTAGGGCTTCTTCATGATTTCTTGGTTCCATCATTGATAAGAATGCATGAAATGCACAAAAATTCCTTAACTGAGATCTATTTGTCACTTATTATTAGTTACACTGGATGTGATTTTTGGTGTCTCCAAGGTTTTGGTTGAAACTCCCTTATAGGAACAAGTTGTTCCTCTTGAGTTTCGTGAGAGGATGAGGAGTCTTGTTCATCTGTTCCTCTTTCAGCAATTATTGAATCAGTTCCTTCAACATTTTCGTTTTTAGCAGGATCAGGAACAACTCCATCATCTTGAGGAACATGAACATCATTGTTTTGAAAGTTTTCATCTTCTTCGTGCCTTTCCTCTTTTATTCCTTCTTCCTCAATTGAATCTGCATCTTTATCATTTGATTGAACCAAGCCTATCTCAAAGTCATCAACCTGCTTGCTTGGATTAAAATTGTCAGATTCATCAAAGATTATATGAACACTTTCTTCAACACACATAGTTCTTTTATTATAAACTCTATAAGCCTTACTATGTGATGAATATCCTAAGAATATTGCTTCATCACTCCTTGCATCAAATTTTCCAAGACTATATTTCCCATTATCATGAACAAAACATTTACAACTAAATGTTCTGAAATATGTAATATTGGGTTTCTTTCCAAAATAAAGCTCATAAGGAGTTTTGTTAATGATAGGTCTCATCATGGCATGATTTATTATGTGACAAGCAGTATTAACAGCCTCAGCCCAAAAGTTCCTTGGAAGTTAACTAGCAATTAACATAGTCCTGGCCATTTCCTCCAAAGTTCTATTTTTCCTTCTACTACCCCATTTTGTTATGGTGTCTTAGGGGTAGAAAAATTATGATCTAGGCCATGGTCTCTTCTTAAGTCATCAAATTTATGATTTTCAAATTCTTTACCATCATCGGATCTTATATGCATCAATTTGTGAACACTCAAATTTTGAACTCTGTTAGCAAAGACAAAGAACTCATCATAAGTCTCATCCTTACTAGAGAGAAAAATAACCCAAGTGTACCTAGAGTAGTCATCAACAATAACTAGCACATACCTCTTACCACTTCTACTTTGAATTCTCATGGGGCCACACAAATCCATATGAATTAATTCTAATGGCTTTGTGGTGCTCACAACAGTTTTAGATTTAAAAGAGGATCTAATATGCTTACCTTTAGCACATGCATCACAAACTTGATCAATATGAAATTTTATAGATGGTAATCCCAAAACAAGAATTTTTGATCGAAGTTTGTCAAGTAATGAAAAGCTAGCATGTCCTGGACGCTTATGCCATAAGAGTGGATCATCTTCAATAACACTAAGGCATGTCAAATTGTTTTTAGGAACAAGATCAAGATCCACAATATATGTGTTCCCTTTCCTTGTTCCTTTCAAGATGACATTCTTAGAGTTAATGTTAACAACCAAACATTTTTCACTATTAAATTTAACAACATTTCCCTTGTCACATAATTGGAAAATACTTAAAAGATTGTGCTTTAAACCTTCAACTAGAAACACATTATCAATGGAATGTGATGGTGACTTACCAACCTTACCCATGGCAACTATGTTACCTTTCTTATTGTCACCAAAAGTCACACTTCCACCTTCATAGGTTGAGAGTGAGAGAAACTTAGATTTATCTCCTGTCATATGCTTAGAACAACCACTATCAAGATACCAAGTGTTGTTCCCCCTCACTCCAACCTGCAAAAATTAACTAGTTGTTAGTTGTAGGAACCCCTTGTTTCGTGGGTTCCTGTTCTTGACTATCATTTGATTTAGCAACCCATTTCATGTTGCTCAACTTCACATTTTTGCCAATCATTCCAGTTCTTAGTTGACATTGATTTATGTAATGACCTATCTTTCCACTGTACATGCAAATTTTGTCACTAGGTAGGTCAACATATTTCTTAGGCTTGTTCCTCTTCTTGTAGTTTTCAAAACCAAGACCTTATTTTGTTTTAGTCTGTGGTCTCTCAATCCACTTAGGAAGAACCATCACTTTGCCTCTGTTCCTTGCAACAACCAGTTCCTTCTTGAGATTAC
Source organism: Beta corolliflora (assembly GCA_947648045.1). NCBI lineage: Eukaryota > Viridiplantae > Streptophyta > Magnoliopsida > Caryophyllales > Amaranthaceae > Beta > Beta corolliflora. The sequence goes on from CANSZD010004290.1 coordinate 172,822, forward strand.
AGATCTGTTCCCTTAAAACATTTTTCTCTTTATTCAAATTTTCGACTTCAGATCTGTAACCTTTTAGAGGAGTTGATCTAATATCAAAAGAACTTAGAACAGGGACAAATTCTTTTAAGTGTGAAATTTCTAAATAGATGAGATAATTTTCATTCTTCACACTTTCATATAATTCCTTAATTTTTAAATTCTTATCAAATAAATCAAAGAACCTAGTTTCAACATCCGTTCTCATTTTCTTAAGCCATTCTATATGTTCTTTACAAACTTTAACAACTTGTTCAGTTTGTTCACGTTTTTCACGTTCATCTCTACATTCAAAAATTGCATCATAAAGAATATCATAAATTTCAGGCCTAGTTTTTCCATCTAAGTTTGATTCAAGTACATGTTGACTTACCTCAACATTTTCTTCATCTTCTTTTTCGTCAGTGTTTGCCATGAGGCAAAGATTTGCAGTTTCTTCAGTTTGTTGTTCCTCTTCCTCTTCAGTCTCTGAATCTCCCCAAGCTGCTATCATAACCTTTCGAACGTTCGCTTTAGAGAAAGGTGTTTTAGTTTCCTTGTTCCTTTCAGCGAAGCGTTCCTTGTTCCTTTCTTTGGTCTTGTCATTTTCCCAAAGTGGACATTCCTTGATGAAGTGATCCTGTACTACCACATTTATGACAAGCAGCTTTGTTAGAAAACTTTTTAGTTTTACCTTTGAAGTTCCCATTCTTCATGTTCCTATACATCTTTCGAAATTTTCGGACCATGAGTGCTGCTTCCTCTTCTTTTGAGTCAGAGTCATCTTCATCATCTGCTTTGAGGGCAATGGATTTTGACTTAGAGCTTTCACCATACTCAGTATCAAGGTGGAGCTCATGAGTCATAAGTGATCCAGCAAGCTGTTCCAAGTTGAACTTAGTGAAGTCTTTTGTTTCTTGTAAAGCAGTGACCTTAGCCATCCATCTATCCTTAGGAAGACTCCTAAGAACTTTTCGAACATGTTCCTCTGATGACATAAACTTACCAAGAGAAGCTAGCTCATTAATAATGTTAGTAAAACGAGTAAACATCTCTTGTATGCTCTCCTTAGCCTTCATGCAGAACAGTTCATAATGATTCATTAGTAAATCAATTTTAGATCTCTTGACTTCATTAGTTCCTTCATAGGTTACTTCTAGTAAATCTCATATTTGCTTTGCGGATTTGCATCTCATGATCCTATTGTGTTCATGGGGTCCAAGTCCACAATGCAACAGTTTAACAACCATAACATTAACTTCCATTTTTTCGAAATCTCCTTTGTCATATTCAGAGAAGGGTTTAGGAATTACATCATTCTTGCCATTAGTAGTTGTGACCTCAAAATCACCAACTTCAATGACTCTCCATACCTGGAAGTTTTCGGCCTTGATGAATATCTCCATTATGTTCTTCCAGTAGGAATAGAACTTCCCATTGAACATAGGAGGCCTTTCCGTAGAGTAACCTTCCTCAAGTTTCTCGGTGGTATTCATTGTTCCTTGGATCTTTTTCTCAATAGGGTTTCCTATTTTTCGTGAGTTCTAGCTCTGATACTAATTGTTATTTCACTAGGAACAATACAAGAGGGGGGGTGAATTGCATGTGTAGAAATAATCGTAACTTTTTGCGGAATTCTAAACTTAAACAAAGAAACAAGCTAAAGGAACACAAGGGATTTTTACGATGAAAAACTTTTTGGGCCCAACAAGAAGAAACAACCTCGACCACCAGGGATTTTAAACTCAACACTTCACTAATTAGGCCAAACAACTTTGTTACAACCTAATTCTACTCACGGGCCTCACCTTGAGTTTCTAAACTCAAGTTCCTCAACAACTGTTCCCTTAACAGTTGTTCCTCTCAACTTCACTTGAAGTTTTCTCACTTTAACTCGCTTCACTCAAAGCTTTCTCTCTTACAGAACTTCACTCAAAGTCCCCTTACCCCAAAAACCAAAATACAATAGATCAAATAAACTTAGTGGAATTAGAGTAAGAAGGCAAAGAACAAATGGCTTTTATGAGAGAATGAAGGCACTGACACTTTACTTAGTTAAACTCACTAATTCACTTGGTCAGACACAAATTGTAACTTCATTAGACACTAGTATTTATAGTGGTAATAACTTAGAACGTGGGATTAAAACATGTGTTAGTGATAAAACCATTATCCCATGATCTTCCTTACTCGGAGGAACACGTTCCTCTTTAAACCTATGATCCCCATGATCACTGTCAAACGTGGGAGATAAACATGTTACTGCTCCCTTAATTTTAGCAATCACTTAAAGCAGTAATTCTAAAATCTGATTTAATTAAAAAGTATTTGAATTAATAAAAATAAAATAAAATCTTTTTACCAAAAATATTATCTTTAAAATATTTTCCATAAAACCGAAAAGGATATTTATTATCTTTATAAAAATAAAATCTTTTCCTTGAAAAGATTTTTCTTAAAATCAGATTCTACCTTAAATAAAACAGTTACCTAGAATCTAGGCATAAAATACTCAAACGACATATTTAACCGTTGTAGTGCTTCATCCTAAGTCTAGTTCCTTTTGATAGTTAGTTCCTTTAACTTATTATTACAGCGCCAGTTCATCTGTTCCTTACAAAGGAACAAACGCTCATTCTCATTCTAAATTGCCACAGTTCCTTACCATTCTTACTCGTTCCTTTACATTGGAACTAGAAACAAAAAGCCTTGCTTTGGTCTTCTTGCTCCAATGCTTCTCCAGTACCAAATCTTTGAGCATCTTCACTTAGTCTTCAAAATTCACACTTGATTCTTCTTTGACTTAGTATTCTCTTTGTTCCTTTCATTGATACCTTGAAATTCATTCATTTAAATAACTTGTTAGTCCAATACTTAGTTTGCATCTTTGTTCCTTTGTCATCATCAAAACTAGGATTCAACAGGTTTCACATTGGAAATAGACTAGGATTGGACTTAGATTGGAATGGACTGGGATTAGACTTAGACTGCACTTGACATAGACTAGGTTCACATAAAGATGTAGGGCTGAAATTTTGACATGGCCTAGGCTTATATGGGCCTAAGATGGACTCTAGTGCTAGTGGGCCTAATATGAATGTATGAACTCAAATTTAGATGGGTCTAGGATGAATGCAAATAGATTCTAATGCACATGGGCCTAAAATGAATGCAAGGACCTAAACTTAGATGGGCCTAGGATGAATGCAAATGGATTCTAATGCACATGTGCCTGAAATGAATACAAATGGAATGGAATTGGATTGATGGTATTAGATTGGAGATATTTGGTTGGTTGGATTGGATTGGATGAAGGTGTTTGGACTAACTTAGAAGTTTCGAAAATCATTTTTGAAGGGGACCCCATTATTTTTGTCTTTTATTGGGAAAAGATGATAGATTAATAAAAAAATGATTAAATTTTTTAGTAATTTTTTTTTGGTACATGCGGTAGGATGACGATTAGTAAATGTTTTCGAAAAAGATATAATAGAAGAGGGTGTAGGATGATAGATTTTGAAATAGATATGTTTTTGAAAGAGATGAAATATAATAAGGTAGGATTGATATGGAAGATTAGTTGGATAGAAGGGATAAAATGGGAGGAGGTATACATGCATGACGACTATAACTCTACCATGATCTCTTTTCTAGATGCCTTTTTAGGATAGGCTCGACCTTAGATGATATGTATGAAAAGATTGATTTTTATGTTTAAATTAGGTGAGTTTTTTTTGAAAAAGATTAAAAGTGATCATGAACGACAATGCGCATATAGATCAAAATCCGGCAAATAGACAAACGAAACCATAGAACAGCGCGGTGTTATTGCACAGGTAAACGTTGCGTGCCACGCAAGCTGCTTGCGCCACACGCAACAGAGATGCGCGCCACGCAAGCTGCTTGCACCACACGTAACGAGCTTGCGTGCCACACAGTTTGCTGCGTCAGGCGCAAGCTTCTTGTGTGAGACACAAGGTACTTGCGCTCACTACTCTGGCGATGCGGTGTTTCATTCGACGATGTATCGGTCGTTCACTACTACAAAAAAGGTTAAAAAGACCATCTATTGGAGACCAGTTGCGCTTACTAACCCGTTTCTTAACCATATGAAACCATATATTATCCAAAACCAGTTTCTTAAGTTTAACTTATTGCCTAATTAAAAAAATAGTTGAGAGACCTTGTTATTAAAAAAAAAACACTAGTTACCTTGAAATATTTTATTTTTTAATGAAATTTAATTTCCAACATAATAGTGATATAAATTTTTTTAGGGGATTTCTTCTATTTTTTATTTTTTCTTTTTGAAGCAGCAATACGTGATTAATGAGATTAGATAGTGAAGATATTGCCTCCATCACCAAAATCTCCAACCACCACACCATTCTCAGTAATCATATTATTCAAATCCATAACTGCTTCGTCTTGCCAATTACAATTTGACCTAATTACTCTCAAATCTCAATCCACTACTCAGAAACTAGAACTCAAACTTCCCGATTGCGGGTCAATACGAATACAACAAATTCGCACTGTGGATCACCGGTACGGAACCGTCATTCTCCTGCTTGCATAAATTACCGTTAACCGCCAGCGACCACTACAGAGCAGTTGTTCGATTGAAATCGATGACTTCAAGAGTAGTCGTCCCTCAATTACATCATAGAGGTTTCTCTCTCCTCCCAATCTATTCTTTCATTTGCCACAACTTAAAGCTTCATTCTTTATGATTTTGCAATTTCATGATTCAATCACCCCTTTTTATGTCTGTGATGGAACTTTTGATCTACAAATTGTTTTGCGTTGAAAAGATTTTATGGGCTCCATTAATTTGCCCAATTTTTTTGTATTTTTATTCTCTTTTGTTGGGTTTTAAACAGCTTATGGCCGTTTACTCTCTTTAACTTTCATTCAAGTTCATTTTTTAATTTGCCACTAATGCGAATTATGATCTCTTATGACGGTTCATGTTAGCCGACCCCAAATCAACTTGGGACTCAGACTTTGTTGTTGTTGTTGTTATTGTTGGGTATTAAGTAGCTTCTGGATTCATGCTAATTCTTCACTTTAATTTCTCTGCTTTGATGGGTACTCAAAGAGATGATCAAGAATCTTTGAATTGTAGTAGTATTAGCTTCTGTTTTGCTGTCTTGAATGTAATAATTGAGAAAATTTAATGTGAATACTGCAGGAAAATGGCAAGTTCATGAGAAAATATTAAAAAATTTGTTTCTCAAACTCCATGGAATTTGGTTTAGTTTGAACTTGCCATTGTCAAAATTAATAGTAAGATAGAGGATATGACGAAAGCAGGATTAACAATGAGGTGAGATACAACATCTGCATAGCTGCTGAATTGAGCGTGACTTTGATAGAACACTCAAAATTGTAGACTGAACATAGCTGCTGGGTAAAAATTGAATGCTTTATTTGTCACATGATTGAGATCCATCTTTGTTTTTTTCAGTGGGGCCTTATAAGTGGATACAAATAGTGTTTTGAGAATCATGAGACCCTGTAACTGAAGGAATACTCTTGCTTTCAGCAGCCTGATACTACCCAGAAGCTTCCTCCAAGACTCCAATGATAACTAGGTAACCACAAGATTTAGTGTCAATTTATGTCAATTTACCTCTGATTGATGTTGTTTTAAACCTTACAAGAGTTTAGCTGCCGTTCTACCTTTCAATTATTGTGTTGGTGAAAGAATAACGCTGAAAATAAATCCTAATAATTCTTGGTTAAATGGAATCATAAGCTTAGGATCAGAACTCTAAATTAACTGTTATAATTTGTTAAGGTCCATGTTTCAATTAATCAATGTAAATCAGAATACAACTAAAGAGATTGATCATACATTCGAAAGATCTGTGACATGCGCATTGTGGTGTTGCTTGTCTGCCGCCACCAGAGCTGCTGTAGCTCCTTGTTTTCTGTCGCTGCTGCAGCTCCTTGTTTTCTGTCGCTGCTGCAGCTCCTTGTCTCTTGTCGCTGCTGATTTTATTGAATATGTCAGCACCAGTTTCCTTTTTTCCATTTTCTGCCCATTTTTAGCTTCTGTTTATTGAAGAAAGTTGTAGATCTCTTCAAGTTAATGAATTTAGACCAAAAAATCGCTCAATTCGGAGTCCGGAACTAGGAGATATGCTCTCTGAAAGTTAAAATTGTTGCTACCTTGCATGCTGCCGCTGCCCACTGTCCTCCTTTATCCTTCCTCTATCAGTGCTGCTTCTTGTTCTCCTTCTATAACTGCATATGCATACTTCCCTTTTGTTGTTCCTCTATGAAGTTATAATTTATAAGTTAGATTCTAATTCTACCTCGCATGCTTCATCGAAAGGACGTCAAGAAAATGAAAAAGAATCTTATAAGGTGGAACAAGTACAGGTTTGTGTTACAATCTATCTAAAAATATACTACATGTAATAACACATTTCAATAGAAATAGTTGTGTGAATTGTTGATTGACCTGGGCTTTTTTTTATGACAATTTCCTCGTCAATCCCCGGGCTTGAAAGATTGTGGATATTATAATTGTTGCTACATGATTGAAACTATTGCAATTAGACGACCATTTATTACTGACAAGGTAACTTCCTTATGCATGAAAATATTGCAAAATGCAAATGTTCATGCATAAGGGGTTGTATGACAGTATTGCTTATGGTTTAATCATAGAACAAAATTTCTGTTTTATTGTAGTACACAAAGTTCCTTAAATTCAAGACTGCAAATAAGTCTTAAGGGGGCGTTTGGTTCGCGCAGGGGTAAGGGAAAGGAATCCAGAAAGGGTTACAAGGAGAAAGGAAAGGAATGACCCTGTTTGTTTGGTTGAAACCCTGAAAGGGAATGGTATAATCCCTGATTCCCTTTGTGACTGTTTGGTTTTTAAAGAAAGGAAATCAACTAGATTATTATATTATAGTTGTTTTGACCTATGATTGTACTCATTGAACCTGTTTTACAACATGAAGTTCAAAATACCATTTGAACAATACCATTTTCAAATTTGCTTATGATCAAATTTGTTTACATTGCCGCTTCATTTCATGAGATGTTCAAAATACCATTTCTTAGCAATGATAATACCGACTAAAAACACCACAAAATACTTGTCTACAACACAATTAATTAAAATAATGATGAATCGAATAAAGTCCAAATCGCTTCTCCTTCTCAAAGAAAGACCAATACGAGCCAAATTTGTAGAAAAGAACATAAACAACACCATATCATTTGCCTATTTCATGTAATGTAATTCACAAGTTTATATAATTATGTTCCTTAACTTCATCTCCTAAGTAAATGCAATGTACTACACGGAACTAAAAAATCTAATACAATATACTACAACAATTTGAAGTCAAAGATAGATGAAGAACTATACAACAATTTATGTATTCTCATTATTTTTATTAAAAGTTATGAAGAATTCAAGCCAAAAAGTGGAGGAAAGTGGATCTAAACTTTGCTAAACGAAAAGGAATCCTTCCATATATGAAGAACTATTCAAGAATTGTGTTGGGTACACAATTAGGAAGGGGGCAGCAACCGTGGAAAAGGAGCCTTTGTGGACTGTAGTTAAGTGCTCACCATAAGAACAATGCAACAAATGTAAATCACGAATAACTGTGATCCAAAAATCATTCATTGTATTTTTTAAAAAAAAAAACAGTAGAAGTGCAGCAAAATTACAGTGCTTAAATTGTTCATTTCAATTTATTTTTTGAAAAAAAGTAGAAATGGAGCAAAATTACACTGCTCGCCGGAGAAGAAAGCAAAAACAGATCTGTTCATTGAAGAAGAAGAGAAAAGTTGAAAAACGAGTGGTACTTACCTTGCTCACCGGCGTTGGGAGTCGTCGGGGTCGGCAACCGTGGTTCAGGCAAGTCGGTGGTGGTCCGATATCGCGGAGGTCAGGGCAGCAACCGTGGTTCAGGCAAGTCGCCGGGCTCGATATGTTGAAGGGGGCAGCAGTCCACAAGAGGAGAGAGAGAGAGATGGGTAATAAGCTGGGGTAAGGGTTTTCAAAATCCATGGAGGGGTGGGGTAATCAAACTAGAGGACTTTGGGGGTAAGCTAATAGGAAAAAAGGGTAAAGGGTTTCATTAAAGTGGTGAAACAAACAACATAAAAGGGTTTCATTAATGCCCTTTTCCTTACCCTTCTTGAGACCCCCAACCAAGCGCCCCTAAGTATGTTGTATTTGAGTCTCGACATGTAATTATAATTTTTGTAATGGTTCTATATCGATTTGTTATTTATGAGTTTGTGCATAAGAAACCTGTATAAAATATATCCTAGTTCTAATTATAATTATCTAAATTGATTTTGTAGTACTTTCCTGGAATACCTAGCACTTATACGCAATAGATTTTTTTTTTTGTGTGAATGAGCCACAAGGGCGGGGATGAGAATCGATCCCGGTGATCACTTGAACCTGGGAGGAAGCTCTAACCAACCGAGCCTATCCCTCACTCTCACTTATACGCAATAGATGATTGACGAGCTAAGAGATATGTGGGTGACATATTTAAACCACCAAACACAAGACGATTGTATGAATAAAAACTAGTACCGCAAGTGCACGGTGTACGATATAGCACAACTAGCAAATACAGGTCGAATTCACAAGGATGTTGATATTCAATCGTATTACCCACTTGATTATATGAAGTTTAACCATAAGAGGGACAAAAAAAATACTAGAAGCAGATTGATAGATGGAGCTAAAGCACGCTATTTAATTAAAGCAAACTAACTAGCAATATGACTAAGAATATCAATATATGAAATGTTATGAGGAAATAATGCTAATGCTACTTTCTAAGTCTACTGTGATCAAAAGCATAGAGTACTAAGATGAAAAAAAAACATCTAACATCATAAAAAAAACAGAACTCAATGGATGCTATGACAAACCTTATCTAATACTAACTAAGATATGAGAAAGTAAATCTATTTATGTGAGATACTAAGATGCATAGATTAAACGTATAGTGGAAGATGATGAACTAGAATAAGACAAATTGACAAGTGAACTGAAAATCAATTTGAAAAGGGAGCTGAAAATTAACGCCTAATAAGTTAATCAAACCAACTAAAGACAGGAAAAATATTCAACACCAAGACCACTGCAACATCTAAACTAAACAACAAATTTGTCAACAAATTGAAAATTGACAAAGTTAAACGAATCAACTATTAAAAACAATAAAGAAAACTGCATTAGTTGAAGAACGGAACGAGATTACCAGAGATCTTGCTGTTGAATTAAGTAACAAAGAACAAAAGCAAACTAGATGGTCGATGGTCGCCGCTGTCACCGACGGAATGATTAACAACCAAGTCTAAATTAAAAACTAAACCTAAAACTATTGTGAGAAACTGAGTATGTGTTTTTCGTTGTATATTCCTCCCTAGTATAATGGAATTAGGGAGATTTATATTCCCACTAATGATATGATAACTAGGAAAGAAAATAATCTCCTAATATAAGCTTGATTTGTATCTTGGGATTTTGCTTGGAGAAGGAGTAAACTCTCCTTTAGTAAATATTGTTGACTTGTGTAAACTCTTAGACTTGGGCTCTTATTTCCTTGTAGCCTTAGACTTGGGTTGTTTGTTATTTGGGCTCGTACTTACTTTTCCCGATCCGAACACCTATTATAAAATAAAACACTAATTAAACTCAATAGGTGATAAAAATAATAGCTAAAAGGAATAAGTACGCAATAATAAAAGTTACACTAAAAACCCATATATAAATATAAAATATATTCAAATAACTAAAATATAAGGGTAAAAGTATGCAATAAAATAAGCTAATCAACGATGAAGATTGAAGACAACAACAATATGGATGCGGTTAAGTTTGAATTGTGCATATTATTTGGTTTTTTTAGAATTTTAATTTTAGTAGATTTCATTAGATTATAGAAACTTTATTTTTAAGCCATCAGAAGAAATTTGTACTTTGAGAGAAATTGTTTTTGGATAAAAATTAAGTGTAGCAAATATTTTTTTGACATGATGAATAGAGCAAGTGGGAACTTTTGTATAATAATATTGTTGTAACTATTATATACTGTTTCATAAGAAGCATATATACAAGGAGCCACAAATACAAGAATACTTATAGGATAATGTATGTATATAGTAATTTATTTTAATTTTTTAAAAAATGTGTAATAAAACTAAGAAACCGGTTGTGGTCAATAACTGGTTTCAAAGGATAAGGTAAGGAGACTGGTTTTAAATGTTAACTGGTCTCCTATCCTCTTTACATATTATATGTACGCTTACCTAAGAGATTGGTTTTTCCTGTCAACTGGTCTCCCAAATAAACAAAGAAACCAGACATTATAACCGGTTTCCTAATAACCTAGGACACCTATGAGATGGAGACCTGTTGTAGTCCGGTTTCCTAGGCCATTTTCAACCGGTTTCCTATACCTTTTTTGTAGTAGTGGTTTTTCGATGATTTTAGCCGAATTCGAGGGGAAATTCAAGGACAAAGCATGTTGAACATAGCAAACATGCAATCATTAATGTCATATAGACATGAATAGTATGTAGTTCCAATCTAAAGTCAAGATCTATGTTTAATACTATGGTCAGGCTTTGGTTAAGGCTAAAAAGGGTCCATGACTAAGAGATTGATCTCATGCTTCGTACATTTGCTTAAAAAGGTGGTCACGTGTAAGACGCACTCTAGTTCTCAAGTCAGGAACAAGAGAACAATGCCATGGTTGGGTAGGTTTGCTTATGACAAAGATCCAACACTATCGCTCATGATGATTTCGGAAGGACAAGGCACAAACCTCCCGTGGGTGGCCTCATGCATAGAATATGCACTAATGAGGCAGAGACGATTGTCCTTATAATGGCTTAAATCAGTAGGCCATGCATATGCAAAACTGTAATGTTATTTAATAGCATAAAACAAGTATGAATCGTATTTTTCAAGTTTCACCCACTCATTTAAAAAAATTGAATTTTTAAAAATCCTCCCCCAGTGGAGTCACCAAATCGTAGGCGTGTTTTTATTCGCCTACACAGGATGAGCACGTATTTGACTACCTCATTGTAAATGTTTTTGAAGTCGCCAACAAGTCCTTAAAGGAAGACTCATAAACTTAATTGGATATTGGGAAACCGTAGGGACAACTCATCAGTGACTTATCCAATGTAGATTTCCCCGTCATGACTCCATTAATGGTCAATGAACAATAGATTGAGTTCGGGGGTGAGGATACGAATAAGATCAGGAATCAAATTCGCCATTGATGACCTCTACTTAATATCGATTCATATCTATATTTATGCAAATAAAGAACCACATAATATTTTAATGCAATCGAATAATTGATCTATGTTGGTTCATTAAACAAACAAAAGACTAATTTTTGGTGACATGTTATTAAAGCAATCAAATTACAAGGAACCTAACAGGTCGTCCAGATTATCTTATTAGACATTAGAACAGTTCTTTAGGTCTTTGATTATCAATAATAATCATGTGAGGTGATGAAGACATTAAAACATACAATCATGCATATGAATATATAATATAGCATAAAAGAAATATGAAAAAGAGAGATTTAGGGAAGAATGTACAAGAGAGCGTTAATTCCTTCAAGATCTACATTGTGACAAGTAAATTGTTAGTAAAAAAGGAATTAAATTTAATTACAGTACACCATCGTAATCATAATCATGGAACGTAATTATAATCATTAAACGAAATCATAACCATATTTTCATAACATCAAAATCGTCATATTTCATAGCATTAAATCATTTAATAAACATCATTTACATAGCAAACATTTCATATCCCGCACACCATAAATAACATCACATAAACATCGTATAAAGCATCATAAAACATAGTTGGAAGGGGAATGCAAGTGCTAGCAGTAGACGTTACCTGAAATCCTGCTTACCAACTTTGATAGCCGAGGGAGGCTTGTATTATCCTTTATCCTTTTTAATCTAATCAAGAATATTGATATTAATAAATGTTTTTAACCTTAGCTTTAGGCTTTATTATTAGTTTAGAGCTTATTATAGTCATGTGACTCATTATATTGTCATTGTCTTGCTTAAACGGTCATACTTGTAACTTTACGTTATAAGAAATTCCTTAATTAATAGTCGTTATTAGCGCTTAAGTTCTACTTATTAAGGTGGCTTATCATTAAAACAATCATTATTAAACAAGATTAGATTATTAATAATTAGACAATTGATTCTCATAATATTATTCAGTCGTACTAAATTGGTAAAACAACTTAATTAAATATTATAAGTAGACATGAGTATTAGTGATTATTAGGTTAGCGAAAATAAGCTATAAATTATACTCAAGTCATATAATTAATCGAGGTTATTCAAATCCTTTAATAAATTAAACCATAATTTGAGTTAGGTGTATAGGATTAACAAAGAGTGTATATTATTAGTACCTTAACATTTTATAAAACAAAATACATTAACAAGTGACGTTTACAATAATAGTCCATAAATTTGATATTAACATCATACTAGGAGTCATCATAAAAATTCATATAGTTGAAGTAAAACAAGTGACGTTTACAATAATAGTCCAAATGATTTGACTAGTTGAATCAGTTGTATTTTAGGACCAAAAGCTTAAACTTCTTTCAATAAACAACTTGGGCTTAAGTTTATAACCAAAATCAGAAATAATACCCAAAGGTAAAAAGGAGATACCTCTGCTCTTAGTTTGAGCGGCGAAGACAGACGTACACGAAGAGAGAAAGGGCGGAGCTCCGGTGTTCGGGCGAGTAGGACGGCGGCGTGAAGGTGGCGCAAGGCTACGGTGCGGGTGGCAAGTGCGGCACACAGCGCACGGAGGGAGAGGACGAGCGAGACATAAGGTGGGCGAGCAATGGCGTGGGCTGGGTGCTTGCGGTGGTCAGGCAGGTGGTTGGTACTGGCGGCACACGGGGTGGTATTGTGGTGGCTAGAGGAGAGAGAAAGAGGGCTATGTAGTGTGATACTTGGGGAACATGGCTATTTATAGCCATGATTGAGTGTCTAGAAGCTTGAGATTGAAGATAAGAATGAGATGATGGATTGAAGATAATTTGAGTATGAATTTCCCTCTTGAAGTAATGGTGGCAGCAGCTTAGTGGGTTGGAAAGAAGAAAATTTTATCTTGAGTTGCCATGTATAAGGAGGAAGGTAGAAGAAAGAAGGAATTTGGTGGGAAGTCAAATTTAAGTTTATCTTCGCTACTACTTCTTCTTTTTCCTTCATTTATTTTTGGTTGGAATTTTATATTTTTGGGTTGTGTTAAACTTGGGCTTGAAACTTGAATTTTTGGACTTTGGCTAAAATCATTGACCCAAAAGTCATATAGGAAAAACATTATAGTTATACCATTATCATAAATATCACTTATCTAAGGTAAATATACTTATTTTATAAAATGATCTTAACCATGATCATTTCGAAAAAATTTATGACGTAATTAAACTAATAAGCATAATTAGTAATTAGAAAATCGAGTTTAAAAAGTCGGGGTATTACATGCTGTTACTTTAGTTACTTGTATACATTTTGATTCAGTCCATAATTTTGATATTTTGATACTTTAGTTACTCATTTTGATATTTAAAATATTCATTTGTAAATACTTGATATTTTGTAAACATTAAAGTATATGAATAATGAATATAAGAAAGTTTACATTTTTGCTAATTTACTTGTCTTACTTCTTACAAGATCGGAGATCCAATGCAATTTATTACTTTCTCTTTCTTCCTTTAATAGTAATTACGAATCCAAATCCACTTTTCAATTCACTTATCAAGTAATTACCAAGTAATTACTAACTTTTTTTGCATTTAATCTACAACTTCATATTTAAATCCACTTTTCAATTCAATTATCAAGTAATTACTAAGTTTTTTTGCATTTTAATCTACAACTTGTCACTTGTGGATTATTAAGATTTAAGAGTCAAAACTCAATTTAATTAAAAGCATAAAAAATTAAAAAATAAGTCATGACTCATTCCGAAAAAAGTGTAATTATAGTATTATACAAAATAAAAATATAACGTGTTATGGTTGTCGGATAAGGTTGGGTCGGAATGGTTTTGGGTTGGTTTTTATTGGGTCGGGATGGAGTTAGGTCGGGTAAATCTGGGTCGGGTAGTAACTTGGTCGGGTGTTGCCTGGGTCGGGTAGTAACTGGGTGGGTTTAGCTGGGTCATTGGCATGTGGAGTTGGATGCGGGTTAGTTTTGGGTCGGAAACAGGTTGGGTCTGGGTCGTTCTTCACGGGTACAACTGGGCACGGGTCCACCTGGTCGGCCCAGTTCGGTTTGGGTTTCCAATTCCACGGGTCCAACTGGGCACGGGTATGTAACACCCCGGTAATTCTCTCTTTTCAGAAATACCTTTATAATACAAAACTTAGAGAATTACCCAAGTATTATCGCCCGTGTGATAACGTATCGGCTTATTCAGAATTTTGCAGCGGAAAACATCAAACTAAACTTTATAAATAATAAATTAAGTACTTCAAAAACAAACCACTTTATGAAAGTCTATCAAACCAACTTATAATAACATTCTCTGACTAATGCAGAACAAAATAAAACTAAATTTACACAAGCTCTCCATTCCCAGATTCCCAATGATGCTACATCTGCGAACCTGTAAATGTCAATGCTCTAGAAATGCTGCTCACCAAAAATTGGGTCATCACAGGATCAATAAAGCAAAGCCATGATCAACACACACAACAAAAGCACGTAATCGCAAAGCCGAGTACTACATATCAATGCATAAAACCATCCTCATCATGAAACTAAGGAATAATAACAGAGTTAAATAATAATACAACAATATAACATTCTGCAGATAACTTCTACTGAACTAAACTTTAAATCAACTTTTATTATATTAAATGGAATAGTTATTGGACCGAGTTGTCTAACTAAAAACCAGTCTTCACCTAGGAAGACGAAATACGGGCGCGACTCCGTATTCCATAATGACCTGCGATATCGAGGAACCTTTAAATAAAAAGAGGAATGGTGATCAATCCAATTCCCAGAAAAAGCCATGGCTCGCTCACCATGTACCCCAACTCCCGATTGTCCAACTTCGGACGTGCACAAGTCTAAAGTTTATTACTATCCAAGTTACACTTTACGTGATTTACAATTTATTACTTGTTATGACACACATACAAGCAACACATAATATAATTCAACATTCACAATTAAACTTCTTTTATCTTAGGATTAAATAAGCGATCACACAACTTACAATCCAAGATTACTTTCTTTAATTCCAACCTTTCTTACTTTGTTGAACCTAGCCAACAATCAATCTTACCTTTCAAGGCATAACTTGTCAACTTACCAAATAAGGCCCACAGTCCTCATAAGGTAGTGAAATACAAAAAGGGAACAATGATCAAACATGATCCAATACTAATAGATATATTAATTCCCCCATGTGAATTAATAAATAAGGTTCCCAATCCAATTACATGCTTGCATCAATATTCCATACAACCATGATATTCTACTCATAATCAAATATTATAACTAACATGTTTGCACACGGGCATAAAACATGCAAGATCCAACATAATAAATATCATACATGAACTCAACATAGTTCCTATACATGATACTATATAATTCTCCTTTATAACATCATGATACTATCTCAATCATCACATAGGTATGTACGTACCTTGTGTAAACTAGTCGATCGGCCACTTTAAACCTTTAAAAGTCGCCTACGGAATACTCTCCGCCTAGAAATCAAATATGACTAAAATCAATACTCTTTAAATAAAAAAGACAGCAACTTTAAAATATTTAAAAACCCCCTTAAACATATTCAAAAGTTGATTTTTCTATCAAAACTTCCATTACTTTTAATTCCTAGCATAGTACTACCATACTAGTAATTAAAATTCTTAAAACTCCCTAAATAAAACACTTTCTGAAATTCCAGCAACTTATAAAATCATAAAACCTTCTTTAAACCCTCTTAAACATGTTTAAAATCATAAATTAAATTAATCTCATAGTGTATAATATGCTACTATGGTTTTTTAATCATTAACACCCTAAAAATCCATGCTTTAATTATTAAAACTTAAATCTAACAATAATAACAAATCTGAATTTTTATTCTTATAATATAATATATATATTAATCAAGATTACTCATTAAAACAGTAAATTAATATTGATAATCATGATTAACATTAAAATAAAACATAAAAATATAGTCTTTAATGGAAAACTTGAGGAAAAGGAAAGAATTAAACCAACTCAAGATACAAAGAGGATGCGCCGGCCAAGGAAGGTATTGGTGGCAGCAGCGGCGGTCCACGGTGGTCAACGGCGGCGGCGGTGACGTTTCTTAGCGAAGAAGAAAGCGTTACTTGAAGAAGAAGAAACAAAAACTTGAGAGGAAGAAGAAAAGAAAAATCACGTGGAAGAGGAGAGAGAGAGGGCCGAAATTTTTGAGAGAATGAGTGAGTAAAATAATTTGTGTAGGGTAAAATAATTGGGCTTAGGGTATTTGTAGCTAGGGTTTTCTTTTGGGCTTAGGAAAAGGAATTTAAGTTTAAATAGGATTCGATGATAACTAGGATTGATGAATGAGGACTCCTAGTATCAATATAACTCCTCTTTCCTAATCTACTTAGAATTTGGATTCCTCAAGTCCATTAGACTTCTTTTCTAAATCAAATTCATATTTCAAACCTTTTTCAAAGCATGATTAATTAAAATATTTTCAACTCCTTAAATCCTTAAAATAATTTCATTTGACTTTCAAAAATAGTCAACCTACTTTAATAATAAAAATCATTTGAACTAAAATATAAATATATAAATGATAAAATATATTTATAAAATCCTTTAAAATTATGGGGGATTACAGTCCTACCCCTTAAAAGAAGTTTCGTCCCGAAACTTGACACGAAAACCCACATATTTTCAAAACTTGAACTCAACTTTTCAAAAGTTTACAAAAATTGTGCCACTTGTGCACACTTTTGCTAACTTAAAACACTTGTGTTACTTAAGAACACACTTTCTTATGCGAAGAGTCTACTTCTTTAGCACTAACATGTGCAAATTACTCAACATAGGCATACATATGCATAAAAATCTCATAAAAATGGACCAAAAAGCGCGAAATTTATCGCATTCTATCCCCCTTAAAAGAAAACGAGTTACGCCCTCGTAACTCACCTCAAGGAACAGATCTGGATACTTCTTTTCATCTCATCTTCGGCTTCCCACGTTGCCTCCTCGATTCGTGGTTAGACCAAAGTACTTTCACGATGTAGACATCCTTATTGCGTGTACTACGCACTTTTTCGTCGAGAATCCTGACAGGCCTTTCCTCATATGTGAGGCTACTATCGATCTGAATTCGTTCAGGCTCTAGGACATGACGTTCATCGGGAATATAGCGCTTAAGTTGAGAAATATGGAACACATCATGCATCTTCTCAAACTCCATTGGCAATGCCAATCAGAGGGCAACTTTCCCCGATTCGCTCCGTAATCTCATATGGGCCTACATATTTAGCACTTAACTTGCCCTTTTTCCCAAATCGCATGACTCCTTTAGTGGGTGATACTTTCAAGAACACTTTATCACCTATAGCAAACTCATCTTCACGTCTTTTCAAGTCGGCATAACTCTTCGTCTATCTTGCGCGAGCTTGAATTCTAGCTTGAATCGCCCGACATTCTTAACGGTCTCCTCAATAAACTCGTCCCCAAGACTATATTTTCGCTAAAGTCATTCCAACAAATGGGGCTTCTACATTTCCGTCCATATAAGGCCTCAAACGGTGCCATCTTAATGCTCGCATGGTAACTATTGTTATACGAAAACTCAATCGAGTCTAATTGGTCCTCCCAACTACCTTGAAAATCAATAGCACACGCTCTCAACATATCCTCCATCGTCTCGGTTAGTCCTCTCGCCCGACCATCGGTCGCAGGGTGAAAGGCCGTACTCATCTTCAATGTTGTCCCAAGATTTAATTGGACCTTCTTCCAAAATTTAGAAAGGAATCTAGAGTCACGATCGAAATGATATCCTTTGGAACTCCATGCGGTCTCACCACATGCTTAACATATGACTTGGCTAGTTGCTTCTTCTTCCATGTCTCCTTGATTGGTATGAAAACGGCCGACTTTGTCGGGCGGTCCACAATAACCCAAATAGTATCATTACCACTCCTTGTTCTAGGCAAAGCAAGTTACAAAATCCATCGATATGGAATCCCACTTCCATCCCGAACCTCTAATGGTTGAACTTTCCCCATGGGTCGCTTGTGATCTATCTTCACCTTTTGGCAGGTTAGGCACTTAGACACATACTCAGCTACCTCTCGCTTCATGTTTGGCCACCAATAGATCTGCTTAAGGTCCTTATACAGCTTGTCACCCCCAGGGTGCACAGAGTACGGCGTATTATGACCCTCATCCATAAGACGTCTCTTAATCTCGCCACACTTTTGTGGTACACACCACCTACCCTTGAACCTCAGACTACCATCATCATGAATCTTGAAATCACTTTCCTTGCCCTGACCCATCTTCTCCTTGATCTTCTCTAAGTGCTCATCCCCAACTTGACCCTCTTTGATCTCGTCTAGAATTGACAATCCCAATGATAAAGCACTCAACCTTGCCTCGATCTCCCCAGGATTTAAAATTTCTAGGCTAAGCCTTTGCATATCTCGACACAACTCCTCAGGAACTATCAAGGCGTTCATGCTATGACTCGACTTCCTACTCAGTGCATCAGCGACTACATTTGCTTTCCCTTCATGGTATTGGATGTCTAAGTCATAATCCTTTATCAACTCCAACCACCTCCTCTGCCTCATGTTGAGATCTTTCTGGGTAAAGATGTACTTCAAGCTCTTATGGTCTGTGAATATCTTGCAAGTCACCCCATACAAGTAGTGCCTCCAAATCTTCAAAGCGAACACAATGGCAGCTAACTCTAGGTCATGGGTAGGGTAATTAGCCTCATAAGGTTTCAACTGGCGTGACGCATACGCAACCACCTTCCCATTCTGTTGCAACACACATCCCAACCCATTCTTCGAAGCATCACTATATACCTCAAATCCCTCATTCCCATCGGGTAGGGTCAAACGGGCGCGGAGGTTAAACGATCCTTCAAAATCTGAAAGGCTTCCTCGCACTTCTCACTCCACTCGAATTTTGACTCTTTTTTCATCAAATTGGTCATAGGTCTTGCTATCTTCGAGAAATCCCTCACAAATCTTCTGTAATAACCCGCTAGACCTAAGAAACTTCGGATATCTGACACGCTCTTCGGAGTTGGCCACTCACTCACAGCTTGAATCTTAGCAGGATCTACAGAGACTCCTTCCTTAGACACATAGTGACCCAAAAATGCTACCTTTTCCAAACGAAACTCACACTTAGAGAACTTGGCATATAATTGATTCTTCCTAAGCGTCTCCAATATGATCCTCAAATGCTCATCATGCTCCTTCTCGTTCCTCGAATAGATTAGGATATCATCAATGAATACGACCACAAATTTATCTAAGAACTCATGGAAAATCCTATTCATTAAGTCCATAAATATGGCAGGTGCGTTGGTTAACCCAAAAGGCATTACAGTGAACTCATAATGACCGTAACGAGTCCTAAATGCAGTCTTAGGTATATCCTTGTCGGCTACTCTCAACTGGTGATACCCCGAACGCAAATCAATCTTCGAGAACACGCTCGCTCCATTTAATTGGTCAAGTAGGTCGTCGATTCTAGGCAAAGGGTACTTATTCTTGATGGTTACGTTATTCAATTCCCTATAATCAATACACAACCTCATACTCCCATCTTTCTTCTTGACAAATAACACAGGAGCTCCCCAAGGTGATGCACTAGGTCTAATATAACCCTTATCGAACAATTCTTGCAACTGCGCCTTCAACTCACTCATTTCCGGAGGTGCCATTCTATAAGGTGCCTTAGATATAGGAGCAGTTCCAGGAACTAAGTCTATGGTAAACTCAACAGCTCTCGCAGGTGGCATACCTGAAATCTCACTTGGAAACACATCCATAAACTCGTTCACAATTGGGACATCTTCGATACTCATCCGAACCTCTTTACCCACATCTTGCACACTACAGAAATACAACTCACACCCCTTCTTCATCAACTTTTTCACTTGCATTGCGGAGATAACCCCAAAACTCTTGGACTTCCCAAAACGTCTATACGAAGTCGCCTTACCCAAAGGATTCCTTAAAGTTACTTTCCGAACTTCACAATCTATCTTGGCCTTGTATAAACTTAGCCAATCCATCCCTGAATTACATCTAGGTCTCCCGGATTAAACTCTATCAAGTCGAAGGAAAAACACGCTCTCCTATCTTTAGAGGCAAGTTTCTAAACATCTTGGTACACCTTATGGTCTCACCAAGTAGGTATACTAACAAGCAAATTAATCACTTCAAAATCGATTAATCCCCGACTTTTAATAATGTACGACGAGACAAAAGAATAAGTCGCCCCCGAATCAAATAACGCTTTAACTATCACGGTGTTAATAGAAAAAGTACCGGACACTACATCGGCAGATCGTTCACCTTCGTTGCGACTCATCACGAACGGCTTTCCCGAGCCTTGTTTCCGGTTGTTCTCACCGAGGCTTGTTATAGTTTCCTTGATTGTTCTCGTGCCCCTGCAGCTCGAACCCCGATTTCCGGGCTGGTTGAATCCAGGCCTCGCTTAGTTACTACCCCCATTGCCATTTTGCTCCTTCTTTTGCTTAGCAAAGCACTCATACTCCCTATGGCCCTTCTTCTCCGGCAGTAGTTACGATAACTCGGTTCCCCCCTTACAGTCTACCGGGGTGGTTGTTGCTACACTTTTTGCAAGTGATACACTCTTTCGCTCGACCCCTATTGCGGTTATCCCGTTCGTTGTTTCCTTGGAAATTCCCATTACCATTCCTATTCTTCTTGAAATTCCCCCTGGTTTCCCCAAACATTAAAGTCCTTCCTCTTCTCACCTACCACCGGATTCTTTTTATCCCGCCTCGATTGGAGTCCATAAATATGGGCGCTCTCCCATACACGATATCTAGGGATGTAAAGGTCTCCCCTCCTAATCCCAGGTTGTATCTCATCGGTCAACCCCCGCTCAAATCTCCGAGCCTTCAACTCTGCAAGCAGCTACAACCTCGGGTGCAAACCTCGACAAGTGCTATGAATTTACCGTAATACTCGAAATGGTCATACTACCCATCCTAAGATTAATGAATTCCCGGGCCTTCGCTTCCTCATAAATGCAGGGGTAAAACTTCCCCCTCAAGGCAATCACAAAAGCCTCCCAATTGAACCCTTCTCTAGCACTCGGCCTAACTCCATTCTCCCTCCACCATAAATCGCCTCATCCTTAAGGTACAACACGCTCGACCCACTCTCGCATTTTCGGGCGGTTTACAACCTCAAAAAGTTTCTCAAACTCCCTAATCCAGGTTTTCTAGGAAGGTAGGGTCCGCTTGCCCCTTATAGTATGGTGGCTTAACCTTAGCTAGCCTTTCGAACATATCCCGGCACTCTCGGGACGCTCAACTCTCTCCCCGAGTCAATTTCTCCGCCAAGAGGCGAATAGCAGCCAGCTAGATCGTTGTTGTTAGCCATTCTACTTCGGGACCTGTAAGTAATATAACTCTACTTTAGGTTCCAAGATAACTCACATTTCCATCTAGGAAGGCAACATTTGATTTGATCATTAAAGATCGCATCAACGTACAATTTCTCAACTAGTTCCAAGTTCAACATGAAATGTTCTCTAATGATCACATAATCATCCATGTAAAATATATTCACATCAACATGCAAATAGAAACAAGCAAGCAAGAATATAATTGCCTAATGAAAAAAAAATATTCCCATTACGTGCCCGGAATAAATTTTTACTCACTCATATAATTAAGTAATAACTTTTATTCTTCCATAACGGGTATTTAGATGTAATAAATGTTGCTATAATATTATATCTTCCTAAAAGAAACCATGATCGTAAAAAAAATAAAACTATGCTATCACCGTTGGTCGACTAACCAACTGAATATAATATATTTCCTCTATTGCTAAGAAGAATAATAAAAATCAATAAATAAATAGTAACCTAAGGTACTACATTATCATTTTTGTCCCGAAATTCTATGTATAGCTCAAAGTGCGAAGATCTCATCTTCAAACTCATCTATGTCCTCATCATAATATGCGACATATCTCCTTTGTCGTTTAGATCTCCTAGAAGGTTGAGGCTCCTCGTCTTCTGACTCCGAATCAGTTTCAAACCTGAACCATGCCCGATAGATGTCTTTTCTAATTTGGCCTCTAGCATGGTCGAACTCCACAATGAGCTCATCATCACTGGTTACTTCCCTCCTCATTAAAGTACGCATAGTCCAATCCAGGCTGGTATATTCATTATCAATAAGTGCAATGTCCTCATCACTTTCATCGTCACTCAGATCAATGGGGTTATAATAGCTTCCTAATCTGGCAGACATGATTAATGATCTACACCAAATAAATATATTCAATAACATTTTTAGTACTCTCCCTGTACGTAATTCCCAACAATAACAATAAAATATACCATCAACATCATAGGCACAAAATATAACAATCAGCAGGGAAGAAATATATAAACAGTTAGCAGGGAAGAAAAATAACCATGAATAGTTAGCAGGGGAAGAAATATATTAACATCTTGAACTAACTATTCAATGTAGGCATATCATATTTCTATCCTATATGCCCTTCCTATACTACCCATTCTCACAATGCAACAAGTAAAACTTTAAAGGCAATAAAAAAAAATAATGCAGACACTCCTTATAATATAATAATAATTAAGTGTCTAAAAATAAAGTATTTCACCATAAAAAAAAAAACTCGAACATATTAAAAAAAATTCGATAAAAATAAAAAAAAAAAATTTCAGCGACCTAAAAAAAATAACTTCGAAATTCAATTCGAAAAAAATATTCGGCCCCTTAAAAAAAAATTTCGGACCCTATAAAAAAAAAAATTTCGGTCCTCTTAAAAAAAATATATATATATATATATAACGAATAAGTAGGAGCACTTCTAAGAGTTTATTCAAATAACTAGTAAGTTAATTAGGCGCCTAAAAGTTTTGAAAATAACCTAAAGCTCTGATACCACTTTGTAACACCCCGATAATTCTCTCTTTTCAGAAATACCTTTATAATACAAAACTTAGAGAATTACCCAAGTATTATCGCCCGTGTGATAACGTATCGGCTTATTCAGAATTTTGCAGCGGAAAACATCAAACTAAACTTTATAAATAATAAATTAAGTGCTTCAAAAACAAACCACTTTATGAAAGTCTATCAAACCAACTTATAATAACATTCTCTCGACTAATGCGTAACAAAATAAAACTAAATTTACACAAGCTCTCCATTCCTGCATTCCCAATGATGCTACATCTCGCGAACCCGTAAATGTCAATGCTCTAGAAATGCTTGCTCACCAAAATTGGGTCATCACAGGATCAATAAAGCAAAGCCATGATCAACACACACAACAAAGCACGTAATCAGCAAAGCTGAGTACTACATATCAATGCATAAAACCATCCTAATCATGATACTAAGGAATAATAACAGAGTTAAATAATAATACAACAATATAACATTCTGCAGATAACTTCTACTGAACTAAACTTTAAATCAACTTTTATTATATTAAATGGAATAGTTATTGGACCGAGTTGTCTAACTAAAAACCAGTCTTCACCTAGGAAGACGAAATACGGGCGCGACTCCGTATTCCATAATGACCTGCGATATCGAGGAACCTTTAAATAAAAAGAGGAATGGTGATCAATCCAATTCCCGAGAAAAAGCCATGGCTCGCTCACCATGTACCCCAACTCTCGATTGTCCAACTTCAGACGTGCACAAGTCTAAAGTTTATTACTATCCAAGTTACACTTTACGTGATTTACAATTTATTACTTGTTATGACACACATACAAGCAACACATAATATAATTCAACATTCACAATTAAACTTCTTTTATCTTAGGATTAAATAAGCGATCACACAACTTACAATCCAAGATTACTTTCTTTAATTCCAACCTTTCT
Source organism: Beta corolliflora (assembly GCA_947648045.1). Taxonomy (NCBI): domain Eukaryota; kingdom Viridiplantae; phylum Streptophyta; class Magnoliopsida; order Caryophyllales; family Amaranthaceae; genus Beta; species Beta corolliflora. The sequence continues at coordinate 197,054 of CANSZD010004290.1, forward strand.
TACTTTGTTGAACCTAGCCAACAATCAATCTTACCTTTCAAGGCATAACTTGTCAACTTACCAAATAAGGCCCACAAGTCCTCATAAGGTAGTGAAATACAAAAGGGAACAATGATCAAACATGATCCAATACTAATAGATATATTAATTCCCCCATGTGAATTAATAAATAAGGTTCCCAATCCAATTACATGCTTGCATCAATATTCCATACAACCATGATATTCTACTCATAATCAAATATTATAACTAACATGTTTGCACAAGGGCATAAAACATGCAAGATCCAACATAATAAATATCATACATGAACTCAACATAGTTCCTATACATGATACTATATAATTCTCCTTTATAACATCATGATACTATCTCAATCATCACATAGGTATGTACGTACCTTGTGTAAACTAGTCGACTGGCCACTTTAAACCTTTAAAAGTCGCCTACGGAATACTCTCCGCCTAGAAATCAAATATGACTAAAATCAATACTCTTTAAATAAAAAAGACAGCAACTTTAAAATATTTAAAAACCCCCTTAAACATATTCAAAAGTTGATTTTTCTATCAAAACTTCCATTACTTTTAATTCCTAGCATAGTACTACCATACTAGTAATTAAAATTCTTAAAACTCCCTAAATAAAACACTTTCTGAAATTCCAGCAACTTATAAAATCATAAAACCTTCTTTAAACCCTCTTAAACATGTTTAAAATCATAAATTAAATTAATCTCATAGTGTATAATATGCTACTATGGTTTTTTAATCATTAACACCCTAAAAATCCATGCTTTAATTATTAAAACTTAAATCTAACAATAATAACAAATCTGAATTTTTATTCTTATAATATAATATATATATTAATCAAGATTACTCATTAAAACAGTAAATTAATATTGATAATCATGATTAACATTAAAATAAAACATAAAAATATAGTCTTTAATGGAAAACTTGAGGAAAAGGAAAGAATTAAACCAACTCAAGATACAAAGAGGATGCGCCGGCCAAGGAAGGTATTGGTGGCAGCAGCGGCGGTCCACGGTGGTCAACGGCGGCGGCGGTGACGTTTCTTAGCGAAGAAGAAAGCGTTACTTGAAGAAGAAGAAACAAAAACTTGAGAGGAAGAAGAAAAGAAAAATCACGTGGAAGAGGAGAGAGAGAGGGCCGAAATTTTTGAGAGAATGAGTGAGGAAAATAATTTGTGTAGGGTAAAATAATTGGGCTTAGGGTATTTGTAGCTAGGGTTTTCTTTTTGGGCTTAGGAAAAGGAATTTAAGTTTAAATAGGATTCGATGATAACTAGGATTGATGAATGAGGACTCCTAGTATCAATATAACTCCTCTTTCCTAATCTACTTAGAATTTGGATTCCTCAAGTCCATTAGACTTCTTTTCTAAATCAAATTCATATTTCAAACCTTTTTCAAAGCATGATTAATTAAAATATTTTCAACTCCTTAAATCCTTAAAATAATTTCATTTGACTTTCAAAAATAGTCAACCTACTTTAATAATAAAAATCATTTGAACTAAAATATAAATATATAAATGATAAAATATATTTATAAAATCCTTTAAAATTATGGGGGATTACAGGGTAGGCGCTGGGTCGACTTTTCAACCTTCCACTCTCGGCTCGGAACATGTTGGGTCTGGGTTGGATGCGGGTTCACCCGTGGGTCGGCCCAGTTTTTGACACATCTATATCTCCACTACCTCTCTTGTTTCTTTCTCTTTCTCTCGCTCCAAGCACTCTCATGATCTCAATTCTCATCAGTCATCACTCCATTCACTCATCACAAAACCTTCAAGATCACACCTCACACTCTCCTCCATGTAATTCTATTTTTATCCCCAAAACATCAACTGTTGATTTTCTTTATGTCCTCATCACTTCATCAAATCATACCAATCATACCATAGACAACAGTTACAAAACAAAACTTTTTAAAATCCTTGAATTACTTACAGCAAATCTCAGCTGAAAGATGGTGATAAATTTCTAAAATCCTCACTGATAAATCAAGGATACATTAAAGCTTTCATCATAGATTTGCATAGCAACAAATTTTAACCATCACACGATAAAATATGACATATTTTCCCACATTTTGAAGAGTTATCTTTAAATGAGTTGATTGAAGTTTAAAACAATCAAATTGCAAGAGTTAATTTTGAATGTGGATCAATTTCGAAGTAAAAGAAAAATTCCTTCTTGACTGTGTTGCTAGTTGAACTTGAGATTGCCTTTCGGCTCCTCTTGGTAATTACGTGATTGGATTACAATGCTTGGCAAGGTACCTAAATAAAATTCACACCAAAAAAACTTACTTATAAAATCTTTATTGAACTTGCATTTTATGATTTATGATTACCTGATATTGGTCTCCTATTCTTGTGCAGATAATGAGTGGGAGATTATGCAGATTATGGAAGGGAGAAGAGGAAGAAGTGAGAAAGAGAAGATGAGTGTCGAGATATTATGTAAATGCCATACAGTTATGCAGTGAAGTGTAGAATTTTTATCTTTAAAAAAAATCACAATTTATCTAGAAAGACTGCCTAACTTTAACATTAAAGTTAGACCAGCCCAGGACCAATTCTAATAGAGAAGCCCAACCGCAACCAGCTAAGAGCTCAGAGAAAGAGCGACAGTCAGAGTCAGGATCGTTTTCGGAGAAGAAGCTCGAGACTCGATCCCTGCTCTTGAAGGAAGAAACGACGATTCCGCCGGAATTTCATTTTCCATCGACAAATCGGACTTCGATATCGGTAATTTCATCTCGAGAGCTTTCGCTATGATCGAGTTAGGTTTTCAGTGAAGTAGAAGTCGATGATTGCGAAGGAGAGGAGAGAAAATCGGGGAGTGAGATCGGCGAATGTAGTGCTGGCGGTGAGAGGTGGTTGTGGAGGGGAAGTTCGAGGAGAGAGAAAGTTAGAGTTTGAGTAAGTTCGCCGCCATTGTTGAAGGAGGAGAGAGAAAGTTCTGTGTTTAACAATGGCGGAAATGATTGTAAGATTAGAGAGATTATAAGGCTGATGCCTGTTTTTGTATTTTTTGACTTTCTAGAGGTTGAAGTTGAAGGAGAAGGGTTGAAAAGAAAGGAAATAGGTGTTGACACGTGTTTAAGGATTTTGGTATTTGTTAAATTAGGGTCACATAATGCATTATGGTGGTTACAAAATGGCTTTTGTTGGTCACTTATTATTCTTTAAACCTTTTTAGGACCCACACTTGTAATTTGAGTGACATTTTGTTAGTCACAATGGTAATAAAGACATTTGGTTCTTTCCAGTTATTATTATAAGTTTTGCCATTTAATTAGTTAAATAGTCACTAATCAGATTAAAGTAGGCACCAAATGGATTAAAGTAGTCACTTATTGAAATTATATTAGATTGAATAAGCATTGCCATTTTCCATTGTTTTGGAATGTTCTTTGCGACATTAATTTGGTGTTTAATTTAAAGTACTCCCATAATAGATTAAAATATTCCCTCAAATGGATTAAAGTAGTCACTTATTCAATATATTGGGTGCATTCAAGCTATTATGTTTACTATAATGTTAATTTGTTCTATATAATTTTTAATTTGTTATTAAGTTAAAGTACTCCAAAAATTGATTAAAGTAGTGCTGAAATGGATTAAATTAGGAACTAATTACAATTTATTAGTTGCTAAGCAATATATTTTTACTATTAAGTTGAATTTTATCTGATGTGAATTTAAATTAGACTCTAAATGGATTAACTTAGTGACTTAATGGATTAAAGTAGCCCCTTATTGAAGTATGTTAATTTAGTCTCTTATGTTTCAATGGGAGACAAAGTTAAAGTACTAAATTGGTAGAATTAGGCACCAAATAGATTAAACTAGTGCCTACATGAAAAATAATAGTTATTTACTATCATACTAGACAAACTTATGCTTTAATAGTCACTTATTGACATTTGGCATATAATGGTCACTAATTGGCATATAATGGTCACTAATTGACATTTAATAGTTACTTATCAACAACAAAGTTACAACTTAACTTTACTTCAAAATAAAACCTAAAGTTGAGTACTAAGCACATCAACATTGTTTTGCAAAATAATTATTTCTATTAAATGTCAATTAATAGAAACTCAACAACACCTAAAAACAAGTTCATGTAATCATCAATGGATGTCCGATAATGGTTGTCCACCGACGAAACAACGAAAACCTTCATTTCTAGGGTTTCCACTTCCCGCCCTCCTCTCCTACTTCCTCCGCTCCACCGTTTTCCTCTCCACTCCGGCAACGTCGTCGAAATCCACTTTCTCTCTCCAATTTATCCTCCTCAAGCAAGCTTCTGGTGTAGCTCGATCAAATCCACTGATACATCCTTCACCTTATTCAATCTCTCAATTCCTCAAATCATGACAATTTCAACAGATTCCTCGATCGAAACGACGCCGAAATCGCCGGAAACTTCGCCGCAGATTCCGCCGCTCGATCCAATCCCAGCCGTCGAATTTGATGCTATGTCGGAGATATTCTCGGTGAAATTCGGCATCCTTGTAATCAGAGAATCGAAATCGGAGAAGGTGATGATGGAGCTGCTATGGAGGATTTCCCTTGGCGGGAAAATTCCACCATTGAAGAGAATGAAGAGTGAAGGGAGGAGAAAGATGAGAGAGAAACGCGCAAGAGAGATAGAGGAGAGAGAAACACTGTTGTGTTTTTTTTAATTTGCAATATGGGCTGATTAGCTCATATTGTTTGGACTTGGGCCTGCCTAATTATAATGTTATAATTATGCGGTTTCTTACAAGACGAGCTGTAAACAAATATAGTTTAAGTCAAGTTATTCTCGACCAAAATCACCTTTTCTTAGTTTTGTTTTTTAAATTAAAATACTGGCAAATTCTGTAATATTTTTTGTAGTTGGGGGTATTTTGGGCAGAGAGGGTGGACACTAATGGCCGTAAATCGTAATGGGTCAAGAGTTCCCAATCTCATATACTACATCCGTTTCACAATACATGCACCATTTCTCATTTAGGCACTATTCATCAAGTAACTTTGACAATTTTTCTCTCACCATTACGTAAGAAAAAATATAGTCAAGTGAGATCTTGTTAAATCCGTCTCAATGCGAGGATTCCGAATATCAACTTTTTATAATTTTCACTTATACACAATTAAAGATATTAATGTCAAAAGAAGAGTGTTGAAGTACGTGAAAAAGCAAAAGGTGCATGTATTGTGAAACGGAGGAAGGGTAGAGATAGATATAATAGAGGGGGATTTGTGCAATTCCCCCACTCCTAAATCCTAATACATATATTGCTTGGTTGCTTGCCAATTTCCCGCCATTCACCTCCTCTCTCCCTTCACGCCTTCTCTCTTTCTCTCTTCAACTTCATCTTGTTCATCAGTTTAGATTATGTTGTGGGTAGACAAATACCGACCCAAAAGCCTAGACAAGGTTATAATCCATGAGGATACCGCCCAAAATCTCAAGAAACTCGTAAATTTGCTTCCTTCCCACTTCGTCTTTCTTTGTTTTTGCCGTTTCATTCAACTCTCTAATCGCAATTATACAGTTTTTTCGCCAATTTTAAAATTCTTTTTTTTTGTCAGGTAACGGAGCAAGATTGTCCACATTTGCTGTTTTATGGACCTTCTGGTTCTGGCAAGAAAACCCTAATCGTTGCCCTTCTTAGGGAGATGTTTGGCCCTAGTGCTGAAAAGGTCTCTTTTTATATACTCCTACAACTTTTTTTTTTTGGGTTGGTCTTTTAAATATTCTCATCTCGAGTTTTGCCCAATTCAGAACCGTTTTGTACATTTTTATATCTATTATAAAAAGTAGTACATTTAATTAATTAAGTGAAGTATATATTGGAAATAAAAACATTACGGTGATAACATACCTATAATCTGTTTAGATGTTGGGTTTTTATATGGGAAAATTTGTCAGAAACAACCTTTTAAATACAAGTTTTTGCAAGAAACGGCTTCAATTCACTAAAACCAAACATGGCAAGGCACGCAATGTACATTTCTTATGTTTCAACCCCATTTTCCTTCATATACTGATGAATTCAACATCGAAAACTATTTGGTCAATGTCGAAAAATGGAGAAAAAAAGAGTTGAAACATAAGAGATGCAGTTCACGTGCCATCCACATGTTTGGTTTTAACGAGTCAACGCTGCCGGAAAATGGGTCGAGGTTATTTCTCGCAAAATATTTTCTTCTTAAGGTCTTATTTTGCCAGATTTTTTTTAAAAGGTTGTTTCTCGCAAAAAGTTGAATGTCAAAGGTTGTTTTTGACAAATTTTCCTTTTATATACTACTTTTTTCTATACAAATATACTATTTGTATTTGTAATAAATGTAATATTATTCTTGTCGAATATACCACAAAAAATTGTTCTGAACATTGCTCTGATTTAGACAATTCTCATCTCATGGAATTAAAAATCTGGTACTAAGGATTTTTTATTCTGTTGACTCAAATTGTGAGAATTTCCTTGTGTTTTTTGCCTATTCAGGTCAAGGTAGAGAACAAAGGATGGAAGGTTGATGTAAGTTTTGTTATGTTTCTCTTTACTATTCGATGTAACCATTTTTGGTTCTCCCTTTAGCTATGCATCATTTGATGTTTCAAAATTTGAATTTAGGGAAATAAGTTGTTAGGAGCATGGACTTTAATTAAGGCTGTTATGTCATGTAAAGGCCGTTGTGTTAAGGAACTTCAATTTGTGTCTCTGAAAAGTCGTTTCATAATGCGGATTTTAGAATCACGTTGAATTGAGCTCGAATGTAGGAAGCTAAGCTTTTGGACTTGTTTGTACTTGCTAAGTTGATACTTGTCCAATCAAGTTTTTGATAGAATTATCTTTTTAGCATCTGTGGTGTGAGAGTTTGTTTATCTAAATCGTAAACCTGTCAATAGGGAAGAGTCTTTTGAGGGGCTCTACCTGGATGATACAGTATAACTTAATTTAAGTTGAGTGTTAAAAAAAAAAAATTAACTCTGATAGTTTCTGGATGCACAGGCATCACATAATGTAGATGAGTCAGTCATTTTGATCAACTAATCTATTCACGGGCAAATTTTTTGGAAGACAATACTAATCAGATGTTTTATGTCAAACTTGAATAACTATGAGAAGACAAACGGTGATGTTACTGGACTTTGTGTATCTTTTCATTTCTTCTTGCACTTTGAGCGAGAGATCAGTAGCCAAAAGGCGATAATCTAATCTAATTTTATCCTTAAGGCTTTTGTTTATATCATGCAGGCTGGGACTAGAACGATTGAAATTGAACTTACTACTCTATCTAGCACACATCATGTGGAGCTGAACCCAAGTGATGCTGGTTTTCAAGATAGATATATTGTTCAAGAGATAATAAAGGAGATGGCTAGGAACCGACCAATTGATACTAAAGGAAAGCGGGGATTCAAGGGTAAGAAATTTTCCTATTGCTCTGATGCTACATGAGGTATGTTGTACTAGTGTCTCTGTCAAAGAAAAAATCTACATTTTAAATGTGAATGTTTATGTGTTTTGAGTGTGTCTGTTAGCTATTCATAAGTTATTGGTGTACTTCCTAACCTGGGCCTTGGGACGTCTGAGTACGGTCCCACTCCCTATAATATTTCTTTGACAGACTTCTTATCCCCAGAACTGCTTAGTAAATTTTGGCATCCTTTTCTCTATAAGCTTTTGATCTGATCAAAATGAAATAAAAGTTCTCAAAATCTGACTTGCATGAGCTGTGAAGGGATGTAACCCTCAAACATAAGCTTCATGAGTCATACCAGGCTATCTGACCTTTGCTTTCAAGTACAAATCAACCCAAATCATGTTTGCTTATCTAGTTCTTGAGGAAACTAGATCTGTTACTTGGAGTAAAAACAATCAGGAGTGGGATATTCGTGTTGAGAATGTTCTTCTAGATAAACTCATGTTAGATTTTTGGTATAGTCCCAATCATAGGTCATTGGTGTCTTATGGAGGCTTGAAGCATCTATGTCTTGTCATTAACTTATTATTTTCCTCATTTTGTTATTCTTCTTCTTCTGATCTTGTTTTCCTTTTTCTCTGACTTTGTATCTCTGGCCAAAAATAGACATGCTGTTAAGTTTCATCTTTCTATTGGCTATGTGCTGTGTTGAGTAAATTTAAAATTCCAATGATTACCCTGAAACAGAGTTGAGACTCAGGAGTATGGACACTCTTGACCTTTTTCCTTTTTTGTTGGTGCAGTGCATATCCCTTTTGCAAACTTTCCGCAACATGGCAAATTTTAAATGTCAAATTCTCTTTCAAAAAAAAAAAATTCCCTGGAGATATCTTGTAGATTTTGCTAAAGTATGGGGGTATCCCATGAAAATTCCCAATAAAATCACAAAATCTCTTCTAACTCACTATTGTCAACTTTTTTTGAGATAATTCATAAGTGTGACATATATGGCTCTCAAAAGTTTTTATCGTTTAGATTTTTCTAGAAACTCCTTAACCAATTAATCAATGATTTGCATAGCTACAAACCCTTGTCCCAGACTCGCGGTTACTCCCTCCGTCCCTAAATAGAGTGCCCATTTCTTTTGGGCACAACTATTAAGAAGAAATCATGTGTAGGACCTTAGTTGTATTGTATTAAATCATAATTAAATATAGAAGTTGGTACACTTTTTATGAATTGTTTATTAAGGAGAGAGAATGTGGGCCATATGGGAAAGTGGGTGATATTATAAAAGTTGAAAGCAAAATAATATTTTAATTGGTGGATCCATACCAAACAAGGAAATAGGAAATCTATTTGGGACAAACATAAATGGAAAAATGGGCACTTTATTTAGGGACGGAGGGAGTACATATGAAGGATAAGTATAAAAAAACACGGTCAAGGTCGCGTTCGCGGGAACGGTCGCGTTGTCGCGGGAACGACTTGTAACGGGGGAATAGAACGTTTCGCGGCCGACGCGGCGTGATTTGTTTTTTAAAATTCACATTAATACGTTCTAACCTTATTTGCATTGTTTTAGTTTATGAAGCATTATTACAACATAATATAATCAAATCTATTAGAATATCATGTTTCATCAGCTATATAATTAAATCATAAAATATTTTTGGCCAATGTTTGAAAAGAACGGATGTAACGGGGATAAAAACGTTCTAACGCGGCGAGTTCGCGTTACGGAGCGGACAACACTGTGAGAAGTATGTGATTTTTATTATGGCTTTCCGTAACGGGATTTCGCGGAACGGCAAATCCAAAATCCGTTACAAAACGGCCGTTCTGTAACGGAACGGGAGAGTTTTAATTCCATGGTATGACCATAATTTGGAAAATTATAATGTCATTTTGTTCGAAATTTAAATACTAGTATTATATTCTTTTTTTTTTGCAAAAAAATAATTTAATATAATTCAATTATCAATAAAATGTATAACGGTTTTTTCACCATATACCTCCGACAAATTAAAAAATTCACCATATACCCTCAATGTTCCAAAAATTCACCATATACCCTTGAGTTTTCGAAAACGTTCACCAAATGCCCTTTTTCTAACTTCCGTTAACCCACAGTTAGCTTTATTTACCATTTTGCCATCATTAACCCTAAACCCTAATCCCTAACCCTAATCTAAGTCCTAACCCTAAAATCTAAACCCTAATCCTTAACCCTAAGCCTAGCCCATTGACCCCCTCCTCACCCCCTTCCCCCCTCCCTCCCTCCTCCCCCTCCCTCCTTGTCGTGACCCCCCCCCCCTTCACGTCCCCTCCACGTCGCAGCCCCACCCTCCCCTCCCATCCCCTCGTCGCATCCCCCATCCCTCCCTTCCCTTCCCGTGCCCCAGCCCCCCTCCCTCCCGGCCCGGACCACCATCTCCACCATTCGAACCAAACCACGCCCGAAATCGAGCCACCCTAGAATTTATTCCGGTTAGAAATCGAGCCACCCTAGAATACGAGCCACCCTAGAAATCGAGCCTAATTCATTCCGGCGGTTTTCGAATTCTACGGGGAGGGGGTGGGGGGTGGGTTTCGAATTCTACCCGATTCAAGAAGAACGAAGATCAACGGCGTTCAAAGGGGAGGGGTGGGGGCCGGGCAAATCGACGGAGAGGGGGCTGGGGAAATAGACAGGGGGAGGGTGGGGAGGGGTAGCGGCGGGACGGGGGAGGGGGAAATCTACGGGGAGTGGGCCGGGGAAATGCGGCGGTGGAGGGGATGAGGAGGGGTGGGGGCTTTCGAATTTTCGGGCTACGCGGGTTGCGGGGCTGCGGGAGAGAGTGGGGGGAGGGGCTGCGGCGGAGGGGAGAGGGAGGGGGAGGGGGATGTGGCGGTGGAAGGGAGAGGGGATACGGCGGTGGAGGGGAGGGGAGGGGGTTGGGGGTTGGGGTCAGTGGGGGGGTGGAGGGGTGGTGGGGTGGGTGGGTTAGGGTTTAGTGTAAGGGTAAGGGTTTAGGTTTAGGATTAGGGTAAGGGTAAGGATTAGATTAGGGTTAGGGTTAGATTAGAATTAGGGTTTAGGGTTAGTAATGGCAAAATCGTAAATAAAGCTAACGGAGAGTTAACGGAAGTTAGAAAAAGGGCATTTCGTGAACGTTTTCGAAAACTCAAGGGTATATGGTGAATTTTTGGAACATTGAGGGTATATGGTGAATTTTTTAATTTGTCGGGGGTATATGGTGAAAAAACCGAATGTATAATCCCCTGATATATTGATAAATCTGTAAATATAAAGAGGATACTATTGTTTGTTGGAAAAGAGAATTTTTTTTTGTCCTTGCTTGTTTGAGATGATTTTTTTAGTAATAGGTTATTCTATGCTTTGTATTATTTGTCTCTATGCATACTTCTGTATATAGTGAATGATATTGATATTTAATCTGCTTGCCTCACTATAGTCCAAATTTTCACATGGCTTGCTTATAGAAGCATGGACTTGGTAAATTTGAGACCTGAGCATTTGGGATTTCTTTCACCGTTTTATGGATTGTGTGAGGTAACTTTCAAGCAAGTACTAGCTAAAGCCAACCATGTGGTGCAATGTGATGTGCAATGTCATTGCCAAGTAGGGGTTACCAGGTGGTAGGATCTGCATAAAAGCAATACCTTATAGATAGTTCCAATCAAGGAATAAGATGATTTTACCAATAAGTAATGGAATCTAGTAACATTCCTAATTTTGACATGTGATAAACTTTACTATAGTTCATGCACGGTGAAGAAAGAAGAAGATACAGGGGTCAGGGCAGTGGGGCACATGGTACATTACCTAATAGACGTAATAGTACATGATGAAAGTATCATGTGCCCCTTTGTCTTCTTCTTTCTTCAATGGGCATGGACTATAGTAAAATTCACATCACATGCTAAAATTAGGAATATCACTAGATTCCATTATTGTTTGGATCGAATTCGGGTCATTATTGTTCAGGTGTAGGTTCGGTTCGGGTTATCTTCGGATACAGGTCGTATTCGGGTTTGGTTAATTTCGAGTCGGTTCGGTTTATTTTGGGTTTCGGTCCTATTTCGGGTGAAAATAGGTCTTGGCTCGGGGTATCTTGGACCGGGTACTAGTCATTTTTGCGAGCTCTGAAAGTTGTTTCCTCTTTTTGTCCATTTCAATGAACTTGCTATTGTCCCCCTTTGTGAAAGAGAGAATTTATGATTATATATAGGCTGCCTTCTAGTTAATTTTGCCAATAAGTATGTTTAGTATCTTGCCTAATTTCACCGTGTTGTGAATTTTACTGTATTTCACGGCAAGGTGGAGAAGAAAGAACACAGATGCATATGGTGCATTACCTTATAATACACCGGGAAAGGAGTTTCTTATTGTCCATTTCATTTAACTTGTGCGAGAAAATTGATGATTATATTTAGGCTTCTAGTTATCTATGGATACTTCCTAGTGCGATTATATATTATCTTCTTGATATCTACCCCTTTCTTCATCACAAAAAAAGGAATGTGCTTCCTGCTTTTGGTCTATCACTTTATTATTCTGGTTGTCTTTGTGTCTAATGGTTTTTGTGTTTTGTGCTCTAGTCTTATATCTGATATTGTTGCAGAAGTATAAGTCTTATTTGATTGTGAAAGCAAATTGAGGATTACTTGGTATACTGATGGTCCATTTCTGACCATATTTTAAAATCGCAGTGTTGGTACTTAATGAAGTTGATAAACTCTCCAAAGAAGCTCAACATTCATTGCGAAGAACTATGGAGAAATATAGTTCATCCTGTCGGCTTATTCTGTGCTGCAATAGTTCTTCAAAGGTTACTGAAGCAGTACGATCTCGTTGTCTCAATGTGCGGACTAATGCTCCTAAGAACGAAGAGGTATCATTTTGTTTTGTTTTATTTCAAATTATTGCCATATATGAACTAACATTAATTGTAATCATATTGTAGAATAAGATTCAACTAAAGTATTATCTCAAAAAAATTTCTAGTATTTCAAGGTGTAATTTTCTAAAACAATAGGTATCCTACCCATATCAAACTCATTTATATTCGATTGATCAAAACCTATTGCATATTACTTTTATTAATTCTAATTATTTGTGGGAGACTGTAGCTCCAAGGTGGTTCTAATGGAGACCGAAGTAGCTTGCTTGTTCGGAGAGACAGAGAAATAATGGCATTTTGTATTCTTGAGTAGAGCTCTTTTATCTAATATAAATTCCCTGCCCCCTTTTCTTTTGTTGAGATCTGATTCCCCTCCCCTTTCTAACTCAAGTACATAGTGTACCGTGTAGCAATTGGAAGAGCTTCTTCAGCTACATGCTTCATCCCCCTTTTAACTGAAGTACATCATGTTTGGTGTAGCAATAGTCAGTTACATGCTTCATATATCTAACTAAGATTTTTTTTTAAACTTCTCTCTTATCAAATGCCTTCTTTGGGAAATGAATTTATCTGGTAACCAGCAAGGCTTAAGTAATATATATCTTTGTATCGTGAAACGTTTCTATATTTCGTACTCAATCGCATCCAATTCACCATATGTCGTGCTCTGTGTATCCATTTTCATACCCCGTATCTAATCACACCATGTACCATGTGAAATTGGTCTATTGGTTAGGGATCTTTAGAGGATGTTGTTTGCTGTGCATTGCAAGTTGGGAGTTTACCCCTGTACTATACTGAGTAACATGGTTTTAGGGTTAATAAAATGTAGTAGTAGTACTAGTAGTAGTCACTATGCTGCTTTTATGTTGATTTTGTAGTGCATTCATTTAGGAACAGAAATAAAATTCACTTACCTTTTGGAAGCCTCTTCATCATGTTACTTGCTTTTGTATGGGGTAACATATTAGCTTCCTAGTGAGTTACGGCTTTTAAGATTTCCTGTTCTCTTAGATTTTTTCTGTTGGGTCATGTTGCTCTGTACTTATTGTTGCATCAATCAATCATGCCAAAAACTTGCTTCACTCAGTAAGGGATGGTACTGGATAGGGCAAAGATGGATGGGATGTCTGTCCTCTTGCTTATACAGTCTTAGGTTTATTGCATTCTGTTTTCCAGTGTATTTCATGGTGTAAAGTTGTAAACAAAGGAAAATTTTCAAGTTTTGGTATGTGATTTGACACCTTTGATATTCAAAATATCTTTGCAGATTGTCAAGGTATTGGAGTTTATAGGGAAGAAGGAAAGCTTGCAACTTCCCCCTGGATTTGCTGCTCGTGTGGCTGCAAAATCCAACCGGAGTCTAAGAAGAGCTATTCTACTATTTGAGACTTGCCGTGTCCAACAGTTAAGTACTGGAATACTTTTGGTGGAATGCTGCTATGCGTATTAGTAATTGATTCATTTCCATGTTATTTATATAATTTTTCCCAGCACCAATTCATTTCATTTGTTATGGCTGTAGGTATCCTTTTACGAATAGCCAGGTGATACCCCCTATGGACTGGGAGGAATATGTCTTGGAGATTGCATCTGATATTATGAAGGAGCAGAGCCCTAAAAGGTTCTTCATCCTGAATACTTCTAAGTCTGTTCTCATTGTGCAGATTATACGTGCCTACTGTCTTGGTTCCTTTATAGCAGTTTTATTTGCCAGAATTGTGTGATCTACTGGAGTTAGACTCTACGATATTGTAGTTAGTTACTTAGGCAGTTTAGACATTGATGCAAAATGCAAGTAAACTGAATAATTTGGTGCTCTTGTAGCAGTTCTGTTGATCTGGCTCGTGTCGCTCCCTTATAACCCCCTTGCAGACATTGAGCCACCTCATTCATTTGGAATTCCAACACTTGTTATTGGTGAAGAGTTTAGATATACACAAACTTGCTCAAAGGAAGAATTTACAAACTAGTGAGGAAAGACCTGGAAGCATGAGTTTAAAGGTAATCAAGAACACAGCTCTATTTCACAAAGAAACTTGACTAGAGAAGCAACTCTTGTTGCTCTTCTTTGAGCACAAAATCTTGTCACAGCTAAAGTAACTTAGTGCTTGCCTTTCCCTTTGCCTTCCAGATCTTACACGAGAGGTCTGCGAGTGCTCCACCCATTTTTCTTAACTTTTTGTCTTTTACGCAAATAGGTTTGCGTGTGTTTTTCTCTCTTTCATGATCCCACCCATTGTTACCCGGAAGGGAATGCAATATGGTTCGCAGAACAGGACCGGAGCGCTACCAATGGTGAATCCGGGACAATTGGGTATTATATATTACCCCTGCCAAAAATGAAATCAGACACAGATTTAAATGGGCAGTGGATAATGGGAGTAATAAAAAGTTTAACTTAATGGGGCTGTTGGTAAGCGGTAAAGAATAGGGAGTTGGTCGGTCACATACTCATATAGTCATATCAAGAAAGAGATACGTGAATAAAGTAAAAATAAGAAGAAAAAGAGCTGGCCAAAGATTTTTTCTCTCTCCTGCATTAGTTATTTGTTCTCTCTCCTCTCCCTCTCTCCTTTCTCGATTGTGAATTTTTTTTCTCCTCTCCCTATTTTTCCCGATGCCAGTGAACAACAGCCCAAGTGCATATCTAGGGTTTTCTGTCTTTGAAAGTTGAAGAAAGAGGGATAGTTGAGGTCAATGAACCGGGACGACGGATTTGGGTTGCGGTTTGGGGGTCTGTGTTGCATTCCAGGTAAACAATGATCCCACCCCTAACCTCTTATTGCTTCTTCATGACATCTTGTAGACAATTTTGGCAGGCGGGCTGACCTCCTTTCCGTTTCTTGTTCTGCTGTGTTCATCTCCTTTTTCTCATTTGCCTTCTGTTCTTCTAGCAATCTTCTTGGTTCATCGGTCAAACTCATGTCTCCATTGTTGCCCTTTCTTCTTTGCTGGTGATGGCTTCAAGAGCTCAATAACGAATGCCATTATTTCGGGCTGCGAGCTATCATTAAACCAGTAGCGGCTTCCAATATGAGGAATTTTGCCTCTGATTTTGCCTTTAACTAAGGGGCATGCTTAAATCTGGTTAAATATGTTTTGGTTGCAAGTTGATTGTAGTGAAGTATAAGATCATAATCTAAAGGAGACGGGTCAGAGGAGAGGAGAGGAGAGGAGATAGAGGAAGGGAAACATCAGTAACTTTGCTTGCAAAGAAGAGCTATAGGAGCCATGGGGATTCTTATGAAAACCAGAGATGTCCTGGGTGTTGACTGTTGACATAGTAAACGGGAAGAAGGATTGCCATAATTTAAAGGGATTTTTTTTTTGTTTTTAATTTGCATTTGAGAGGGTGGATCTATTTACATAGTACATAACGTAAAAAGATGGAATGTCTCCTTATTTCATATCAGTGCCTATATCTCCCTTCTGCACAGGTTGACGCTTAGGTGATGAAACCCAAGGCACTGCTGCCTAAGTGCTTATAATGGCTTGGGTGAGGCATTTTCAATGAGGTGGACTTGTTGCACACTGAAGTGTGAAGGCACTGCTTTATAGCACTAAGTGAATTAAATTCCAAACCTGTAGATGTAATCTCTTTTGACTAACAAATTAATTGCAAAGGGATTGCAATAATGAAATTTCCAGATCTAGGGTTCTAATATCAGATCCATCTGCAAAGTTGAACTGCAATTGACTACAAAGCTTTGTAACTATTGGAGCTTTTTTGAGGAATGTAGGGTGAGCAAGCACTTTCCGACCCTAGTGCCTGAGTACATTCTCCTATATAGTAACTGAATATTTTAGTTAAATAAGGGTGGCTATATGGGGGAGGTGAAGTTATAACCTGTTTTTACACAAAGACTCGGTAACTTTAGAAAAGTGCGCCTCACGCTTGTAGTATTCCACCTGGGCTCTAGGTACCCTGTTTCCTTAGTGAACCTCGAGTCTTTTTGAACATTGGGCTCCCTTGGAGGTGTTAGGACATATTTTTCTCGATATGTTAGTGTATCTTTATTCGTCATTCTCTTTTACTTTGGCAGTAGCTGATATTAGTTGGTTTCATGAGCCGGTATCTATATTTGATTCCATTGATCGTTTTGATGAATGCATTCCGGACATTAGTTGTTTGCATGTGCAACATGAGTAAGTATTTCACGACCAACATATCATCAAATAAAAGGTTAAAGGGATATCCCAGTTGGTTTTACTATCCGCTTTCTCAGAAATGTGGCCAGGGTTCGATTCGGATGGCCTTCAACTTTATCAAAGGTGGTCCTTACCACTTCCATCTAAAAGTACCTTAGCTTTCCGAAGTTTTGAAAGTGGTGTTTCACTGATTGTGTATGACCCAACTTGGCTGATTGCAGCGTTAGTTGACTAATTGGAAAATTCTACATCATCATCGTGGTTTAGTATTCCCCAAAACTTGATTTTAACACCTTTATCTTGTTATTTTGTGAAGAAACAAGAGCTGTGTAACATTTTGGCCACTAAATATATGAAGTCATTATAGATGTGAATTCAATAGCATCAATTTGCTTCAGAGCTTTAATCATAGATTATAAAAGCTGCTTTGGTAAAAGCTTAGTCTAAGGCAACCTATCTTTTTAGCCGTGTTCATGTTACATACTCCCTCCCGTTCTACGCACTTGCATTTGTAAAAGTCAAAGTTAGTAAATTTTGACTATAATGAAAAACATAGTCATGTATGATCTTGTTAGATTTTTTGGAGTACCGTACTTTATCGACTTTTCATAATTTTTACTAATATGTAATTAAAGAAATAATTGGTCAAAGTTCTGCATTGGAGATCGCAAAGTCTGAGTGAGTAGAACTTAAGAAAACACAGATAGTACCATGTAATCTTTTCATGAATACCAAACATTATTCCAATGCCTCTGTAGGGGCTCCAATCCATGGTAGGGGGTAAGTGGAGCCTAATGTTTGCATCCTTGCCCCTGAGTAACAAAGAGGCTATTGTAACTAATCTAAGATTGCAGCAACTGTCAGGCTGTCAGCTCCTTCACTTTAAGAAAGAATCATTGAACAATTTGATGAGCTTTTTGATTTTGTCTATGAAAATCCAAATCCAAAGAAGAATGAATCTTTCATTAGAAATGGACACTTTTGGTATTATCATACTTGATCTTTAAACATCAAATTCTGGCACAAAGAGTGAACTTAATTTCTGATATAATATCTGTATGTCCTTTTCCTGGACTAAAAGCATAAGTAAGCTTTGTTCTTTTGGGAAATTGATGAGTTAAATGTATTTGTCCTTGACTCAGTGATCTGCCTGTGAGGATTCTGATGTGTTCTGCTTAGCTGCTTAGTGTTACACCTCCACTGAGGTATGTTTATTCCAGGCGTAAAAGGAGGGGAGAAGAAATCTAGAAGCTTCTGTTTTGGTGTGCTGGCCTATGATTGGCAATCATAGTAACATCAGCTAATTTGTCCTTATTAGTATGTAAGCTTTTTGTCCTTCAGTGAGAATAATTTTCCGTTGGCAGGGAATTTCTAGGGCAGCCTTTAGGAGTAAGCCTTTAAATAGGAATGAAAGGGAAGAGAGAGGCATGCAGAAAATTGAGAGTTATCTGAGTATTGTAATGGAGAGTCTCCAGCCTCTCGAATTGCTGTGAGAATTATCTGGTTACACTTATCATTAATACTAAACCCTCTTCTTCCTCATCTATTTCTTCTTCTTTCTTATTTTACTTTCTTTTTACTTGCTGAATATAAAGTTGTGTTCTTTATTTACCTTGGAGTGCTAATAATGAGTGCAGAACTTCCCAGTTCATAACAACTTGGTGTCAGAGCTTTTCATTCCGGGAAAGCTATGGTGGGAGGTACGGTGACCCAGAGAGTGGAAGCGGTGGAAGGCGAGCTCGAAGGGATTCGGCCCGACCCTTGAGCGGGAATAGAGCGAGTGCCGAAGAAGGGCAGCAGCGCCTCCAGGAGGAGCTAGGTAAAATCACCGAGCAACTAGCCCTCTTGGTGAATGGAACACCACACACGCCAAGTGGTGACAGAGGAAATCAGTTCCGGTCACCAGAAATCTTCCAGAGAGGTGGAACTCCTAATGGAGGTGGTTCGAACTGGAAATACAAGAAACTTGATATGCCGACCTTTGATGGCGTTAAACCGGACGGATGGATTTTGAGGGCAGAGAGGTACTTCAAATTCTACCTCTTGTCGGAGGAAGAAAAGGTGCAAGCGGCCGTGGTGGCGCTTGAAGATGATGCCCTGTTTTGGTATCATGGGAACGAGAGAAGGAAACCAGTTAACTCTTGGGGAGGAGATGAAGACGTTCTTTGCTCCGGCACTTCCGACCCACTCGAGGTTGGGACGCTCATGAGCAAGTGGGCCGAGCGTCGAACAGAGGGAACGGTCCAAGAGTACCGTCGGCAGTTCATAGAGTTCCTCGCTCCATTAGAGGGGGTCTCTGAAAACATTACGATGGGGCAATTTATCAATGGGCTCAAGGCTCCGATTCGGGTAAAGGTACGTTTACTTGGGCCCGGGAATTTGGACCAGATCATGGCCTGTGCATTAAAGGTAGAAGAAAAGATAAGACAAACCCAACCCAACCTATTAAACCTAACAAAAACCTACAAAAATGACCGCTCCAAGTCTTGGGCCTTTGGCCGCAAAGCCCAAACCCACTCACAAAATATTACCCCCTACAACCCTCAACCCATTGCCACGTATGACCCGGCTACATCAAAATACACCCACCTACCCCACCCTTCTAACACACGCACGGCCCAACACCCTCACCACCTATAATCCCAGGCAGCCCCGGATCGGCGAAATACGCCTGGTTGACGGAGGAGTTACAAAGAAAAGCGGGAGAAAGGGGTTGTGCTATCGGTCGGCGACGACAAGTGGCACGTTGGCCACCGGTGTAAACGACGCGAGCTAAGCGTCTTACTGGTCGGGGAAAGCGAGGAGAATGACGAGGATGGTGGTGCCGTCGGTGACGCCGCCGCCGACGAGTCAAACCAGGTAAACCTGACCGAAATCTCCCTAAATTTTATTATGGGCTTGACAAGTCCGAAAACTATGAAGCTTTTGGGGGACATTGAGGGACACCAGTGGTAATAATGGTAGACCGGGGCCACGCATAATTTCATCTCCCCTTTGTGGTGGCTAGGGCGGGACTCGCCGGTAGGAATGAGAGAGTTTGACGTGTCTCCGGGCACGGGGACGGCAGTCCAGAGAGGGGAATGCAAAGGCGTGGCTGTAAACATACAAGGCATGACAATAGTAGAGGACTTTTTGACACTAGAATTGGGTAACACTCGACTTAATTTTAGGGGTTCAATGGTTGGAAAAATTGGGGATGGTCACTACTAAACTAGAGATCTCATGTTATGAAATTCCGGAAGGGTGGCAAGGAAGTAACATTACAAGGTGATCCTTTCGGAACGTTCCATGATATCCTTGAAGGCTATGCTCCGAGTTATGAGAAGAGAGGGAGGTGGCGTTATGGTTGAGTTGAACGGGTTGGGAGCAGAATCTTCACGCCCGGAGAGGGAGATTCCTTCATTTATCAGCAGCATCGTGGCACAATATGACAACGTTTTTGAGATGCCAGCAGGATTACCCCCAAAAAGAGGACACGAGCACGCCATAATCCTGAAGGAGGGTAGGAACCCCGTGAGTGTAAGACCATACCGTTACCCACAGGTCCAAAAGGACGAGATTGAGCGCTTAATAGGCGACATGATGGCAGCGGGTATAATCAGGGCCTCCACAAGCCCCTTCTCCAGCCCCGTCTTACTAGTGAAGAAAAGGGATGGGTCTTGGCGTTTTTGCGTCGACTACTGGGCTCTCAACAAAGAGATCGTTCCGGACAAATACCCCATACCCATGATCGATGAATTGCTTGATGAACTACATGGGGCAGCCATTTTTTCGAAACTAGACCTGAAGTCGGGGTATCATCAAATACGGGTTCGCAAGGAGGACATCCAAAAGACCGCCTTTTGCAAACATGAAGGGCATTATGAGTTTTTGGTTATGCCGTTCGGCTTAACCAACGCTCCTGCCACTTTTTTAGTCCCTCATGAACGAGATTTTTCGACCTTATTTGAGGAGGTTTGTACTCGTCTTCTTCGACGATATATTAATCTATAGCCCGGATGAGAGCACCTACTGTGACTCTGTGAGCACTTGGCCTTGGTGTTTGAGAAATTGGCAGAGCATAAATTATATGCAAATCGCAAAAAATGTGACTTTGGTCAGCAAGAAGTTGCATACTTGGGCCATTTAATTTCAATTCAAGGAGTGGCGGCCGATGGGGAGAAAATACGTGCCATGGTAGAATGGCCACTACCTACCACCCTCCGAGAGTTGCGGGGTTTCTTGGGGCTGACCGGTTATTACCGGAAATTCGTGGCAGGTTATGCGAGTATCGCTCACCCACTCACCGAGCAACTTAAGGACAGTTTCCAGTGGACACCAGAGGCTACAATCGCCTTCAACCACCTGAAAACAGCAATGACCACTGCACCAGTCCTCTTAATGCCCAACTTCCAGCAGCCTTTCATAATTGAGGCCGATGCTTCGGGTTTTGGTCTTGGTGCTGTGCTAATGCAAGACCAAAGGCCGGTGGCCTTCTTTAGCAAGACTCTTGGGCCACGTAACCGCCTCAAATCTATCTACGAAAAAGAGCTTATGGCCATCGTGTTAGCAATACAAAAGTGGCGACACTATCTTTTGGGGAGGAGTTTCATAGTTCGGACTGATCAACAAAGCCTCAAGTATCTTATGGAGCAACGAGAAGTGGGGCCCGAGTATCAAAGATGGGTGCGGAAACTAATGGGGTTTGATTTCACCATCCAATACAAGCCCGGGGCTGCAAATAGAGTGGCGGATGGCCTTTCCCGCAAGTATTCTGTGAACATAGAACTAGGCTCTTTAATATCCACGAGTGGGCTGACCTGGGACACCATTAACAAAGAGATTAACACTGATCCCTTCATACAACATCTTGTTCAGGAGATTGAGCAGGGAAGGGAAGCTGTTGTACAAAGGGAGGGTGGTGATCCCACCAAATTCAACCTTAATCACTCACTTGCTGCACTTCTACCATGACTCGCCTATAGGGGGCACACGGGAGATTTAAAAACATACCTCAGAATTGCGGTTGCATGGTTTTGGCCGGGGATGGGCAAAGCCGTGGCTCGATATGTGGAAGCATGCCCCACCTGCCAGCAGCAAAAAGCCTCTAACCGTAGCCCAGCGGGCCTTCTATAGCCTCTTCCCATACTAGCCCAGGTTTGGGAAGATATTTCTATGGATTTCATAGAGGGGCTTCCCCGATCTCAAGGATTTGATTCGGTGCTTGTTGTAGTGGAC
Organism: Beta corolliflora; assembly: GCA_947648045.1. Taxonomy (NCBI): domain Eukaryota; kingdom Viridiplantae; phylum Streptophyta; class Magnoliopsida; order Caryophyllales; family Amaranthaceae; genus Beta; species Beta corolliflora. The sequence goes on from CANSZD010004290.1 coordinate 218,796, forward strand.
AGGTTCACTAAGTATGCGCACTTCTTGGCACTCAAGCACCCGTTCACTGCACCCACCGTGGTAGCAATCTTTATGAAAGAAGTAGTTCGGCTGCACGGCCTCCCAGCTTCTATTGTCTCGGATAGAGATAAGATCTTTATGAGTGTTTTGGAGGGAGTTATTCCGGCTCCAGGGGACTGAATTGAGGCGAAGTACGTCCTACCATCCACAAACCGATGGTCAATCTGAGATCGTGAACAAGATGCTAGAAACTTATCTCCGTTGTTTCATCAATGGTGAGCCTAAAAACTGGTCCAAGTGGCTGCATTGGGCCGAGTTCTCTTACAACACTTCACCTCATACTTCTACACATCTCACCCCGTTCAAGGCTCTTTATAGGCGGAACCCCCCACCCTTGATTCGGTATGGTCATGGGCAAACCGTTGTGGACTCCCTTGAGGCTCAACTCCAAGAGAGGGATGCGATGTTGGATGAGTTGCGTGTCCAGCTCTTACGTGCCCAGTAACGCATGAAAGCTAATGCAGATTCTAAACGAAAAGAGGTTGAATTTGAGGTTGGAGAATTGGTGTTTTTGAAGCTACAACCTTATCGACAACGCTCCCTTGCTAGGCGCCCCAATGTCAAGCTGGCCGCAAGGTTCTATGGGCCTTATGAGATCATTCAAAGAATAGTGAAGGTGGCATATAAGCTAGCACTACCCCCTCACAGCAAGATACACTCAGTTTTTCATGTGTCCCAACTTAAGAAGGCAGTGGGAGATCTTGCTCCTTCCAACTCTCTTCCTACCCAGCTTACTGAAGACTTAGAGCTCGTGGTGGAGCCTGAGCAGGTGATAGCAGTCAGACAGAACAAGAGCAGTGTCAAGGAAGATTGGGAGGTGTTAATTAAATGGGCAGACATGCATCCTAGTGAGGCTACCTGGGAGAATTTCGCCACTATCAACCAACTGTTTCCTCACTTCGACCTTGAGGACAAGGTCATTGTCGTGGCGGGGAGTATTGTTACACCTCCACTGAGGTATGTTTATTCCAGGCGTAAAAGGAGGGGGGAAGAAATTTAGAAGCTTCTGTTTTGGTGTGCTGGCCTATGATTGGCAATCATAGTAACATCAGCTAATTTGTCCTTATTAGTATGTAAGCTTTTTGTCCTTCAGTGAGAATAATTCCGTTGGCAGGGAATTTCTAGGGAAGCCTTTAGGAGTAAGCCTTTAAATAGGGAATGAAAGGGAAGAGAGAGGCATGCAGAAAATTGAGAGTTATCTGAGTATTGTAATGGAGAGTCTCCAGCCTCTCGAATTGCTGTGAGAATTATCTGGTTACACTTATCATTAATACTAAACCCTCTTCTTCCTCATCTATTTCTTCTTCTTTCTTATTTTACTTTCTTTCTTTACTTGCTGAATAAAAAGTTGTGTTCTTTATTTACCTTGGAGTGCTAATACTGAGTGCAGAACTTCCCAGTTCATAACACTTAGCTGCCTCAGCTTTCAGTTTCTTGAAAAGAACGGCCGTGTTAAATTCATTATTAAAGCTGCAGTTACACATTATAATCTGCAAATCATGATCTTACAATGTTTTAACTTTTTTTTACAGGCTCTTTCAGGTTCGAGGGAAGTTGTATGAGCTACTAGTTAATTGTATACCTCCAGAAATCATACTGAAGGTAGGTGACGTAAAATCCTTCACTGCTATCACCTTCCTCTCCTCGTTGATTGTGACGTATCTTTACCCTTACAATGAATTTCAGAGGCTTCTTTCTGAGTTATTGAAGAAACTAGATGCGGAATTAAAGCATGAAGTTTCCCATTGGGCTGCCTATTATGTAAGTCCTGCATTTCCAGTGCTAATTTGCTTTGTTACTTTACTTGTTTGCTATAAATTGTTGTCTGACGTGTTATCTGCATTGAGTTACTTCTCCATCTACCAATGTATTCTTTGTCCTTCATGTGGCATTTGCAAGCAAGTTAAGCATATTTCCTCTTATACATGATGCTTTATCAAAATTTTGGAAATGCTTCAAATCTTTTATTGAAATGTCGTGCGTTCTATCTTATAACTATTGACAAAAGTGTTATAGCTGTCCCAAGAGGTCTGCTCTGTGATTCTGCTTTTTCTTCGTGTAAGGGCATCAGGTTTTTCAGACCTTTTCTGGAGTTCATAAGATCGAAAAGCAAACTAAATACCCTCTCAGATTTATAGCCTAGTTTTGACATTGCTTGTCCTTGTGAATTGCATTCAATAGTGTCTTGCTGATCTTATAGATTACATGCACATTAAAAGGGTTTTAAGTTCCAATTCCGATCAGTTTATATAGTGTTGGATCTTTTGTTTGAGCCGTTACTCTAGCGTCTTATATTATTCTCTCTCTCTCTCTCTCTCTCTCCTTTTAAGGGAGGGGGGTGTTTATGGCCCGAACAAGTTAAGTTGATTTAGAAGAATGGCATTGGGAAGCATCATATTGAATGCTTCTTCTGACAACTTTGAACAGTCTTGGAAAAAAACACAAACAAGTGTTTTATACAGAGGTCAAGACATGCATGAAATGTCGCTGAGTCTTTTGGCTATTAGAGGTAAGAGTGCTCAAGGTTCTGAGTCCAACAAAGAAAGTGATGGTCACCCCTGTTTTATATACACAATTGTTGGATTTGGTATATGTCCAAATAATCAATGAGGTTAAAGTAAGTTTTATATATATACCAGATGTGGGTTTTGGTATGCAGAGTAAAAATTCAAAATTATGCTTATTGAGGATAGCTAGGTACATAATCAAGACGGGTTCCGGAAACGGATAAGTGGCAAACTAGCAATATTTATAAAACAAGGAAACAGGGAAACATCTAACGAAAACAATATATATATATATTATTAACAAAAACAGGGAAACATCTAAGCCTATCCCACAAATACCTTTCCCCCCTCATTTTTAGAAAACAAGCCCACAAAATTTTAGTCTCTTAGACTTTTGTTTTCCCATGAACCAGGGCTACAGCCTCAGCCAACATCTAGCTCCGATCCTTCATATTGGGACAATCCCATTTAAGCTTCTAAGGCCTGAAACACACCACTCCATCACCCAAGAGGAGATGCAAGAGGAAGCTCCGGCAACCACTCCACAGCCACATAAGAGACAGTAGATCTGAACTAGATTGGCCCACCACGCCACTCGTTCCAGCGAGAGGAAACTTTGGTGACCACCAACTTTAGTAGCATATGAAGTCGGCAAGTGCGTTAGATATAGTAGTTCTCTTCCCACTCTCCCTTTTTTTTATGGTTTTAATTGGGTTGGAAATGTGCTGAACGAATCTGTTTTTTTACAACCCATTTCGGAAACTGCTGGTGATGTTTGCAGGTGCTTCTTGGCATAACTTGTTTCTCGCAATTTATGTGCTTCAGAGGAGGACAATATTTTCCCATGTCTTATCCTTCGAATATCTGGAGGATAAATGAGGGCAAATACTCTTATGTCCATTCCTCTATATTCTTATTGAGGAAGCATTTCCAATGGTCATGAATATCAAACTTTGAAATTCTTTCTATTTTGCAAACTAACCATCAAAATGCTTCTAGTGTTTGAGTGTCAATTTCGTTATCTGATTCTTATGCTCATGAGGAAGCTAATGTTGGATAATGTTGCACATTGTTGGGGAGGTATTTGTGACATGTATGTGATCTTACTGAAGCTGATGGAACCCGAATCAATGTGAAAGAGGTTCTTTTGATTTGTAAGTGGATAAACAAATTGGTGAGGTTGCATTGTGTCGAATCACCTTCTAGAATTAGAATTCGGCCGTGTGTTAGTGATTAAATGGGTATAGTGAATGTAATCTCTTGAATGCTAAGACTTGTTCATATTTTACAGCTATGTAGTCTAGGTTCTCCTGCATGCAGCCTTGTATATAATACAACCTCATCTGTGAAATGTCCCGATTTTTTATCTGTCTTGTACCTAAAACACGTAACTAGGTGTTTACGCCTGAAATGTGATTTAGAGCTACCACAAGTAATTTACCTACTTGTGAAACTTGGCTTTGGACATGCATGATATGATTTGAGTGCTCTGGATGACTTTCAGGCTCCAGGTCTTCAAGAGCATGGGTTTGGACTTTGATGTCCATGACTCCATTCTAGCCTTGTTTATTTTCATCCGTAATACCGCACATGTTTTACCATCCAAAAAAGTATCATCAAAAACATCAAAGGACAACAATGGTAGCCTTTATTGGGATTCTTAATGTGTCGCTTTATGTAGACATCTGAAGAGGTGAAACAAGATTTTGCTTTCCTTTTTTAATTGTTCTGAGGAGCACATGTTTTCTGTTTTGGCAGGAACATCGGATGCGTCTTGGGCAGAAGGCCATATTCCATCTTGAAGGTATGGTGGAACTTAAATGAGTTTATATCATTTATTTTAGTTTCTTTATCTGAATTCAGTACCTTTCCAGTCCATTTTTTTTGGGAGGGGGTCTATCAAGAAAATAATACATGTAAGATGTTATAACCAACCACTTGCCATGTTAAAGCGATGTTTTTTTGGGCATCTTCCTCCTTGTAATTAAATTATTTATGCATCAGCTGCTTGTTCTAGATTCCTATTACAACATAATGGATAGGGTTCTCGTTGTTCACTTTTCTGGAATTTGATATGCATGTATTGAAACAGAATTTATATCTTAAAATCTTTATTGCAGAGAGGTTTTGTAACCTTAAGGGGATCTTTTATTGTTTGTCTGGCATGGGGTTAAAATTTGGTCATATGGTCTTGGAATCATTCTAATATCTTGCCGTATATTAGATTACGAAATAAGTAGAGGTATGAAGTGAGAACATGTGGGACCCTTGTCTGGGTATTGTTTTGCCTCCCTCCTGCTTCATGTTGATTCCACATTCAGCAATTAGAAAGAAAGAAAAGACAGAAGTGGAAGCTCTTGTTTTAATATCAAGCGCTTTACCGCTCCCTTCTCCCTAACCATCATCACCATTACTGAACTACCTAGATGACTCGTGGTCTTCGGTCTTCCGCCTCCCTTCTAAAACATCGTTCATCCTGTGTCTTCAACTTATGGAACAGCTGCCTTATGCCCCTCCCAGATCACTTATGCAGATTCCTCTCCTCTCTGATAGCCACAGAATATTGTCTTCTTCCATGGAAACTTCAGCCTCCCATTCCTCTCATTAACCTCGTGCCTCCATTGCATCCTCCACCCACCAAAACACCCTAGACACAGGCACGCACACAGTTGCGGTAGCTTCCACCCCCTTGTCCGGATCTAACTGCTGAGGTTCTGGATCTTGAGCCTCCTTCCTAGTGTAACCATCTATGCTTCCAGTCTAGCTATCACATATTTATGAGTTAAGACGGCAGCAAAGAATGACAGCAATGTGATGTGCTCAGAAAGAAACCTCAGTGTTGATTGATGGCGTCAGAGAGGGTAAGTGAGAAAAGATGACATGAATTGGGGAGAGAGAAGGGGGGAGGGGCTTAGATTTTGGGATGAAGGGGATGAGTGGAGGCACGTGGTAGCTGTGATTATGAGGATGAGGTAGATCAAGAGGTGGTGGAAGGGTGGCTGAGATGGTGAGGACTGGGAAGAGGAAGACAATGCTCCCATGTGGAAACCAAAGGAATGAAGTTTGTGTGTATGTGTGTGTTTTTTTTTTGGGGGGGGGGGATAAAATCTTACTTTATTTCTGAAAATCGAAGGGGTTGGGTAATTATATAAAGGCTGATTGCTATGTGTTGGTCATTTTCAAAAGGATTTATTGACATGCTGCTATTCTAAAATTTTTCCACGAGTCCATGACATCTAGTTTAAATCTACATTCAACATCCATTGTACTTGTACAATATTATGTATCATTAGCCATTAAAATGTATCATCAACCCGTTACATGATACCCTGGAACTTTCATGTAAGAAAGTGTAGACTCGTGTTCTAGACATTTCAAATGTTTAGAATCTCTCGTCTGTTCAGCATAATAATATGGTGAAAAAAAAGTGTTCTAAGCATAATACTGAAAACATATGCAAGAACACTTGCATGAAAATGTAGTGGAGCCTTTCTGATTTGCCATTATACATAGTAACGACCGTCATGTGTGATATACAAACTTTCAAGATGCCTACTCTATGGCAGAGACTGTTACCGCAATTGTGTTTGTGACTGCAACTGCAAATCTATTTTTCTATGTTTTGGTTCATTATTTAAAACAAACCAATCATATAACTGAAGGTTTCTTTTTCACTCTCAATCCTGATACCTGAAGTGAACTAAACAAGCCTTATTATGAAGATTTGTTGAAGTAATGCTTGGTAGCAAAGCTTAAATTCTCCTCCGTGAATAAAATTTTAAATGTGAATCTAAAAGTGAAATATCTTTACTTATGCTGGATACAGTGAAATTTTGACATCTTATAATTGCAGTCTATTAAATTTTTCTCTTGAAAAATGTACAGCGTTTGTGGCCAAGTTCATGAGCATTTACAAGGCTTTCTTAATTGCAACTTTTGGTTGAATGTGAACTGGATGTCTTGGATGCTTCTCCTACTGCAACGAACTCGCCTCTCCTTGCTCCCCCTTATCTCCCATGAAGACTGTACCTTCTATTTTTTTTTTGTTTGGCTCTTTTATGGGAAAAGGAAAGAGCATTAGTGTGCTTCTGCAAATGCGACAAACTGTGGCCTCCAGAGTTTCCTTCTAACTTTTCCTTTTCTTTCTTTTTTATGTTGTGGCTTTTGTTATTTCGTTTTTAGGGGACGGGTGGAGCTTCTGAATGATGTATATTTGTAGCATATTTTGACTGTTATTTGGTCTGAATGATATGAAACACGGAAGCCTGTTGCTTATTCTCATATCTTTGTTACACACATTGATCATGAAGGCTTATTCATTGGCGATGAGAAACAGCTTTAGTTCTTTTGCAGGTGATCAGAAATGAGAAGGTTATTCTCACTTTTTACATTATTCATTTCTGCTGATTTCCTTGGTCACTTTTCTCCCCAATGAATCTATCTCATCTTTCCTTCTTCCCAGGTCTCGTGTTTCACTATCAATGAGTATTGTTGGTTGGTGGGGTGTGAAACTCATTATGTATTTTGCACCAGATGCATGATTTCGGATTTCCTATCCCAACAATTTTTGCTGAACGAAAAAGTAAAATTTGTCAATGATTAACGAGCTTTAACTTCATATCTAAACTTACAATTAGGCCAATGTGTATTATTTTATCTAAATGATTTTAACACGAGTCTCGACGATTAGACTTTCATTTGGAGGTATATGTTGACGTATTAATAACCGAAGATACCTTAATTGACAACAAAGAGAGAATTGATGATTACTCTTTTGAATATCACAACCTGAACAAATTATTTGCAAAGTGGTACTAACACAACTGATGTGAATTTTGCCACCATCAGTGAAGGTTAACATGATGACGTCGTCCTCTCCCATGGTTAACATAGAGATCTTCAAATTTGTTCACCTGAATATGATGATTGGAATTATTCAAGAACTCATCTGAACTATTCAAAAAGTAAGACAGAAGGTAATACTACCTCCGTTTCAAATTAATCTACACACTTCACTTTGGGGGAGAACCAAGGAGAAAGTGCAAAAGTATGAGATATAAACTAAAAAGGTGGAGAGAGAAACTGAAAAGTGAGAGAGATAAACTAAAAAGTGGGTTAAAATATTAAAAAGTGGATGACATGGGTGGAAAAAGAGGCGAAAGTAGATGTGACATGTTACCAAAAATAGAAAAAGCAACAGTGTGTAGATTAAAAAGAAACAGACCAATAAGGAAAGTGTGCAGATTAAAAAGAAAAGGAGGTAGTATGTGTTTAGAGTTATGAATGATAGAGGTGTAAATGGATTGGACTGGATTGTACTTTGCCAAATCCAAATCCAGTCCAAAGTTTTTTACACCTCTATCAATCCCGCTCTGAAGAACAAATTTATTTAACAAAGGTTCCGTAGAAACATCCACGTCAACTGAGGCAACAGAAATATTGTGACCTTTTTTTTGATAGAAGATCTGCTACCCGATTAGCTTCTTGAAAAATATGCTTAATGGAGTAGAATCTAAACTGACGAAGCAGATGACGAATGTCATCAATTAGGGTTTGGATAGTCCAAGGGCAAGTGTAATGCCCTTGCAGCACTCTTATAACTACTTGATTATTGTAGGCGTGGATTTTTCATTCCTTTAATGCCTACACACGGTGTGAGCGCGTTTATTTGACTACCCCATTGTTAAGGTTTTATTAAAAATATGTTTTGAAGTCGCCAACAATTCTTTAAAGGAAGAATCATAAACCTAATTGGATATTAAAACGGAAGGGACATCTTAGGGACTTATCCAATGTAGATTTCCCCATCATGACTCCATAGATGGTCAAAATGAACCAAAGATTGAGTTCGGGGGTGAGGGTACAATAAAGTCAGGAACTATATTGCCCATTGCTGGCCTCTACTAAATACCGATTCATTACAAATTTTATACAAAAGAATAATCAAATAATGTTTTAAGCACCCTAAAAATATTTAGTCAAAGTTGGTTCAGGAAACACATAAAAAGACTAATTATTTAGTGACAAGTTATTAAGCAATTGTATTACAAGGTTCCTAACAGGTTGTCCAACTTATCTGAATTAATTAGAACAATTCTTTAGGTCTTGATTAGCAATAATAACATGTGGGTGATAAAAGCATGCAGGACAATCATAATAACATGAATAATAAATAAAAAATAAGAAAAGAAAATAATGCAGGGAGTTAGTATAATATATACAATACTTACAGTCGCAGGAACGAGTTAACAATCTACATCATGAATAGACTGTTAGTAACTTCAAGAAAATAATAAAAATAAATAAAGAAAGCAAATAAAGTTAGTTAATTTAGTTGACACTCAGAAATTATACCACCGTTCGGGGGTCGTTGATTTGTACGGATCTTGGATCGAAAGTTGAACGATTCTTAAAAAAAGGTTGTATTTTGCGTTTGTTTTGTAATATGGTGTAATATGAGTGTTACGTGATGTTAATTGTTATGGCTAAATTTTCAGGTCGACATTGACGCGGCAGTACGAAGACGCTGACGTTATCACATCGTACGTTGATGTTATGACTGAGTCAAGGTTCCAACTGCTGCCCGAAGAATAAGGAAGGTGTGGCTATTATTGTTCACTAAGTTGCTGTTGAAGACTGAAGTCAAAAGAGAATAGCATGAGGGTAGCAATTCAGTTGAGATTTTGCGGGGATCATGCGGAGCTACCTCCGGGATCCTTGGGCGCACGTTGCAGCTAAGTTGTAGCTATATAAAGGGCATTTAAGTGGCGAAGGAGATCATCACAAGTCTCATACACAAGCTTACACATTGCAATCCCTTCTCTGAGATTACTTACACTTTGTATTCCTTCGTATTTTCATTCAAATAAACTACTCTTGTACATAGATCAAATAAGCTAGGTTGTATTGATCGTCATTCACTCTGGGTGACGATTGCATATAGTGGATTGGTGGACTCGCATCCACCTGCGGTTTTTTACCCTCCTTCATTGGGGTTTTTCCGCGTCAACACTCCTTTGTGTCGTTCCCTCTTTTTATTTCTCTCATATTTGCACAGTATACATGTCCCATATCGAATCTTGTCGTTTAGGCAAAAATCAGCATTAACAATTTGGCGCCCACCGTGGGGCCACAGCCAGATCAATCACTTTTTTCCAGTTCTCTCGAAATGGCCGCATCAATGAACGCTGACGAATTGCAGAAGCTCTATGATCAAATGAAGGCAGAAATGGCCGAAATGAAAAAGGCGAACGAGCAACTGTCCTCTGATTTCTCATCGTCGCAGGAAAAGATTCAAAAGTTACAAGAAGAATTGGCCTCGACGAAAGCGTCCAAGGCCCGACGTCGCTTCAGTGTAGACGACATCCCCACTATGCACCACCTCACTGATTCCGAAAGCACCGAGTCAGAAGATGATGAAGGTTTCCTTGACGGAACCCCCCTTGACGGTCAAGACGGAGGTAACCTCGAAAAGACTCCCATGAATGAAGATGAAAATCCCATGGCGAAGCGGATGATCCTGATCGAGAAGCAAAACCAGCGCTTGATGAAGCTCATGTCTCAACTCCTTGGAGCGCCTACACCCAGCGTTGTCGAGCACCGAGACGGATATGCAGCTTCTCCATTCGTTGAGAAGATTTCCAAAGCGTCGCTGCCGAAGAAGCTCAATCTACCTGCCCTGACTAGGGGTGATAATGAGCCTGACAAGCTCGCGAGCAGCTCGGGCTCGGCTCGGCAAAGCTCGGTCAAAGCTCGGCTCGTTGAAGCTCGGCTCGAGCTAGGGCTCGGCTCGACACTTAAACGACCCGACCGAGCTAGGCAAAGCTCGACTCGTTAAGCTCATGAACAGCTCGATTATTATTTTATACTAAAAAAAATATTTTATATTAAAAAATATTTTATATTAAAAAAATATTTTATATTAAAAATTATTTATATATATTAAAAATTATATTAAGTATTTATTTTAATATATTAACTAAGGTATACAATAGAAGAAAGATAAAAAGAAATGGTAAAAACGATTAAAAAGAAAAAGAAAAAGAAAACAAAAAAGATAGAGAAGAGTAAGTAGTAAGTTAGTAACCCTAGAAGGCTCAAAACGCACGCTCATCAGTCATCAATTTCACTCCCTTCTCATTCCCTCCTCTGCGGCGCCATTGGTAACCCTCGAAGGCTCGATTCTCGAAGCAACACAACGGCTACGACGGCCGACAACCGGCGACCACTAGTCCACCACTACTATGAGCGGCGGTGCAGGTAAATACTATTGATTCATTTCGGTTTTCCCCCTATGTCTTAATACCTAGATTTGTTGTTGTACCTGGATTTAGTTCATGTTATAAGTTGGAGATTTTAAGTTCTTTTTTGTTCAGTTTAATTGTTTTCATATCCCTTTCTATTTTGAGTATAATTTTCAATTGATTATTGGAGAAATTTTACCCTTTTTTTTCACTCTTAAATCAGTTTTGGGGATTTTGGATGAGTAAAAGAAAGAAACTTGATTTGGGTTAGTATTAAACTCAGATTATATGCCTGTTTGATTTTTTTTATTTGGGGGGTAATATAGCATCAAAATGCATCTAATACTCGATACTTGCCGCTGCTCAAAGGCTGCCCAATAGATTTTGCAACTTGTGGTAGCTTCTCCTTCACACTCTAGTATAACATTACGATTAGATATCAGTCCTAGGCCTCCTAGCATCTTATGGAGAACACCATTGTACATAATACAACAACTTGTGGTAGCTTCACTTATTTTTGGTACTTTCTTAGGCATGATTTCTGATGCTATGTAAGTTTTTCACTCTTTTGTTATTATTATCTTTTGAGGTTTATGATGGTAATCAGTTTTTATTTCTTGTGCTGTGTTCTGTTTTTCTGCCTACATTCTGTTAGTTTGTGTTCAAGTAGGGAGAAAAAGAATTTGAAAACAAACAGTATTCGACGAAGGTATGAAAAATTGACATCAACTATATTTTGTGTATTTTATCTGTTTTTATGTGGTGATTAAAGGTCCATGATTTGCAGACACAATTTGTAATTTAATGACTTACCTACTCTAAAATTTATGCTTAAATCTTCTCATGCGTGCCCTTATGTGAATTTGCTATTTATGTTAGTTTATTGATTTTTTTTGTTATGTTATTGTTAGATATGTCTAGTAGTACACAACCAATGTCATCAACACCTCATGGCTCTACTACTTCTCCATTCATAGTAGAAGAGTTTTATGTCAATGATGATGATCGTGTGCCATATGTGAATTTGGAAAATGAGGAGGAAGAAAGTGAACCACCCCTTTCAAATGCAACTGAAAATGAGTCGGAGCCTCAAAATCAAAGTGAACCATCAAAGAGAAAGAGAGCAAAAGTATCTGAGGTTTGGAAAGACATGGAACCGGTTAAAAATATGAAAACCAAGTGTAAGCATTGTCATCAAGTGTTAAGTGCTTCAGGTACAACTACTCACTTAAAGCGACATCTTGAAAGTTGTTTGAAAAAAAAAAGAATCAAAGACAACAAAATATGCTTAATTTTTTGCCTTCGAATCTAAATGCCGGTGATCCTAGTTTTAAGTTTGTTAGCGCTTTACATGATGGAAAGTTTGATATGATGGTAATGAGGGAAGGGATAGCACATTGGATTTTGATGCATGAACATGCTTTTTCCATTGTTGAAGAAGAAGGGTTTAATTTAATGTTAAATAGGGGGATTCCACAATGGACTAGTGTGTCACGTCACACTATAAGAACTGATTCTTTTAAAGTTTATGAGGCGAAAAAAAAGAAATTGAAAGATTTGCTAAAAGGTATGGAGAAAATTTCTCTAACTACTGATTTATGGCGTTCCAAACCTCAAAAAATTGAGTATATGGTTCTTACGACTCACTTTGTTGATAAAAATTGGAAGTTGCAAAAGCGAGTTCTCAACTTTGTCCACATTCCTCCTCCTCGAAAAGGCAAGGACATAGCCAATTGCATTTTCAAATGTCTAAAGGAGTGGGACATTGAGAACAAAGTAAGTTATAGTCTTTTTTCTTCAAAATTATTTTAATTATGTATGACTAATTTTTTATAATTAATTTCATATATATTCTTTTTGTAGGTTTTCACGGTTTCGGTGGATAATGCTTCGGCAAATGATTCTTGCATAAGTATTATGAAAGATACTTTCTCACTAACAAAGAGGTTGATTTGTGGTGGGAAATTGTTCCACGTCTGTTGTTGTGCACACATTTTGAACATTATGGTTCAACATGGCCTTAAGCAAGTTAAAACCATTGTTAAAAATGTGCATGACACCGTTGATTATCTTAATGGAAGTGAACATCGTTTAAAGAAGTTTGCCGAGATTGTCCAACAATTCAACTTGAAAGAAAGAAGATTGGTTCTTGAATGCAAGACAAGATGGAATTCAACTTTTGATATGTTAGTTTGTGCTCTCAAGTTTAAAGAGGTATTTTCTAGACTTGCTTTAGAAGATAGTGATTATGTTTTTTGTCCAAGTGTTGATGATTGGGATAAAATTGAGAAATTGGTTGAGATTTTGGAAGTATTTTATGAAGCTACTATGATTATTTCGGGATCAGAGTACCCCACTTCTAATTTGTTTCTTGGGGAGGTTTATAGAGTCAAAAGGATGTTGGATAGTAAGTGTGATTCTAGTGATGTCTTTGTTAAAGAAATGGTGAAAAACATGAAAGAAAGGTTTGATAAGTATTGGGGTGAATGTAATTTGTTGATGTCTATAGCTGTTGTGTTGGACCCTCAAATTAAATTGCAAAGTCTTGAAATAGTTTTCCCAACAATGTTTTCGGCCGATGTTGCTAGGGAGAACATTTATAAAGTTAAAACAACTTTGTATGAGCTTTATGATGAATATGTTCATTTGTATTCTCCTTCAACTACTCGTCAATGTGGAAGCACAACTAGTGCTAGTGATGGTGTTGGTGTTAGTATTGGTGGTGGGAAGAGGAAAACAGGAATGTTTGAGCTAATACAAGTTGCAAGGTCTCAAGACATACCCAGGGTTCGGAAATCAGAAATTGAGTCATATCTTGAGCAACGGTGCTTTGTTGCGGAGTCTGAGGATCATGGTGCTTCGTTTGACATCTTGGGATGGTGGAAAGATAGAACTAGCGAATTTCCTATTCTATCTAGATTGGCAGCTGATATTTTAGCCGTTCCCATTACTACTGTAGCATCTGAGGCTAGGTCTTCCTTGAGTCCTGAAACCGTACAAATGTTAATTTGCACCGAAGATTGGTGTAGATCACTTCATGGGGTGAAGAGAAAAAATAAGGTAAATCTTTCACTAACTTGGTATATTTGCTATGGCGCATTAATTTTCATTTCATTTATAGTATATCTTAAGTCTTAACTAGCTTTATTATATATATACTTCAGGACAAGGCGGAACAACCTAAGGAAATTATTATTCCTATCGAATAGGTAATCATATGATATGTTTTTTTTTATAAAAAAAATTCAATCATATTTTTAGAACTTGACTAATCTTTTTATTTAAATTATGATTGTATGGTGTAATGGAAGTAGCATGGAGCGGGCATTGTAGGCTTTGGAGCATATGGCAACTTACAAGAATGACATTTTGCCTTGAGAAAAGAATGAACTCTTTATTTTATGTAATATATTGTATATGTGTTGGTTGATATATTATCGTTGTTGAACTTTTATATTGTTGTAAAACTTTTGTATTGTTTGCAATATGCGAAACTTTTGTATTGTTTTATTGGAATCATCAATGATGATAGAATCATTAAACTCATTTTATACAGATTTTTTGCAAAATAAATTTCCTAAACGCGCTCGAGCCCATAATAGAGAGCCGAGCCTAAACGAGCCCACGAGCCGAACCTAAACGAGCCCACGAGCCGAGCCTAAACGAGCCCACGAGCCGAGCCTAAACGAGCCCACGAGCCGAGCCTAAACGAGCCCACGAGCTGAGCTCGAGCCGCGAATTCTAAGCACGAGCTCGAGCCGAGCTCGGCTCCCCCAGGCTCACGAGCCGAGCCGAGCTCATGAAAACTTAAACGAGCTCGAGCCGAGCCCAGTGCTATTCGGGCTCGGCTCGCTCGTTAAGCACCCCTAGCCCTGACTGCCACATATGATGGATCAACCGACCCCACTGAACACGTCGCTCAGTACAAGGAAAGAATATGGCAGGCGTCCATCCCCTGGCATCTCGTCGAAGCGTGCATATGCAAGTCCTTCGGGGCTACCTTGATCGGGCCAGCTCTCAAATGGCTTGGCTCCCTTAAGCCTGGCAGCATCGCCAATTTCTCAACTTTAGTCAATAAATTTTATGACAAATTTGAAGGCAGTCGTAGTCTAGATAAGCAGACGAGTGACCTCTATGGCATTGTCCAGGGGCCAAGCGAATCTGTCCGCGATTATTATAATCGCTTTAATAAAGGAAATGATTAGCATTAAAGACCTTGGCACTAAGACTGCTATTAAATGTTTCAGGAAAGGTCTCATCCTCCGGTCAAAACTATACAATCGTCTGACAAAGTATCCGTGTTCCACGTTCGAAGAGGTGAAATCAAGGGCCTTGGCTCAGATGCGCCTGGAGGAAGACGATGCCATCCTCAACACCATCTCTACTCGTCATGTGTCGGAGAGTACGAGCGATCGCAAGGCCTTCGTTCCCAAGAAGAACAATTGGCGGAGTCATCCCTACAGTCGTCCCAACCAGGTACACAATGTTAACGATGTAATTGAAAGCGCAAGTACTGAGGGTAAGACGGATCAATCGTCGTTTCCTGACATTGGATCCTATGGATTCTACGTCGATGTCGGAGGTGTCGTCAATGCGTTAACAAAGATCGGAGCCCCTGTCCGTTGGCCGAGGAAGAGTGATTGCCCAGACGCTCAAAAGGACCAGACCAAGTGGTGTCAGTTCCACCATGACCATGGCCACAAGACGGAAGAGTGTATCGCGCTCCGAAGGGAGGTCGCGTTCATGCTGAACAAAGGGCACCTCCAAGATCTCCTCAGCGACAATGGGAAGGCGTCCTTCGACAAAAATCCTTCCAAGTCAAATCCGCCTGCATCCCCTGCTCACGTCAAGGTAATCAATGTAATCTCTGGTGGTTCAGACGTGTCCGGATTAACGTATTCAGCAGCCAAAAGGCTAGCTAGAGAGGGATCCCCCTCGTCCACTGTTCCTAAATCTTGCAGGACAGATGATGAACGCAAGCTAGAGGCGATGTCAATTATTTTCGACGACGACGACGTGTGCGACGAGGAGCACCACGATGGATTGGTCATCTCTTTAACCGTTAGCAATTGCCTCTTTGCAACGAGTCTTTGGTTGATGGCGGAAGTTCAGCCAACATCATATTCAAGAATGCCCTCGAAGGTATGGGTCTTTGTGATAGGGATATAACTAAAAAGTCTACTGTCTTAGTTGGTTTCAGCGGAGAAGCACATCAGACCGTCAGTGAGATCACACTGTCGACTTTTGCCAAAGGAGTCAACCTGCCAACGAGGTTCAACGTCGTGGACTATCCCTCTGCCTACAATGTCATACTGGGAACGCCTTGGATCCACAAAATGAAAGCAGTCCCATCAACATACCATCAGACGCTCAAGTTCCCTACCAAATGGGGCGTTCAAGAGATCAAGGGCGAACCAAAAGCTGCCCGAGAGTGCTACAGTTCGCGCTAAAGCCCGTCAAGGCGTCCATCTAGCAATTAACAAGCGGATTAGTGCCCGACGTGCCAAATGAGCAGGACGTAGATGAAGTGGCGCTTGATCCAACATTCCCAGATCGCGTCGTTCGCATTGGAGCGACCTTGTCGCCAGATCTCCGTAACTAGGTAATCGATTTCCTACAGGCTAACCAGGATTGTTTTGCGTGGTCACATGAAGATATGACAGGTATAAGCCCAGACGTTATCACTCATAAACTGAACGTTGATCCGGAGCCAAGCCGATCAGCGTAAACGACGCAAATTCGCTCTTGAACGCAATCAAATTATAAACGACGAAGTGCAAAAATTGATTGACACATGTAAGGTACGCGAAGTTAAATATCCTGACTGGTTGGCTAACGTCGTTGTTGTCAGCAAGAAGAATGGCAAGTCGAGAGTCTGCATTGACTTCACAGACCATAATAAGGTCTGTCCCAAAGATCCATTCACACTTCCCCACATAGACACAATGGTCGACGCGACGGCAGGGCACGAGCTTTTGACGTTTATGGACGCCTACTCTGGTTATAATCAAATCCTTATGCATCCCGACGATCAGGAAAAGACAACATTCGTCACTGACAAAGGTATTTATTGTTATAAGGTTATGCCTTTTGGACTAAAAAATGCAGGTGCGACCTACCAACGCCTAGTCAACCACATGTTCAAAGATCAACTAGGCGACACCATGGAAGTCTACATCGACGACATGTTGGTGAAATCCAAACAAGCAAGCGACCACATCCAGCATCTCTCCGAAGCTTTCGACGTTCTAACCACGTACGGTATGAAACTTAATCCCACTTAGTGTACGTTTGGAGTCGCTGCAGGTAAATTTTTAGGCTATGTCGTAACGCAACGAGGAATCGAAGAAAGTCCTGACCAGATAAAAGCGTTGATCAACATCCAATCCCCCAGAAACGTCAAAGAGGTACAAAAACTGACCGGACGTGTTGCTGCACTTAACCGTTTCATATATAGGTCGTCCGAAAAGTGCAATATGTTCTATGACGTACTGCGGAAAAAAAGGGTTCGCCTGGACGCCAGGAAACCTCAAAGAGGTACAAAAACTGACCGGACGTGTTGCTGCACTTAACCGTTTCATATATAGGTCGTCCGAAAAGTGCCATATGTTCTATGACGTACTGCGGAAAAAAAGGGTTCGCCTGGACGCCAGAGCATGAGGACGCTCTGCAAGCACTCAAGCAATATCTGGCCTCTCCTCCTTTATTATCTAAACCAAGCGACGGAGAAACGCTCCAGTTGTATCTAGCCGTCAGCAACATCTCAGTCAGCGCTGTTTTGACGCGCGAAGCAGAGAGTCAGCAGCTCCCCATCTACAATGTCAGTAAGTCTTTGTTAGACGCAGAGATCAGGTATTCTTCTTTTGAAAAACTTGTGTTAGCCTTAGTCACTGCCGTTAAAAAACTACGACATTACTTTGAAACTCATACTGTCGTTGTCATGACTAACTATCCCATAAAGAGCGTTTTGCGTAGGCCTGAATTGACAGGTCGCATGGGAAAATGGGACATTGTGCTCAGCGGTTACGACATCAAGTACCTACCAAGAATGGCAATTAAGTCGCAAGCTCTGGCTGATTTTGTGGCTGACTTTAGTCCAGAACTGGAGAAGATCGCAGAAGACGAAGTTGCTCGAATCAATCATGTCAATCACGACGCTTGGAGTTTATTTGTTGACGGATCTTCTAATTTTCGTGGTGCAGGTCTTGGCGTTGTCCTAAAGTCGCCACAAGGGGACAAGATAGTGTAAGCCATATGTTGCGAATTCAAAGCGACCAATAATGAGGCTGAGTACGAGGCATTAATCGCGGGAATGACTCTAGCAAGCGACTTAGGGGCAAAAGCGTTAAAGATCTACAACGATTCGTTGCTAATAGTCAGTCAGATCAAAGGCGAATTCGCCGCTAAGGATTCCAAAATGGCGCTCTACTTGGAAGTCGCACAAGGTAAAAGTAAAATGTTTAACCCTTTTGACATTATGCAGATACCAAGAGACCAGAACACGCAAGCAGATGCGTTAGCCAACATGGGATCGAACCTGAGAGACGTATCGTTCACTTCTGTCCTTATCATCCATCTCATAACACCAGCGATAAGCAAATGCAAAGGCGTTACAGATGTCATCGCAGCGATCGGAAGCGGCGACCAAGCAAATGACGACGATGCCTTGTCAATAAATGACATTGAGCCGGTGAACGACAACGTTGATGCAACCAATGATGACACCCCTGCAAACGACGAGGTAAGTATTAGTTGGACGAAACCTTTTTACGATTATGTAGCTAACCATGTACTCCCAGAAGATAGAGTAGAGGCACGACGAGTTCGCTTTAAAGCATCCAGGTATGTCATCATTCAAGGAGTGCTATTCAAAAGATCTATCGCTGGGCCGTATCTGCGTTGCCTAGAAAAGCACCAATGGGGGCAAGTGTTGCAAGATCTGCATGAGGGGACGTGTGGAAACCATTCTGGAGGACGCAGCCTATCCAATAGAGCATTGAGAATGGGCTATTATTGGCCAACGATGAAGCAAGACGCAATCAGGTACGTCACCAAATGTGATAGTTGTCAGCGACACGCAGGTATGACGCACAAACCTTGTGAAATTCTACATCCAACATTAACTCCTTGGCCTTTTATGAAATGGGGAATGGACATAGTTGGTAAACTACCTCCAGCCCCAGGACAGAAGGTCTTTATGTTAGCATTAACATATTATTTTTCTAAGTGGATAGAGGCAGATTCCTTCCAACAGGTACGCGACAAGGAGGTAATTTCTTTTATACATACTAACATTATTTGCAGGTTTGGTGTCCCATCAGAAATCATATGCGACAATGGGTCGCAATTTATCAGTGATAAAACAAAGCACTTCTGCGACGAGTGGAACATCACGTTGCTGACATCGACGCCCAGATATCCTCAGGCCAATGGACAAGCTGAGTCCAGCAACAAGACTGTCATAGACACATTGAAGAAGCGTCTCACCGCTAAGAAAGGGAAATGGGCAGAAGCGTTACCAGCTATCTTGAGGGCAAATCGTACGACGCCACGCGCTGCGACTGGACAAACACCCTTCTCACTGGTTTATAGCTGCGAGGCAGTCCTACCAGCTGAGGTAAGTATTCCAACTGCCAGGTATGGTCTGATGACGGAGCAGTCTAATCATGACGAACTAGTCAACGACCTGGATACCATAGAAGAATTGCGCGACGCAGCGTTGATACGCATGGCAGCTCAACAGCAGATTGTCGCGAGGAGTTTCAACAAAAACGTGCAAGCCAAGTCATTTGTTGAAGGCGACTGGGTATTGAGGAAGGTCTTCCAGAACACACAGGAGCCCAACGCAGGTAAGCTAGGTCCAAAATAGGAAGGTCCCTATCAAATCAGTATGGTCGTTGTCAATGGCGCTTATCAACTAGTCCGACGCGACGGTACTATGGTCCCACGTAGTTGGAACGCTTTCCATCTCAAAAGATATTTCTTCTAGCCAAGTGTTAAGTGACACTTTACTTTTCGTTTTTTGTTTTATATTTAATAAGGGATGAACATGTCATCGTAGAGTTGTTGAAACGTCAACGACAAAACATTACCGTGTGTTTCATTTTTCAGGATTTTTCCTAGTTTTCAATAAGATTGCGACGCTCATACGGAGCGACCAGTGGTTACTGTTTGAATAATACGCCCACAGAACGACAGAGCATTCTAGGCAACGTCAATAAAGATACTATAGCATCCTACGCTGTCACAAGCGTCATAAGACTTCACAGAAGTACAGTAGCATTGTAAAC
The DNA here is from genome assembly GCA_947648045.1 of Beta corolliflora. Classification (NCBI taxonomy): domain Eukaryota; kingdom Viridiplantae; phylum Streptophyta; class Magnoliopsida; order Caryophyllales; family Amaranthaceae; genus Beta; species Beta corolliflora. The sequence continues at coordinate 238,896 of CANSZD010004290.1, forward strand.
GTCCGATCTGTTCACAACAAGTAAGTAAACTAGTTTTGTGCATATTCAATTTTTCCTTCAACGAAGCATAACTTATACGACAGAGATAGGCTTACAAAGCGCCTGATCATCGCACTTAGACGCCAGAAAAACGGCAGCACATCATAGCAAACAGAATTCATACGAATAATCAAGAGAAAGCAAATGTTATGACCACTCCCATGAGTGGTCCAAAAGTACATCAGTGATGGTCACTCCCATGAGTGGCCCAGAAAGACAAATTGTTTTCTAAAAACGCTGAAAGCTAAATTGTTCTAAGAATTTAAATAAAAAGTCAGAGCACGCAGGCTAAGCGACAAGAGCGTCATTGGACTTTTCTTCAGTCGGCTTTGCTAAAGATGGAACCTCAGTCATGACTCCCTTCTCTGAGTCGTCTGGGGGCACATTAGACGTTATGAACGCAGCACATGAGGTAGCGACCCCACCTTCTGGATGCTCAGTATTGGACGAAGATTCAGCTGTCGCATTAAGGAAGTCCTCAGGGTCCATCAGGTCCTTCATACCTCCTAAGCATTCAAGGTACAAATCGAGTTCCTTCTAAGGTTCCCATGACGCAGTCCGTTTCATCATGAATTGGTACATCAGCTTTGCCCTCACTCTCGTGGTCAACTCTGCCTCCAGCAGATCAAGTTCATTCTTTTGCGCTGCGACCTGTGCTTGAAGGGCTCCAATCTCCAGACGTGACAACTCCTCTAGATCTTCCGCTTGTTTCTTCAATCCCTCCAGTTCCTCACCATTTTTCTTTAGCGTCTCCCCCATCTTGATCATCTCCAGTTGAACTTTTTTCAACTCTGCTTCCTTACTCTTCAAAGCCAGCTCGCTCTTGTCAGCCTTAGACTTCATCGCCTGATGTCCTTTGAACAACAATGACATTTCCTTTTTTGCCATAAGAAAATGCTGCACGCCTGCGAACCAATAGTCAAAAGGTATGTGATCTAATCCGTTGTACTTAAAAATATTTAATCACAATTAACATACCTGAAAGACGAGCTCTAGGCCATCTGACATAAGCCTAGGCAAAGTAAGTTCCCGCAAGCGGTCTTCAGCGCAAGGAAAGAGAAGCCTTTCCGCTTCCGGCCAGATCGACCTGTTTAGCGACATGAAGTCGTTAGGCACCATTACAGAATACGATGGTCCTCCTTTGTTGGGGGGGAGCAATGAAGTCAGTTTTGCGTAACTTATGAGCAACGTCAGAGTCATCGTCTTCAACATGAACAAGGTCCGCATGTTCTTTGTTGCCAAACGCAGTGGGCGACGACGCATCAGAGTGACTCAGATCTCTTTTCCTTTTTTGAAGCGTCTCGGCAAGAGCTTGGCTATCCATAGACCCTCTGGGGCGCGATTGAGAAGATTTTGTCGCGAAAGAATCGTAAGGATTGTGATCATGATGGTGCTGCAAATGACGAAGAAACACACTTACCCGAAGCCATTGAAGAGCAACTGTCTTGGCTAGCGACTGTTATTCTCCTGAACTATCTTTCTTCTTCTTTCACTCTTAGGAACTTCTCGCACAACTGATCAGATTCTTCACGATATGTCAGCAGCTTTGGGTCCAGATCTGCAGAAGAAACGACGTAAGAATAACGTTAACATTATGGTATGAGAGCAATTTGTAAAATTTTTACGAACCTTCTATGTTCCAGCTTCCGATTAAATGTTTCCCTACATCTCCCAAAGATTACTTCTTAACAAAAACATATCGGTTCTTCCAACCTCTGTCATTCGATTGAACTCCTCCAACCAACGCGTCCTGTCTTGCCCTGACGTGTAGGGCTAACCTGTTCTCGGCCTTAACCCTAATTTCATAGCAGAGCAACGGATCGTGAAGAGTAAAAGGTTTATCCCAAGACGCTGTCACTCTGTCAACTACACTCAGAACCCTCCAGACCTGGGGCATGATTTGCCCAGGGCTAATTTGGTAGACTTGCATTAATTCTCTGACAATGGGGGGTGGGGGGGAAAGGGGAGCTTAAGACCTATTTTGAAGGGGTATTCTTAAAATACCACCCAGCCATGTGGACACATCTATGGTCGTTCATGAGACTCAGCGTTTCTCAAGACAGTGTCAATGGGTAAGTTTCCTAAATCTAGGAACTTCTTTAGGTCATCCTGCGACATAGTAGACTGTTCTTCGTCAATTTCATCCTTCTCTTCTACAATTCTTTCTTTTGCTTAGGTTTTTTCCTGGTTCTTAACAAAATTCCTAATGCTACGCCTACTTGGAGCCATAGATTCAGGTGTCGGTTTTGAAATTAATTAAAATTCGGAGCTAAGAGCAATGGAGATTACCTGGTAAAGAGGCGCAGTTCCGTCGAGTTTCCCCGGAGAATTCTAGAGAGAGAATCGAACGTTTGAAAGGAAGAGGTGGCGTGTGAATTCGAATCAATTGGCACGACTTTTTATAGTGAGAGTAGTAATTAATTGCGTGCAACGGATATACATTAAATGCAAATTTTTGAGTTATCTTTTGTCCAGGCTTTTTATCTTTCGCCAGTAATTTTTCGGTTTATCATTGGTAGTCTTCAGTTTCTGATAATCTTATTTTTATCTATTGACAAATGCTTTAACAATATGGTAATTAGCTATGACCAGTGTCCATACTGTACAGGTTATCCTTTGATTTACAATTGTTTCATGACTCTTGGTATTTCCCTATTTCAACAATTGGGGGCAAACTGTTATGGCTAAATTTTCAGGATGACATTGGCGCAGCAGTACGAAGACGCTGACGTTATCACATCGTACGTAGACGTTATTACTAAGTCAAGGTTCCAACCGCTGAAGAATAAGGAAGGTGTGGCTATTATTGTTCACTAAGTTGCTGTTGAAGACTGAAGTCAAAAGGCAATAGCATGAGGGTAGCAATTCAGTTGAGATTGTGCGGGGATCATGCGGAGCTACCTCCGGGATCCTTGAGCGCACGTTGCAGCTAAGTTGAAGCTATATAAGGGGCATTTAAGTGGCGAAGGAGATCATCACAAGTCTCATACACAAGCTTACACATTGCAATCACTTCTCTGAGATTACTTACACTTTGTATTCCTTCGTATTTTCATTCAAATAAACTACTCTTGTACATAGATCAAATAAGCTAGGTTGTATTGATCGTCATTCACTCTGGGTGACGATTGCATATAGTGGATTGGTGGACTCGCATCCACCTGCGGTTTTTTACCCTCCTTCATTGGGGTTTTTTCGCGTCAACACTCCTTTGTGTCGTTCCCTCTTTTTATTTCTCTCATATTTGCACAGTATACATTGCATAAATCTGGTTGTTGTCGTCCCATATCGAATCTTGTCGTTTAGGCAAAAATCAGCATAAACATTAATGATGATCACGAGATGAGTTGTTGTTGTATGTTGTGCGTGAAATATATTATAGTAGGATGAATATGCCGAGTGATGTAATTTGGTGTGATGATGAATTTGTCGAGTGATGTAATTTGGTGTAGTAATTGTTAAGCGTTGACTTTGGGAATTAGTGATGGTGTGCTGTTGTTAAGAGAATGGAAAAGAAAGATGCGTGGGGTGATAAGGTGGGATGATGAATATGTAGTATGATGATCAGGTGGGGATTAATGAGTGCCGTGAGAATTTGTGGAGGTGAGTCGGTTGTCGAGTGATCGTGTGTTATGAGAGTGAAGGCCGTGTAAATTAGTTAGGGAGGAGATATTATATAGTGGAGGTAGTTAAGTTGCAATAGGTTTTTGAAAACAATTAGGTTTCTAAAAGATTTTAGAAAATAGTTAGTTCTAAAAGATTTTTATTATAAAAGATTCTAGAAAAGAGTTAGATAAAAGATAGTTAAAAAACAGTTTAGGAAAAGATTATTTTTGTAAAAGATATTTTTATTAATAAAACTAATCAATAAAATTAATTAATTCTATTAATTAAATTGGGCTTAGAAAATGGTTTTTATAAAGTGGGCTTTCATAAAATTATTTTTAAAAGATTTTTAAAGGTGGGCCTTTAAAAGATTATTTCAAAACATTTTAGGAAACGGGCTTATTAAAACTAGTTATAAAAATAGTTTTCAGAAATGAGTTAATAAAATGGGTTATAAAATGAATTTGTGCTTAAAATATTTTATTTTAGACTCGTTCTTTATTCATTCCTTGATCCGGACCAATTGGAGCAGGGTATTGGTCATCATAGGGTACTAAATGGGGAGACACGATTATGTGTCTACACAAGCCCCCACTTTGACTGAGGTTTGTAAAAATCGAAAGTCAAAGTATACGTGTCGGGACGGAGAATGATTCTAGATGCTCTGCAATCCAAAATCACTCTTTTGCGCCGGTACCTGCAAAATAAGCAAAAGCTTCAGGAACAGACATGTGTGAAACATATTTGCAAAATAATTGTAAGTTTGCAAAAATGAGATGATATGTGGAAATGAGATAAATGGTGTAGAGCATTTGTATCTCGCTCCACAGGGCTGAACTGTTGGCTGTCCCGCTCCAAGACAAATGGTGTAGAGTATTTGTATCCCTGAGCTGTTGACTGACCCGCTCCAAGATAAATAGTGTAGAGTATTTGTATCCCACTCCACAGGGCTGAGTTGTTTGCTGACCCGCTCCATGACAAATAGTGTAGAGTATTTGTATCCAACTCCAAAGTGAGCCGATTTGTTTCCGACCCGCTCCATGATAAATAGTGTAGAGTATTTGTATCCCACTCCACAAGGCTGAGCTGTTTGCTGACCCGCTCCATGACAAAATAGTGTAGAGTATTTGTATCCCACTCCATAGGGCTGAGGTGTTTGCTGAGCTGTTTGCTGACCTGCTCCATGACAAATAGTGTACAGTATTTGTATCCCACTCCACAGGGCTGAGCTGTTTGCTGACCCGCTCCATGACAAATAGTGTAGAGTACTTGTATCCCACTACACAGGGTCGAGCTGTTTGCTGACCCGCTCCATGACAAAATTGTGTAGAGTATTTGTATCCCACTCCTCAGGGCTGAGCTGTTTGCTGACCCGCTCCATGACAAATAGTGTAGTTGATTGAAAGTGGTTCGCAGACCTAACGGTTTGTGCCGTCATCGATTTTCCTGAGTATTCAGTATTTCTTGAATGATAGACGTTGAGAATTTGTAGGATGGCAAGATTGTATTTTTTGGCAAACTTTCGAAAGTTCGTTGAATTATCGCGCGTAATGTCATAATGAACATTTGAAATCATTTGAAATTGAACGTGTGGGCCCCACTTGGCTAAGAAGCCCCCAAGCGTGCTGTACCGGACTGTGCGTCGGACACACAGTCCTGCGCTTGGCGTGGTATGCTGCGCTGGACGCAGTTTGCTGCATGTGGCACAACGTGGTCGGTGCGCTGGACGCACCATGTATATATCGCTTGTCTTCTGTTGTTAATTTGTAGTGGTCCGCAGACCTTGGTGGAATATAACTCGTGTAGAGTCGTTTAATGTTAGGTACCTGTGGATACAAATAACACACAGATATACAAATAAACAACTAGGGCACATGTATGTGTCCCGTGATGTGAGTGCTAGTGTATGGAAAAGACCCGACCTATAAAGAGTGACCTCTAATACTCTAGACTTAAAGGTGCTATCATGTGTGCATACGTGTGTGTGGATGTGTGACTCGATGATTGACGCTAGAATCCTATGACTAAGGACGATCGATGCGATGTTTGACACAATATTGGATGATGCAAATGCAGAAATGTGACACTAATGCAGAGATATGACACTAATGCAGATGATATGATTTGATGATTTGATCGTTCCATTAGAAGCTCAAATTTTCGTTTTAGAAAACCGTTTTCGAAAGAGAAGAAACGGGAAGCCCCCATGGATGATCCATGTAAGCTATGTTTGATTCGAAATGCATTGTAGTTGTTACGGGTCTAAGTGAGCCCATAAAACAATTAGGATCTCATATGGGCCTGGAGCCCACAATTTTTTGTATCGACTCGTAATGAAGTCCTTATCAAGGTACACATGGAGCCTATGAAGTATGATATGTTGGATTTGAAATACATTGTAGAACGAGCTTTTGTAGCGCTTGAGTTGTATATGCTCCGAGTTTTGTATGCCAAGGGCCTAAGTGAGCCCATAAATAAATGTGATGTTGTATCCGTGTGGGTTTTAAAACCCAAGATGTCATGTACGGGCTCGTAATGAAGTCCTTATAATGATAGACTTAGACTTGAAGCCTATGATTTTCTGTGTGGAATAGTGATGAAGCCCCCAGTAAGATAGAGTTTATGAAGTACTCAGCTTAATTGCTTGATTTTGAAGATATCTCGTCACGCTCAGCGGAAGTTTCGACCGAAGATTCCATATAGGGTTCCCAAGGTGAGAAGACAAGAAAGGCCAAAGAAAAGAACACTCAAAAGATAAGGCGCTGTCATAGCGCTGAGTGTTGAAAGGTTATGCTAAGGTTGGCTTAGAAGCGATAATTTGGCTTAGAAAAAGGAAGTGATTAGAATAAGAGAAGGACGGAGCCATAATGAATCGACTCACACAATAAGGTAGGCCAATGATGCAGGTTTGAATCCCAGTCTATAATCTAAGGGTGGGGATGAGCATTTAAAATTCATAATTTTTTTTGGGCGATCGCGCGTTTCTCATGGGCCTAGGCGAGCCTTAAAAATATGTTTTGAATTAAAATGGTCGGGCCTCAAAAGAGGTTGCCTACGTATCCATGATGGAATCAGGCCAGTCGTAGCTCTTAGTATTTTAATCGGTGGCCTAGCATTTTGCTTTGGAGCCATTTGCAATGAATTAAGCATTGATTTGGAAGAGGTCTTTGGCAATGGTGGATAATGATGCAGGTTTGGTTTGGTTTAAAGCAGTCGGACCTCAAGGTGAGGTTTCCTACGTATCTTTAGCAGAATCAGACCATTCGTAGTTCAGGCTAGTGAATGAGAAGGTGCTACTAGTAGAAAAAACATCAAATGCTCCGGTTAAAAAGCCCATAAATGCTCTATATTTGACCCGTAGCAGACGCCATACGAGCATTTGAGCATTTTACAAATGCTCTGGTTTTAATCGGAGCATTTGGTATCTTAAATGCTCCGGTTGTTTAGAAAACCGAAGCATTTACTAGTCAAATGCTTCGGTTATTAAGAAAAAACCGAAGCATTTGTTCTATAAATGCTTCGGTTTTTCTTAACAACCGGAGCATTTGCTAGTTTTTTTATTTAAAAAAAAATTTCTACAGCTTGGTGAAGCTGTACTCCAACAGCAGTACACCAACAAGGAGTAAAAAGTTCTACATACAGATCACATACTCAAGTACCAGTAGCTTTTAGTGGCAGCCCCTATCATGCGAGCATACATACAACTCATACCCCACAGAAGTTAAAGACTACTTATACTCTTATAAGAATCGAAAGAACATATATAAGAAAGATATAAACTGAAATTTTATTGATCAAATAAAAAATTAATATGCCATGACACAAGTATAAACAACTAGCTAATAATTGCAAAACAACTCATTATGCCTCTAGGACACCATAATTCTAAATCTAAACCATGGAAATTTGTCACCCTTTTGCGTGATGGTGATTCCTCAATCATTGCAACAGCTTTTTCATCATCATTCTCACACGCTAAAACATCATCACCATCACCACCACAAACTCTGCACCTAATGAGACAAACTAAATAATATAACAATGATCATTATATACCCTTCATTACTTACAAGAAGAAAACCTTAAATTTCAAAAACTAATAAGTAATCATGAATCGATCTCACTGCTACAAAATTCATTATCAAAGTACACTGAACAATTAATTTAAAAGGAGAACCTCGATTGACTAAACTAGCAGAGCAATCTACAATAACTAATCCTGTCATGAAAAGTCTCAAAGTCTCATATAAGATAGAAAATTCCATGATTAACATCATATTATAAAAGAATTACCAGCACAGAACAATTAATTTAAGTAGAAAATTGCCATGGGTTTACATATCCAACAAATTATCTAACCATCAGAGAAACAAAAGACTAATTAATGATTAAAAACTCGAAAACAAAATCAGAAGATAATGATTAAAAGAAGGTAAACCACACACATACATCTGATAGAATCGTGATGGACTTCGGATTTATAGGCCTTATGGCAGTAATATACAATAAAGATGAACCATGCAATCTCTTGGAATGAAAGACTTACCAACGTAAGATGAGTTTCGAAGTAGATCTCACATAGTGCACCAGCGGTAGGACAATCAGATCTTCAAGATATCAAAGTTAAAGCTTGAAACCCACAACAAGAAAATAATCTAGATCAGTTCTGAGAAAGAAAGAAATAAACATAATGATTCTCTTTATCATGGGTGACATTATATGCAACACATATCTTCAATATAATAGCACAACAACATAACCTACCTTTTAGTTCACACTGTGGTTATACAGAATATCTAGCAGGAACATTAAGCATCAGGTACACAAAAAAAAAAATGACAAACAGGGATATGTTTGTTTCTGAAAAAGAAATAAACCCAATTTTATTAAAATTATTAAAAGCTATACAATCGTATAAAGCCAATCCAACACACTCTAGATTAAATACTCAAACATCTATAACTCAATAACTTCAAGAGGCATTCAAATGAACTCTCAAAGTATACACAGAATCATTGCAATCATCTTTTTGATTAGATGAACCGTGATGTCAAGAACAAGGTCAAGGAGTGGACTCTATTTTCTAAAGGGTCCTAGTTGTAAACATAATAACCTTATAACAAAAATAATGTGCCAAGCATCATATAAGCTTCTAAAGAAAATCCCCATCTATAGACCACTAAAGTCGAACCTATTGAAGCAGAAATTGTATCCGAAATAAATCACCTAAGTCAACTGTAACAACAATTTCTAATTTCTTCCTAAATTAATTGCGGATGATAAATCACCTAAGACCTAAACTAGTTAAGAGTTCTCCTACCAACGAAAATAGCAAAACTTAAAAAAATTGATAAAAAGTAACGAAAATAACATCAAGGCATCGAATCCAAAAAGTAACGAAAAGCAACAACAAACCCTAGAATATTTTTGAAACCAAAAGCAAAGATCACAAAACTCCAAATCCAAATCAAACGGAACCCTAGACTAACATAAATGCCAAAAAATTAAATAAAAATTCGGATCAGCATATGATATTATAAACGAAAAAAAGAACACTTGATTAAGAGCAGGAATCACATTTCCTTTTACGGTGAATGTTGATCAACCAAGCGTCTTTGGGAAAACTAAAAAAGGTATTCACACAAACAATAACTTTGACTAAGGCTAATCAACTAATAAATTTAGTCTTTTCTACTATTAAGAAACTGTAAATAGGAAACAGGGAGAGAAGTAGGCAACAATAAAGCTTGAAAACAACACACTTTAAGGACAAAACCATGCGCAATAGTGAGCCTCTAAAAACACTCCAAAGCACATAGGTAAATCAAGTTGCAAGGCTTGATAAAATCATATAGCATGACAAAATGTAACTTAAGACTCTTGATTAAGAGCAGGAATCACATGTACTGACGTGTAGTTTTGGGATTAACCATTATATGCTACTGATAGCTCTAAGGTCCAAAAGTCCAAATTGGCAGATTCACAGGTAAAAATATGAGACTATAACAAGTTCAGGAAAAGTCAATGATGAAGAGATAAAGAAATGTTACCTCAAGCATATGTAGCCATGAATTATGTGGCAACTCTGCATTCAAAATACCTGATTTGATCTGCTATAAAAAAACAAAAAAGAGATATTTACATAAGTTCCAAACAATACTCTCTGAGCACAGTAGGAAATCCTCAGTACCATCAATCAAATTTTGACAAGGTTCATGGACATATCAGCTAAAACTATCCTAGTATTTTTCTTCATACATACAATAATTACAAATAACAATTATGATTATATTACAACTTTAGAGATAAAAAAATACATGAAGTAGAGTTAGAGCTGAGAAAATTAATTTAACCTGCCAATTCATATAATTCTGTTGAACTCACCACTCAAAGCTAAGTGTTAGTTGGTCAATATAGCAGCAACCTTCAAAGTATGGATATGTAAGTTTGAAGACAATAACCATAATCTACAACACAAAAGTAAATAAAAAATATTAATAAATCCCCACCTGTGCTTTAATCCCATCTCTGCTAATAAAATATGTCATTTAAAACCTTTTCCAACAAAGGTTTTGTGCTACAACTCGCATGAGTTAATCCTTTGACCTGTAGAGCAAGATGCAGCTTGAACTAAAATAAAAAGTACAACCAAGGAACAACAACATAAAAAATAAAAGTGAAGGAATCTTACGTCAGGATCGCAAGAACTTTCTGCATTCTTGAAATGGCATCATATAAACACTTAGTGATATAATATCCAATAAAGCAATCACTTCACCATTTTCTACAACAGGAAGATGGCTGAATTTTCCTGTAAAACATGGCAGATCCATATCAATATGACACGAAAGAAAACATCCCCACTAACTCTCATTGATCTTGCACACACCAGGCACGCAACATAGTGAATGATTTGACAAACCAGATAACTAATCTGATCAGTTGCATCCATATTATTTTTTCTATCTACATGTATAATATACTTTCAGTTAGACAAGGAAATACAGAACCACCATCATACTTGCTCACTATATTAAAAGCCTCGGTAACTAAAATTGATATGAGGAACAGAAACTTGTAGACAACTATGCAGACTTTGTTTCCCTTGCTTTTTGCAGAAAGATACTCGGCTAACGTCTGGCTAATCGAACATAGACTGTAGAATTTGATGAGTTAGAGCTACGACTAAATATAGAAGCATACTGTTTCCATATGTGTAACATATTATCCCATGAGCATAGAGAAGACGAATAACATACATAGCAAAAAAGAAATACACAAATTCAATCAAACTCAAAAACCAATTCTTCCTCCTGCCATCCCCCCCTCCCCTCTCACTCAGTCTGGCAAGGAAGTGATAAGAACATTAATTCACATATTTGAAGGTAAGGGGTGCATATGAAGACAAGCAGAAAAAACACTAAGTCCACCAGTTAATGGCGAACAGCATATGAGAAATTAGCAACGAAAAAACCAAAAATATATTGTATTGATGCATCTTGGATAAGAGAATTGAACTACATAATGACACAAATCAGATTCATATATATCAAATAAATATCAACCAAAGCAGCAATAACATTAGCTAACAAAAAACATCAACTGAAAATTCTTCTAAATATTACACCCTGACTCCCGTAGTTAACTCCACACTTTCGATTTTGGAGTGTGCCTAAAAGAATTTCACATTTCCTTTTCACACTTACTCTATCCTTGTCTATTATTCCACCTCCAAAACACATTTCCAAGTTCCAAGTCTTCCAACCAAAACCAAATCACAATTGAAGTGTAGGAGCATCTTAATCTTCAATATGCAGCTTAAGTAAATCTTGGAAAACATAACTTACTAGTTCAATTGGAAAATACCCGATGTGACTATTTCACATCAAAAGAAGAGATATAGAAAGGTTAAGGTACATAGAAAAGAGAGAAGACTAAAGAAAACCTCATATGCAAGAATGCACAAACTCAAACAACTCGACATGGCTATGGTGAATTATAACACAAATAACATCATTAATTAGCTATTAGGAAAATCAAACAATAATGGTTTATCCTTTCGTTTGCATCCTCATTTGTCAATTCAACAAAGTAGCAATTCAGAACTATTATGGACTATATCCAAAGAAGACCATATAGATAAAATTATGTAATCGCCTGGGAGGCAGGGAAGCAAAAGGGTGTAAAGACCTGCTACTGTACATGTATGCTACATACTGCCAGAGCAAGAACCTCTCTTCACTAACAAGCTTATACACAGAAAATGAAAAGACGATAAACAGAAACTTATTCACGAAAACCATCAACCTATAGCTGTTTCACATATGCATATTCACGAACGTAACAGTTGAAAAGTAGCATTTGACCTTGCCAAGTTAGAGTGTTAGACTTAGGGCGTTGGACGCCGACGAAGCTTAGGACGTTGACCCAAGATGCACAATTCGACCACAGTCAGGCGTTGAACGCTGGCGAAGCTTCTAGGGCATAAATGGAAGGAAGACTTTGAGAAATGATTGAATAAACTAATTAGAGTAAACCCTAGTATTATTTCGAGTAATTCAGAAGAACCTAAAAATTAGGAGAAAATAAAACCTGAAAGCGTTTGGGAGGTTAAAGAAACAGCTACGGAATTGAGTGATTCGACAGTGCCGTTAATGGCGGAATTGAGCGAGGTCGTTGAACTAGAAGGAGGGAGCGAACGACACCTTGTGATTTCAGTGAGACAACGGAGAATCGAACTGCGGCGGACTTGAGCGAGGTCGTTGAACTAGAAGGAGGGAGGGACGACGGAGAGCGAAGGACGACTGAGGGACGAGGCTGAGGTGTTCATTATGCGAGGGTTTCAATTTAGAGAGGGAGGGATCAGGGATGGAAATAATGCAAAATTGATAAGAGAGGGACGGACTGAGGGTGAGCGAGATAATAACTCGAAAATTTTATTAGATCTTTAAGAAGGGGAAAGATCACAAATGCTCGGGTTGATTACCCGGAGCACTTATTCACAAGTGCTTGGGTTGATTAGTCAACCGGAGCATTTGTTAAGTTAGAAAAAAGTTTTGTTTTTTCCACTAAGTCGCCCTTATGGGTTTTCGAGCTAGCGGGCTTTGGTTGTCTTTTATGGCTTATTGGAAAGCAATGTGCATGGTTGTCTGACAAGGTTTATCAGAGGTATGATTTAGCTTGTAATAGTCTTTGGTTATGGAGGTCAAGGCCTTTGATGAAGTTCGAGGTTTATGATCAACAGTTGAAGGTTTTGAAAAGAAAGTACAATTGACAAAGCTATTGATGGGCTTATCTACAACACTTCTTTTTTTCTTATATATTTTACACTTTTTGTATCATTTTTTCTTTTGCTTTTTTTTTACCCTTTATGTTTAATTGATGTCAAACATAATTCCTACGAGGTAGGTTAAAAGGAGAGGGGTGTTATGTATGGAGGAATGGTTGTAGTGAAGGGAGGAATGCCTCTTTTATGCCAATTTGTTCATTGCCTTTATTAGAATAGTCATGAGAATTAGAAATTCATTTCTTTTAAGGCGACAATCGTGATTTCCATTGATGTTCATTAGTGCAAGGTTAGAAAAGAAATACTCATTTATTAATTGAAAATTATGAGTACATGCAATAAGAAGGGAAATCCTATGTTAGACTGGGTAAAATGAGAGAGATGAAACAGAAAATGAAATCATAGGTCTAGACTCCTACGTCACGTGACGAGACAACTTCGTTGCTTCGATCTTCATGAGGTCTCTTCCTAAATGAAAAGAGAAGAGGTGTATTTTCTTTTCGTGCTGATTGGACCTAAGCGAGTCCAAATGCTTTAACGAGCGATTGGGCTTATATGTCTATTTCTATGGCATTGAAGTCATTGTCTTCGGAATTTTTACAGGAGTAGGGATTGTAAGCCTCCCATCGTCTATCATACCTTGGATAAGCTCTTTTAACTTGTAGTAGGAAGCAATCTTATGTCCATTGCCTCTATGGTATTTGCAAATTGCAATAGGCATCCTATTGTATATTTGCATTACGATTCTCTTGAATAAGAGGTTAGTGTGCCTTTAGTCTGACGACACGTGCTACAAGATCTACTAGTATTCCCTTCAACGCATCAACTTGTTCTTGGAGTGTGCTTGACATATTGTATATCTCCTATAATGGATCATCCAACGGGAGATTTGAAATAGAGTGATGATGGAGAGAAAGGAATGGAATGGGAGAATGTATGTTTATTTTTAAAAAAAATTGAGCTTCTAGGAACGAATCTGAATATCCTATATGCATGATGATTTTTTTTTGGATGCACCTAGACCTATAAGTATGCAAGACTATTTTGGGTGCACCTAGACCTAATGCATGTATGACTGACTCAATCTATGCGTTTGAACCTGTAAAGGCTGCCTACATATCCCAAAAGAGGGAATCAGATCGCTTGTAGTTCGGGACTTCTAAATGCGGAATGCCTGAGATGAAATGGAGAGTATAGATGCAATGAGACTCCTAAATAACTCTAGTTATGCACGAAGTGTATGAATGATGGACTACGCAATGCAGAGGGACTCTAGTATGAATGCAGTTCTAAAGAATATGAAATTCTAATGACTTTAGAATCCTAGATTTGGTGAACTTTCAAGGATGCTAGAGTCCTAATATGCGCGAGACTCTATTAGACCTAGACTCCTAAAATGAATGAAACTCTAGTGGACCTAGACTCCTAAAATGGATGGAATTCTAATGGATTTAGACTCCTATTATGAATGGACTTTCTATGGATTATAGACTTCTAAGATGGATGGGACTCAAGCGAATGAAGACTCCTAAAATGGATAGAGTTAGACGGGGTTAAGAACTCTAAATGGAGTGAAACTAGATGAACCTAGACATATGGGTCAGATGAACTTCTAATGGAGTTAGAATTCCTAGGTGAATGAGGCTTTTACAACAAGGTGGACACTAAAAGGAATCCCAGATGATGTACACAAATGATGGATAATATACATGGAAGGATGAATTTTTGAAAAAGATATGAGATAGGGAAAAAGATAGAAATTTTTTTTTTTGAAAAAAAAAGGTGGAGATAGAATTTTTGAAGTAGATAGGAGATCGAAGATTTTTTTTTTTTGAGATGGATTTCCTTTTTTAAAAAAAGATGGAGATATTTTTTTAAGATAGATTTTTAAATGAAAAAAATGGGATGAAGGTTAATGGAATTATCCTATGATTAGCAAAAATATAACATTGCACAAACGAGTAAACCAACGACTAACAATCAGGCGCCAAAAGCATCGATGAACGCAAACTAAAGAATTGTGTCAGACACAATTTTCCGCGCTGGATGCGAGGGCACTGCGTGAGACGCGAGACAGGTGCGCTGGTCGCAATATTGTAGCAGCGTGACACGCGTTTATGAAGCGCAAGGCACATAGCAAATGCGTGGGACGCAGTTGGCAAGCGCAAGACGCACAACAAATGCGCTGCGCGCTGAAACGTCGCGTGGGGCGCGAGATAGATTGAAACTCGATTTTGCCTCTTTCAATAGCGTAACTTCATTTGATAGCATTTGACTCAAAATATCGCATAACATGAATCAATTAAAGGCACACACGCAAATATGCACAAGTAGGATAATAGTATGCAACATTCTCAACCTAAAGTCCAGTTCTACGTTCAAAACTAAATATGGTCAGGTTTAGGTAAAGGCTGAAAGGGTCCATGACTAAGAGATTGATCCCACGCTTTGTACCCCTGCTTAAAGAGGTGGCCACGTGTAAGACGCACTCCTGTTCTCAAGTCAGGAACAAGAGAACAATGCCATGGTTGGGTAGGTTTGCTTATGACTAAGATCCAACACTATCGCTCAGGAAGCTTTTTGGAAGGACAAAGCGCAAACCCCCAGGGGCTCACCTCACACATAGAACATGTGCTAATGAGGCAAGGTAGATTGTCCTTATGGTGGCTGAACAATAGCCATGCATATGCAAAACAATATATTATTCAAAGGCATAAAATAAAAATGAATCGTATTTTTCAAGTTTCACCCACTCATTTAAAAAAATTAATTTTTAATTTCTCCCCAGTGAAGTCGCCAAATTATAGGCGTGGATTTTTCATTCCTTTAATGCCTACACGCGGTGTGAGCGCGTTTATTTAACTACCCTATTGTTAAGGTTTTATTAAAAATATGTTTTGAAGTCGCCAACAATTCTTTAAAGGAAGAATCATAAACCTAATTGGATATTGAAACGGAAGGGACATCTTAGGGACTTATCCAATGTAGATTTCCCCATCATGACTCCATAGATGGTCAATAAGAACCAAAGATTGAGTTCGGGGGTGAGGGTACAATATAGTCAGGAACTATATTGCCCATTGCTGGCCTCTACTAAATACCGATTCATTACAGATTTTATACAAAAGAATAATCAAATAATGTTTTAAGCACCCTAAAAATATTTAGTCTGAGTTGGTTCAGGAAACACATAAAAGACTAATTATTTAGTGACAAGTTATTAAGCAATCGTATTACAAGGTTCCTAACAAGTTGTCCAAATTATCTGATTTAATTAGAACAGTTCTTTAGGTCTTGATTATCAATAATAACATGTGGGTGATAAAAGCATGCAGGACAATCATAATAACATAAATAATAAATAAAAAATAAGAAAAGAAAATAATGCAGGGAGTTATTATAATATATACAATTCTTACAGTCGTAGGGACGAGTTACCAATCTACATCATGAATAGAATGTTAGTAACTTCAAAAAAATAATAAAAATAAATAAAAAAGCAAATAAAGTTAGTTAATTTAGTTGACCCTCAGAAATTATACCACCGTCCGGGGTCATTGATTTGTATGGATCTTGGATCGAAAGTTGAACGATTCTTAAAAAAAGGTTGTATTTTGCGTTTGTTTTGTAATATGGTGTAATATGAGTGTTCCGTGATGTTAATGATGATCACGAGATGAGTTGTTGTTGTATGTTGTGCGTGAAATATATTATAGTAGGATGAATTTTCCGAGTGATGTAATTTGTTGTGATGATGAATTTGCCGAGTGATGTAATTTGGTGTAGTACTTGTTAAGCGTTGACTTTGGGAGTTAGTGATGGTGTGCTGTTGTTAGGAGAATGGAAAAGAAAGATGCGTGGCGTGATAAGGTGAGAGGGTGAAGATGTAGTATGATGATTAGGTGGGGATTAATGAGTGCCGTGAGAATTTGTGGAGGTGAGTCGGTTGTCAAGTGATCGTGTGTTATGAGAGTGAAGGCCGTGTAAATTAGTTAGGGAGGAGATATTATATAGTGGAGGTAGTTAAGTTGCAATAGGTTTTTGAAAACAATTAGGTTTCTAAAAGATTTTAGAAAATAGTTAGTAGGTTTCTAAATGATTTTTATTATAAAAGATTCTAGAAAAGAGTTAGATAAAAGATAGTTAAAAACAGTTTGGGAAAAGATTATTTTTGTAAAAGATATTTTTATTAATAAAACTAATCAATAAAATTAATTAATTCTATTAATTAAATTAGGCTTAGAAAATGGTTTTTATAAATTGGGCTTTCATAAAACTATTTTTAAAAGGTTTTCAAAGGTGGGCCTTTAAAAGATTATTTTAAAAGGTTTTAGGAAACAGGCTTATTAAAACTAGTTATAAACATGGTTTTCAGAAATGAGTTAATAAAATGGGTTATAAAATGAATTTGAGCTTAAAATATTTTATTTTAGACTCGTTATTCTTTCCTTGATCCGGACCAATTGGAGCAGGGTATTAGTCATCATAGGGTACTAAATGGGGAGACACGATTATGTGTCTACAATTATCTCCTTCGATATATAGATCTTGAATATGCTGTTGAATGACAAGTATCAATCCATTTCTTAATCCCCAGGCTTCAGCAACGAGAATATGCTGTTGAATTGTAGATACTTGTCATTGACGAGAATATGCTGTCTACAATTATTTTTGTAAAAGATATATAGATCTTGAATATGCTGTTGAATGACGAGAATGGTCTTCTTGTGTTGCCAAATCGATAAGATTGAGCGGCCACAAGAAGACCATCGGAGTCGCGAATGGCAACACCGGCAGCAGCTGATGAACCAATAACTGAACCATCAAAGTTTAGCTTGAAGCAACCGGGGGGAGGGGACTGCCAGCTAACTGCAATGGAAGAAGGAGACGTGCAGCAAGGAAGTGAAGAGATAGTAAAGGAAAAATCCATCGTAGTTCGAGTAGTCCATTCCAAATACAAATGCCAAGCTCTATAATAAATACGATTTAAATTAAGCATAGCTTCGTCAAAGATAATTGAATTGTGTTCCTTCCAAATACTCCATAAATTGTAACAGAACAATTGTAAGGCCTGAGGATAGGGACGGAGACACGTTTGGCATTGTACAAGATCTTGAGGCACTATATGACGGATTTTTGGTCGTATATAATTTGAGTTCCAATATTGATAAATTAGAGGGCATGTGAAAAATAAATGGTCAAGAGTCTCATTATCAGATTTACAAAGGGGGCAAAGAGCGTCATTAGTGATTTGACGGTTGGCTAAATTTAATTTCAATGGTAGACCATTTTGTAGACATTGCCATAGAAAAAATTGTACTTAGGAGCTATATTAATTTTCCATATCCAGTTAAAAGGCCAAGGAATACTGTTAGAAGGATTAATTCCATGAGCTAGCCAAGTAGCTGTTTTAACAGAAAATTCACCAGAGCTAGTAAGCCCCCAACAAGGAACATCTGGGGTAGGATGGCTAGGGATAGGAATCCCCAAAATTAGGTGGACGATATGGGATGGGACTAACTCATTAAGGAGAGAGACATTCCATTGCCTTGAAGGAAGAATGACATTACTAACAGTAAGATCCAGATTATCAACATACATAATTTGAATATTTAACATTTCGATAAGGCTTTGATTAGCACATCAGTTGTCAATCCAAAAATAAACATTTGTTCCAGTTCTAATTTTCCAACGTATTCCTTTCCTTAGAAGCTCTCGAGATCGAAGAATGGACTTCCAAATATGAGAGTCTTGTGGCTTAGGTTTGTACTCAAAGAAGGAAGTATTACGCAGATATTTTTGGCGTATAAGAGTTGGCCAGAGAGAGTGTTGGTCAGAAAGGATTCGCCAGCCCATTTTAGCTAAGTATGCTTAATTTACATGGGCCATTTTTCGAAAATTCAACCCAGCATTAGGGCGACAAATTTTTGACCACGCAATTAGGGATAGCCCAGAAGAGTTCGTTGAAGAGCGCCTGAAAAAATTTCGGTTAATATTATCTATTGTAGAACATATTTTCTTGGGAATCTGAGTCGTTGCCATAAGATAGGCTGGGGAATATTCTAGATGACTCTGAATAAGAACTGATTTTCCAACTTTCGAGAGAAAATGATTGTGCCAAGAATTAATTTTGTTGTCAACTTTTTGAACTAAATGGTGGAAATCGCTAGGCATTGGCTTATAATTGGAGAATATAACGCCCAAATACCTTCCCAGAAAAACCTTTGGGGTCATATTGAAAATACTAGCAACCGATCTTCGTCTAGAATTCGGGACATGTTTAGAAAAAATGATCGCTGATTTATGAAAATTCACTAGCTGCCTGAATTAAGGCAAAAGGAATCTAGTATATTTTTGAGGCGGTGAGCATCATCTAAGTTAGCTTTGCAAAATTATAATCCGTCATCAGCAAAGAGTAACCCTGAAATTATCTGAGAATGTGGAGCAAGCTAAGTTTGATTCCAATTCCTGATTTTGAAGTTTTTGCTGCAAAACCCAGTTGTCGACAGAGGATATCCATACATAAAATGAAAAGATAAGGTGATAAAGGGTCACCTTGGCGAAGGCCTTGAATAGGGTGAAAGATGGAGGTTGTGTCTTGATTTATGATGAGTGAGTAGGAGACAGATGAGATGCATTGCATGATCCATTTGATCCATTGCTGATGAAAACCATAACTTTTAAGAGCATGGGCTAAAAAATCCCATTCTATACGGTCATAGGCTTTTTCCATATCTAATTTCAGGGCGAACCATCCTATTTTACTTTTTGAATTGTTAAATATATTTAGGATTTCTTGAACAATAAGTACATAATAATCATGGATAAGCCTTCCAGGAGTAAAGGCATTTTGAAATGGGCTGATAATTTTAACAAGAATTGGGCGAAGACGTTCGACCAAATTTTCGAGATAATTTTATATAATGTGGTGTATAAGCTGATAGGTCTAAATTGATTCGGTTTTTCAGGAGTAGCTATTTTCAGTATCAAAGTGATTAATGTATGATTAACACTACGAAGAAGGTAACCATGATTGAAAAAATCAAGTATGGCTTTGCAGATGTCAGGACCTACAATATCCCAATATTGTTGGAAGAATTTAGATCCATAACCATCTGATCCTGGGGATTTTGTGGGATCAATGCTAAATATAGCATCTCTAATTTCTTTGTCAGAAATAAGAGCTATTAAATGGGAATTATCTATATCAGAGACAATTGGGGAGATGCAAGGCGTAGACACAGGGCGGTGACACCGGTGAGCGGATTTAAAGCATTCTTGAAATTCTGATAAAAAAGCATAATGGATTTCATTCGGGGAATCGACCCATTGATTCAAATGATTTTTAATACACAAAATTTGTCGACGTTTGAACTTAGCAGTAATCTTGGAATGAAAAAAGCAGAGTTACGATCTCCTTTTGTCAACCATTGTTTTCGAGACTATTTTCCCCAATACTTTTGGTTGAATGTTAATAGTCGTTCTCGTTGACGAACTAGTCGTCCTAAATGCTGCTCAATATGAGGATTGCTAGGGAACTGGAGTAATTGTTGTTGGACATTTTCTAATCTAGAATAATTCTGGTCCAGTTTCTGTTGGAGATGTCCAATGTTTTTCCTTGCCCATAATTTGAGTTATTGTTTAATAAACTGAAGTTTTCGGGTTATATTATAGAAATGCGAACGTGAATGTTGTCGGTGCTAATATTTGCTAACAACTTTTCTCGTAGTAGGATCATTAGACCATGCATTTTGGAAACCAAATATGGCTAGCTTATACTGTCTTATTTGAGTTGTAGTTAATATTATAGGTGCATGATCAGAACAAGTATAAGCATCATAGTGGAGATATGAATTTCGATATTTTGATGCCCATTGGGGAGAGACTAAACAACGGTCAACTTTTTCATATATATATTGGTTGTTATGTCTTCTTCTCCAAGAGTTCGGAGGGCTAAAAACATCTTGGGCCTGACAAGAGAAAATGAAGTCCGAGAGAATTTGACAACGGGAAGGGGTGGCATAAATCCCCCCTCTTTTGTCACTAATGTGCAAGAGTTCGTTAAAATCTCCAATAAGGCACCACGGTAGGTGAAGATTGGAAAAGAATTCAGTTACCTCGAGCCAAAATGGAGTTTTATCAATATTTTGGGCAGGAGCATAAATACTAGTGAGCCAAAAAGCAAAAGACGAGCATTTTTCTTGAACTATAAAGTGAGCCAAACGAGACGATGATGTTTGCGGTGTAATAGAAAAAGAGTCATTTTTCCATAGTACCCATATTCCACCACTATGTCCAATCGGATCTATAATGAGTATATCATCAAAACCTAGGGTAGTAAGAAGCTTCTGCCGATTTACTTTTGAGCTCATGGTTTCAATTACGATTACAATATCAGGTTGTGGTATCCGATTTTTGACTGTCTTAATTAACAGTTTGAATCCCACGAAAGTCTCTCATTGGACTATGAGTTTTAGAAAACTTGGAAGTCGCCACCCTATTAATATCTGAATAGGGACAGATTTATTTAATAAATCGTTGTAAAATCAATTTCAAGAAAAACACTTAAAACGATGATGACTTCATATGCATGAGGCTTTTTTGAAAATTGGTCTTTCATACCATGAGATAGGGTTCGGGGTTTAGGTTAAGAGGTGCGAACGTCTGGAACTCGTCTCCTCTTCCGTTCTAAAGAAAGGGCTCTTACTAAATGCGTTATTTTTCATTTTAAAGTAATCATGGCTATTAAAAAGAAAGAAAATCACATAGTTTGCACATATACACATTAACCATTTTTATTTAGGACCAATATATCATTTGTACGTGGTAAGTTTGAGCACTAAAGTTGCACTACGTACCAATCATTGCGGGATTGGAATCCACTCATGGATCAAAACCGTCGTAGTTCGAACTTATGTCTCACTCTAAATGGCCAATTTCATTGGGGAAAGAAGAGGAGGGAATAGATTATGAATAACTCACTTTTAGAATTAAACAAATCTATTTGAAATGAGGTAATCACTCCAATTAGTGATTAAAATGGGGTTATGATAATCACTTTAATTAGTGATTAAATATGAAGGATTAAGATAATCACCTTAATTAGTGATTGAAAATGGAGGTTAAGATAATCGCCCTACTTAGTGACTAAACTTATGAGGAAAGATAATCACCTTGATTAGTGATTAACAATGAAGGTTAGGAAATAATCACCCCAATTGATGATTATTCGAGGTTTAGGATAATCACTCCAATTAGTGATTAAATGAGAAAAATAATCGTCCCAATTAACGATTATTAAGGTTAAGATAATCACTCTAATTAGTGATTAAACAAGAAGAATAACCGTCCTAATTAACGATTATTAAGGTTTAAGATAATCACTCTAATTAGTGATTAAATGAAAAGTTTGAATTAACCGCTCTAATTAGCGATTAATCGAGGATTGAAATAACCACCTTAATTAGTGATTACGTTTATGATTTTCGAGAGGTCTTAGAAGGTTTGCTTCCTAATTGAAGGCTTTTGAGAAATAATATTTATTGAAGATTATTAAGTCATTTGGAGAGAAATGATCAATTTGAGATCGAATTTGGAGATTTGTGTTTGGCTAATTGGAATTTGGCCATTTAAAGCGAGAAACGTGAAACGGCCTAAAATCAATTCGAAGATCATAATTACCAATCTAAGTATGTCAAATTCTATGATTAATCCATTTGAATATGGAGAACACATTTTTAAAATGTAAGATGGATCATCATACAATTTTACTTAGTTAGATTTGCAATTTTTCCTCTTAATTGAGATTGGGTCATTTGATTCATGTACTATGACATATTGGGCCCAACATGCAACATTTGTAACATTGGTTGCTCATTTTATTGAAAAGAATTGTGAAATTATTTATGAACATCATGCATAAACATCTCCATGTTTTTTTTAATTGAGTGATGCAACAATTATTTACAAAGAAACTATAATTACAACAATATGTACAAAATCTATGATCTATACAATCTTCAATCTTGATCTTCACCATGATGCTCCTTGATCTTCACCTCCTTGAATGGGCTTTGGAATTCATGTTTATTTGTGAATTTGTGAAAGTTAAAAATTAATTAACTTCTTTGATTTTGATTTTTTATGACAATTTTTATTTACATGATAAAATGAGTCATTTTAAGAGAAACTTAAAATTTCATGACTTTTTTTATTCACATTTTCGTATGAAGAAAATATTTTTTTTTATGAAAGTTGAGTTAATTACTTTATTTCAGTTTCCAGATTGTCTTTTTTATTCCTGTACTGACTTACAAAAATCTTAACTTTCTGTACAAAGTGTTAAAATGAGCATATGATACATCTATGGATAGATCAGTGAGTTCTTTATGTTGTATCAAAATTTCACAAGTTTTTAGTGACCATTTGAATTATGGTGAATTTTATGTCAAAACTGGTCAAAACATGACCTTTTTTTAATTTTTTTTTTGGAAATTGAAAATTAATTCATTGATTCAAAGTCATACGACATCTACAATAGAAGTCAAAACTAAACAAATACATATCAAAATGAAATAAATACAATTCTAATATGACAAAACCACGATCGTTGATTAAATCTAACACTTCTGAAAACCCTCGTATTTCACATCGCTGTCTGATGCAGCCTTCTGCAAGGGGGTCTATCGATCTTTTGTAGTTTTGAAGTAGAGCTGGATTCAATTCAAGTGATTGTAAACGAAGTACTGACATCTTTTGCAACCCCGCACAAATTTCAATCAACAAATCAACCTCTTGAATTACACAAAAACCCAAAAACAAAGTCTCCAAACTCTCACATGGAGAGAGATAAAACCCAATATATGGGTAGATAAAACCCAATAAATGGGTAGAAAAACTCTTCATTAGAGAGAGACTAAAGTTTATTAGAAACATTAACATAAAAAACTAGTAACAAAAGGAGAAAATGGGCTTACCACCGTCCAAAAGGGTGGCGGTAGCCCCTAGGTTGAAAATTAGGGTTTTGTGGGAGAGGAGAGAGAAAAAGAAAAATAGGGGAGAGGAGGCGTTTTTTATTCGGGAGTTGCACCTTTTTTTAATTTGTTCTTTAAGATCCAACTTATTGAACTTATTTTAAGGTGAAATTTGGTATGAACATTCTAGACATTTTGAAAGACTAGACTGGAAATTTTTACTTGAATTGGACATTTGTAAAACTATTTTTATTTATTTTTTTAACCGAAGAGAAAATCAGTATTCTGAAATTTAGTGATTTACATGAATGATTTTGTAAAAATGATGTAAAATTGTATAAAATTCTTATGAACATGATTTTTATATTTTTGAAAAGCTACTGATGTTTTATTCAAACTTGATGTTTTTAGTTTTATCTAAATGATTTTATTTTAAACTTTATTGACAGAACAATCCTAGGTGGTACTGGACAAAATCAGTTTTGCACAACAAAGTTGTATGATTTTTAATTATTTACAAAAAATTCGTTTTTTAGAAATTCCAAAGCCCAATTATTGGAAACATCTTGCAATTCACAGGAAAAATATTAAATCCTACAAACTATTCTGATAACATAGATGAAAAATGGAATGAAATGCCAAATTAAAACTGATTATAATTACAGCATCATATTTTCTTTTTTATGGAGATGTTTATGCACAACTTATCTTGAATTTTTTTTATGAAAACATTTTTGGTGATAAATAACAACTTGATTAAGGAAAATCACATAATCACATTGTTTCCTAAGAGTCACCCCATTAGAGGTGATTATTTTAGGTGGGGTGATTTAAGGTTGGGAACCTATTAGGACTTCCATATACCCAAATCACTCCAAAGATTTTAAAAATTATAAGAAGAAAACAAGGAGAAAGTTAGTAGATGATTAAGAAGATAATCAAAATAAACAAGAATTTCGACTTTACCTTGCTAGCTCAATGATGCACTTCCCTTTTGCCAATTTTTCTACCTTTTTTGTGATTTTCTTAATTTCTAAGTGAGTTTCTAAATCCTCTTAATTACTAACTTAAACTCTTTTTGTGTTTTTCCTTCTTTTGATGAACTTCTTTTACTTACTAATTAGGACTTTTTCTTAGAGGAAAAGATTAAGGAGGATAAGAGTAGTAGACAAGATGAGAGTGAAGTTGAATTGTGTTTTTTGTCAACTTTTTTACTTACTAGTTAAGACCTTTGCTTAGATGGAAATATTAAGAAGGAGAAGAGTAGTAGAGAAGATGAGAGTGAAGTTGAATTGTGTTTTTTTCAACTTCTTTTGAAGTGAAAAGGGGAGGGTATTTATAGAGAAATGAGGAATGTGAACTAGGGTTTCAAAGAGGGAGAAAATCAGTTTTTCATCCAAAAATCTGATTTTCTTCATCCTTAATCACCTTAATGACATCACTCAAATGACCTCTAATGACATCATCAAATCTCTTTGGAAGCACAAATATTCTTATTCTTTTTAGATTTGCTCATTAATGAGGCAAGATCAGATTTCCAGAAAATATTCTTCCTAAAACATCCTAATACGTAAAAAAAATTTGCATTGAAAATCGTGCAAAACGAAATTGATCAGGATGCTGCGGTTAGCGCAGGAAGCTGTGCTAGGCACAGCACCTTGCACTAGGCGCAAGGCTCTGCGTCTGGCGCAGAGCATGCTTGTGCGCTAGGCGCACAATCATGCGTTTAGCGCATGATTGTGTGCTTGGCGCACACTTGATTCTTCCGGAAAGAATCCGGAATTCCCCCTCTTACACATGGGATTTGATTCTTATTCTCACATCTTTTCATGATTCTTATTCTCTAACTAATGGATAAAGGATGTGTTTAGTGGATAAATAATATATTCTTATTCTTTTTCCAATGAACAATGACTTGATCATCAAGGAAACTGATTAATGCCGGTTTTGGGATACGACTAAAATCCCGACGCCTAATCGCGACTCGCTTTTCATTTTTCCGAAAAACTAACTTAAGACACTTAACGAAAACTCGTCAAATTAATAAAGACGAGCATAATTATACTACGAATCATTTTATTAATACGGTGGTTGTAGTTATTGACTACGACTTACGAAAATTATACTTCCAAGCCGAAAATGTATGACTAATACGCAAAAATGGAAAATCGTGCGACAGAATGAAACTCGCGCTCCGGGGCGCGCGCTCCACTATGCATGAAGATTTTGTTATTTTTATTTTTCAAAACCTTTATTTATCTGAAAAAAAAGGGTTCAAAATTTGGTGTCTACAAAATGCCCCACATTGGTCGAATTTCAGAGAAAATGATGGCCAATGTTTGAAAAGACACAAAATTTTGACAGATAATTTCTTTTGAGATAACATATTCTCCGTAGAAAATATTTATCATTAGTGCTATCTTGAAAACATGACTTGCGACTTCTGTTGCCGCTTTAAGTAGAAAATCCCAGTTTATTTTCTACAATAGGAAATGCGACTTTGACGTCGTCTTTAAATAGAAAATCCCAATTAATTCTCTAAAATTGAAAATGCGACTTCATTGTCGTCTTAGATAGAAAATCCTAGTTAATTTTCTTAAATTTTGAAAATGCGACTTTAACGTCGTCTTTAAATAGAAAATCCCAATTAATTTTCTAAATTTTGAAAATGCGACTTTATTGTCGTCTTTTTTTCTTTTAGTCTTATGAATTTGTCTTTTGTTAATGTGAGAAATTCCAACAATTAATAGGTCGACTCCAGCTTTTACAGTTTTTCATGGCCTTGATGACAAACAAGCTGTCAAGTCACCATTAATTACTTTTTATGACTCCATGTGTTATCATGTCACCTTAAATTAGGACATTGTCAGGTCATGTTACCTTAGAGTGATGCATTGTTAAGTCATGTCATCTTAAAGGGTTTACCAAAGGTTATTACCCTCTAGATAAACTATGGTGGACCAAATCATCATATGGCAAAAATTTTATCTGTTTTTCCGGAATCTTTCAGAAAATTTTTCATGCATAATGCTTATTCGCTTTATTGGAAAATGATGATCACTATATAAAATAGATTGATTAATGTCATTATTTTGGATGATCATTAGGAAAAGGGATTGTATCAACGTTCTTGATTCATCATTGACACAGTTTTTTTTATGTTCGGTTTTAGCAAAAAAATTGCCATACCACAAATGCTTGGTCATTATCCATGGTGAAGGATGCTCCTTATTATCCTATGGACAATACTCAAACTCATTATCCATGGCATAAATCATGGATGATCATCTTTTCCATCTATAAAAGGGGCATGGTTCTTCATTTCCAAATGCACCACTTCCACTACTTCAATCTTTTCTCTCAATTTTCCTTTCACAAAAATGGTTCTTACTTATGAAGAAGCTAATGAAATGCGGAGTTGGGAGAAAAAACAACTCTCGGGGATCACAAGAAACTTAGAGCAACCAAGGCAATCCTTTTCCTCTTCCCGCTTCACTAAGGTGCTTTTGCCTTTGCTTTCACTTTCTATTTGTTACGATATGATTCATGTTGCTTCCAAATTTTGGGATGAAACTCGCCATTTCTTCCGCTTTGGAGATCGGGAGATTGTGCCTCTTGTTGAAGAGGTAGAAGGTTTGCTTGGCTTACCATCCAATGGTCCAGTTATCACACCTAGATCTCCTACCATGATCTCGGGAGATTTATCAACAATTTTACATCTTCTCGAAAATCTTCATGGAAACTACCTACAATATGGTGAGGTATTTCTTGTCAACTTATTATTTACTTTCCAATTTGGCACTTGGTAATTTTCTAACAATGCCAACTATAGGATTGCTAGAGAAAATGCTTGCATTCTTATGATTTTGGGAAGTACCCTCACTAAGTGGTCTTTAAATGCATGCCATGTTCGGTGTCTTTCACTTATTCCTCAAATTGTTAGCGGGGGTCGTCTTGGACCACTTATTTTGGGGGAAATGTTCCTTGGCTTAGATGAACTCAAAAGAAACCCTCAAAGCTCTGTGAAGGGATATCCATTAGCCCTTCATTTATGGCTATTAGAAAAAATTTCTCTCATGAAACCCCACAAGAGCCTTACTTACAAAACTAGTCATATCCGGGAGAGAGGTCTTCTTCCTTTCTTCTATCAACTTAGCAAAAATGGTGGGTAGGAGGATTTTTTTCTACATCAAGACATAAAGTGGGTCACAAGCCACCTTGGCATTAGTGCAATTGTATATTGCAATTCTGGTCGTAGAGGTGTACAATTACCCGGGCTTTACCAAGTCACTTTCTACCTTCCATGGAGATGTCTAAGGCAAATTGGTTGGAAGCAAGAGCACATTCCTGCCCTCTAGGTTCTTCCATCTTGTACCACTTATGAGGCTGATATGAGTGGTATTCAGAGAATGCCTACTATATGGCAGGGGGCTAAAATTATATCAGCGCTACCGAAACCTTCCTTTCCACTGATTGATGAAGATTACTTTCAATGGCTTCTAGCGGATATTGGTCAAGACAAAGATTCAGACGGGCCTACCATGAAGAGGAGAAGAGTTTGAGAGAATTGTCATGTTTATTCTCTATGTTGTTTTTTTTTTGTTTTTTTTTTTTAAGTTTGTAGGAAATGAAGGCTTTATGTCTTTTTATGTATGGAATGAAGTACCCCAGTTGGGATGAATAAAAGATCTGCTTGTGAGAATTATCAGCTTGTGAGAAATTCAATGTGAACACAATTCTAAACATGTGCACACTTTAACATTAAATATGACATGCAAATCATGATTAACTAATCATATGACACATAAAAGCATAACATATAAACCTTAACAATCAAAGACATGTTTCATCATTTTTCCTTTTTCCGTTTTTCCTCTGTTTCCTTTTTCGTTTTTTTTTTCTTTTTTTTTTCTTTTTCCGTTTTTTTTTTCTTTTTTTTGTCTTTTTTTTTTTGCATACATCATATAAATATCTTAGAAACTCATGGCATGCTTATTAAGAACAAATAGATAGGATACAAAACCCACAAACTGCTTGGTTACTTGATCATGACAATTACAATTACATTGATGCCTAAGCGTAATATTTCATCAACTGATCAAGATTAGTGAAATGGGTGAACTCATTTCCATCAAAATCCATTAGCTTCACTGCTCCAGCCGTGATGACATGCTTGACCAGGAATGGTCCAGACCAGTTAGGCTTGAATTTTCCTCGAGGATCATGCAACGGAGCTCTATTTTCTTTTAAAACTAGATCGCCTTCTTGGATGTCTCTATCTCGAACCCTTTTGTTAAATGCACGAGCAATTCTCCGTTGATAGAGTTGAATGTTATGCAATGCTTGTAGTTGGCACTCATCTGCGAATGCAAGCTCATCATAGCGAGTTTTGTGCCACTGATCTTCCGAGATTTCACTTTCTGCTATGACCCTGAGAGATTGTATCTCCACCTCAACTGGTAGGATTGGCTCCATCCCATAAACCAAAGAATACGGGGTTGTTCCAGTTGGAGTCCTAATTGATATCCTATATCCCCAAAGGGCATATGGTAGTTTGTCATGCCATTCCCTAGTCTTTTCAGTCATCTTTGCAATAATAGTTTTGATTGTCTTATTGGCTGCTTCTACCGCTCCATTTGTTTGGGGACGATAAGGTGAGGACTGATGATGCTTGATTGCATATTTTGCGAGAGTGGTCTTCAGATGACCCTCAAATTGTGATCCATTATCAGAGATGATTTCGAAAGGTATGCCATACCGATAGATGATGTTGTTAATCACAAATTTCGAGACTTGCTTTGCCCCTAGCTTCGAAAATGATGCATCTTCAACCCACTTCGAAAAGTAATCAATTGCTACAAGAATATACTGATGCCCATTTGAAGCCTTTGGATGAATTTGTCTGATTATGTCTATGCCCTAACTTGAAAACGGCCAAGGAGAAATCATATTATGTAATGACACAGGTGGCATATAATTGAGGTTAGCAAATATTTGACACTGCTTGTAGGCGCGGACAAAGCTGATGCAATCACCTTCTAGAGTGCTCCAATAGAAACCTGCTCGCACAATTTTAGGAGCCAGCATTCTTCCATTCATATGGGGTCCACATTCCCCTCCATGAACTTTTTCCATGATGACTTGCTTTTCGCTGTCATTCACGCAGAGTTGCAGAGTACCATCAAACTCCTTGTGATATAGCTTGCCTTTTAGAATGAGAAAATGAGCAGCTAGCCTTCTGATGGCTATGCGGTCCTTCTTACCACTTCCCTCTCCGGATCTTTGCATAGTTTCCGAAAAGTCTTGATATCCTTGTACCGAGACATCATCATCATCTTGTTGAGCCGGTGTGGAGACAATTTGTGCTACCGTCCTTTGTAGGTCCCTTCCTTTCTTCAATTAAAGCGGCGGATCTTTGTACCATTTTCCCATGTTAAATTAACAGCGAGATTGGCTAAAGCATCAGTGAAACTATTTTGTTCCCGAGGAAGATGTTTGAAGCTGATATCATCAAAATAAGTGATTAATTCTTGAAGGTACTCTGTGTAGAGTTGAAGTCTCTCATCTCTAACCCTCCAAATTCCTATTGTTTGAGATATGATGAGATTATAATCTCCATATACAGTGAGATGTCTTGCCCCTACTACCAAAGTGGCTTTTACTCCATATATACAAGCTTCATATTCAGCTGTATTGTTTGTTGTTGGGAAACCCAGCTTGACAGCAAATGGAATATGGACTCCATTAGGATCTACTAACAAGACACCTGCTCCATTACCTCTCCTATTAGAAGCTCCATCAAAGTACATGCACCATTGTGGATTGTCAATGAAGCATAAGTACTCATCAAGGAATGCATCGTCATACTCATCTCCTGACATTGGTCCTACTGCTAGGGCTTCAGATATGGCTCGTCCTTTAACATATTTCTGGCTGACACATTGAATATCAAACTCAGAAAGCATAACATGCCATCTTGCCAATCTTTCACTAAGAATGGGTTTTTCAAACAGATACTTGATTGGATCAAGTCTTGAGATTAGATAGGTGGTATGAGCTTGAAGGTGATGCCTCAACTTCTTTGTGGCATAGACCAAGGAGACACATGCTTTTTCCAGTGGGGTATACCTTGTCTCATACTCAAGGAATTTCTTGTTGAGATAGTATATGGCAACCTCTTTCTTTGTTCCCTCTTGATATTGGGCTAAGAGAGCTCCCATAGCCGTTTCTGTGATAGTGAGGTACAAAATCAGAGGTTCTCCTGGTCTAGTTGGCATTAGAACAGGTGGATTTGAAAGGTATTCTTTCATGGAATCAAAAGCTTCCTGACATTCCTCGTTCCACTCATGGGATGCCCCTTTTCTGAGCAGCTTAAATATAGGTTCACATCTCGTAGTGAGTTGTGAGATGAATCTGCTGATATATTGAATTCTGCCGAAAAATCCTCTCACTTCTTTTTCTGTTTTTGGCGGTGGTAGCTCTTGAATAGCTTTTACCTTTTCAGAGTCCACTTTGATGCCGTCTTGACTGACGATGAATCCCAACAGCTTCCCCGAAGTGACGCCAAACACACACTTTTGAGGGTTTAGCCTTAGATTGTACTTCCTGATTCTTTCAAAGTAGGACCTTAGTGCAGGAACATGCCCCTCACGATCTTCACTTTTCACAATCATGTCATCTACATATACCTCCACAATGTCGTGGATGAGGTCATGAAGGATAGTGGTTGCAGCCCTTTGATACGTGGCTCCTGCATTCTTGAGACCAAAAGGCATAACTCGGTAGCAATAAGTGCCCCATGGAGTGATGAAAGATGTCTTTGTCATATCTTCTTGAGCCATGAGTATTTGATTATACCCCGAAAATCCATCCATGAAGGAAAACATTGCATGACCGGCCGTACTATCCACGAGAACATCAATGTGGGGTAGAGGAAAACAATCTTTTGGTGATGCAGCATTCAAATCTCGAAAATCAATGCATACCCGAAATCTCCCATCCTTTTTAGGTACGACCACTATATTGGCGAGCCAACTCGGATGCTTTATAGCTTGGATGAATTTGGCATCAAGCTGTTTTCGAATTTCTTCTTTCACTTTCAGACTAATCTCTGGCTTCATTCGGCGGAGCTTTTGCTGCTTAGGCTTGCTTTCAGGATGTAACGGAATGCGATGTTATGCAATTTCTCTATTAACACCAGGCATATCAGCATAAGACCATGCGAACACATCTACAAACTCTTTTAATAATGCAATAATCATAGATTGTTCAGTTGGGGAGAGGGATGACCCTATTTTGACTTCTTTTACAGCATTTTCTGTACCAATATTAATTACAGTGGACTCTTTCATGGGTTTTATATATGTTTTAGTTGTATCAAGTGATTCATCATTATTAAATTCACTGTCAGAAATAACATCTTGCATGCAAATGTATTTAGATAAAGGTTCACATTCAATATCCTCACTATTAGAGTCTTCTGACTGGGTATGGAAGGTAGATTGGCTGGAAAATGAGCTATCAGTATGATATCCATCTGAAGGGGGTGAAAAGGTATTTTCATGAGATGGATGTGGAGGATGGTTTCCTAAAAACATTTTAAATTCTATAGGCCCGTCTTTTGCCAGACACTCAATACTCCACTTATGTTCAATGCTTTCGCCAAAAGGTATCATCAAAGACACCGGGTCAAAATCCCCTTCCCTAGAGGATTCAGAAGCAAAAAGCTTCTTAAGGACTCCATGTTCCAGATTATCCACCCAGTCATTTTCTTTTTTCATGTTTTATTCTCGGATAAACCAACTTTCGATTAAGTCCACATTTCTAGCCTCATTGAAGAATATTTCCAATCCCGGTAAAATCCTCTGTTCTTTCCTGATAAGCCAAGGTTCTGGAAACTCATAGTATGGCTCAGTATCTCCTTGCAGGATGAACTGACCATTGAGGGTAGAAGAAGGTGTTTTGGTGTTTTGAGAAGTGCTGCCCGGATCATATCCTAATCCATGACGGT
Source organism: Beta corolliflora (assembly GCA_947648045.1). NCBI lineage: Eukaryota > Viridiplantae > Streptophyta > Magnoliopsida > Caryophyllales > Amaranthaceae > Beta > Beta corolliflora. The sequence continues at coordinate 271,810 of CANSZD010004290.1, forward strand.
TCTGCTTGTCTACTACGGGGATTGGTTGCTTCATTCCCCTACCATCACGCCCTAATCCGGCTCCTTGAGTATAACCCATCTTCATCATAATTTGAAATCCCTTGGACAGAGGTTGCATGGCAATCCCTACAGGCTTTTTGACCGCATTCGTGGGTAGGGCTGAGGGGTTTGTTTTTTGACGGTAATTGGTAATCCTTAGAGAAGGGACAAATTTCTTTTTTTTGGACCTAAAGGTAGAGAAAAAGAATTAAAAGAAAAGAAAAGAAGGCTACATATTGCAGAATGCATTGCAGAGTAAAGAAAATTTTCGAAAACAACTTTGCCATATTTTGGCTGGAATGGTCCACCTTCGCAATTTTGCTTTTTTATCATTTATTATTTTTTTTTATTTTTTGACTTTATTTTGACCTTTTTAAATGATTTTACTGTCATTGGGGTTGAAAACAGATTTTTTCATTCTTCCATTCCCTGCTTAATATTTGAACAAAGACAGAAAATATAGAGATTAAGGCATATATCCCCATTGATGCGTCAATTCAGCATTCTGAAATTGCTCTTGTGATGACTGGCATCTTGAATTCTGATCACATTTCCTGAAATACAATGGTTAATATATTTGAGTCGAACCCGAAGGTTGCCTACATATCCCCATTGCTCCAAGTGCATTTTATGGGGAATCAGACTCAGCGTAGTTCATCATTTTAGAAAGAACTAAAGTTTTTTATTTAATAAAGCAGCTGCACTCATATTGAGCTACCTACGTACCCCAGGTGTTACATAGGTGGAGTGATTTCACAGTGCAAGTGTAAGTGATAATGGGGATTCAAGCTGCACGTAGTTCTCTAATACTAATGAACTGAAAGATTTTTTTTTTCTTTTTTTTTGATGGGCTAACCCCCTACAGGACGTTTTACCAAAGATTTTTCTCCTTCTGTGAGACGATCAAGTAGCCTTGCGGTAGACGAGCTATGTTGGTGATTTGCTTGATGCGATAGCTGAGAGCGTGACATTGGTTTGTGCCGTGACCATGCAACTGATGATATTGGCAGTACTTGTGAAGATCTGATCCTACGGGACTTGCGCCTGGGTGTCTTGGAAGTGGATGTATCCGACCCTGCTCGACTAATTTACGGAATATATCAACTTGGGATTGAGGTTGAGGGCGCGCCGATACATTTCTTGTGGGCACTTCCTTATGGGTTGGACTAATGATGCCTCGATCAATCAGGCTTTGCATTTTGTAGTAAAGGTCATGGCATCGATCAGTTTCATGCCCAAATTGACGACAATAATAGCAGAATTTGCTCATGTATGTTCTAGGAAGGGGTAAACAGTGCACATTCGCTGGAACTTGAAGTATACCTTGCCTCCGAAGACGATCATACACCATACTCAATGGTTCGTCCATCTTAGCATAAACCCTTGGATTTGTATTGGGAGTTTCAACATTTTCTCAGGGCCGTTTTTCTTGCAATTTCAGAGCATCGATGTCAAAGCCATGTTGTTCCATGTGGCTGAGGGAGGTGTATTTGATAGTAACCATGTGACGATAACAGAAATCGTTCAGGTTCCGCAACAATATGAGCATGAATTCCCGATCAGTAATAGGGAAACGAAGTTGTGTGCGGATATGAGTGCTTCTCGAACAAAAGTGCGAGAAGGTTTCTAAGGAACTCTGACACAAAGTGACTAACTTCAGCTTCTTGACATCAGTCTGTTTATGCTCGAGAGCCCAATTAACAAAGGCCTGGCTAGCATTTTCCCAACTAGCTCTATCTACACAATCTGAAGAATAGTACTAGTCGAGAGCTGGTCCTTCTAAACTCTTGTCAAAGAGCATGGGGTAATCTTCCTCTGGTATGCCCCATGGATGTAAGGCATTCACAAATCCAACTAAGTGGACAAAAGGATCACCGTTCCCGTCAAATTTCCAAAATTGTGGTAACTCAAGATAATGATCCTCGTGTTGATATCCTGGAAAGAGAATCAGTGACTCAGTGTGGACTTCTCGAATTGGGCCTACTACATTAAAGTCCAGGTCAAAATCATCAGTCCTAGATCTCTTCTTTGAGTCATTATCATCATTGTCTTGAGGATTGCCGATACAAGATTCCTCCGGTGCTTCAACTGATTTATTATGTGTGCCGATGCTCAGATTTCCTATTTCTTCCTCGTCATCCTCACTATACTCTGGTTCTATTTCATCAGCACTTACATCTGGTGTGGCTGCTGGGACCTCATTCATCCATGAATTTTCAGGTGCTGCTAGAATACACTGGATAGTGTAACCATCCAACCTAGTGCCCTCCACTTCGTTCAGATACAATACCGATTTTCCGGCGTTGGAGATGGTCATAATTTCTGGATCACCAGAAATAGTCACAGCACCCTGATCAGTGAGAAGCTTTACCTTATGATGTAGAGTAGAGGCTACTGCTCTATTTTCATGCAGCCACGGCCTTCCTAATAAAAGGTTGAAACATGCTCGAATGACAATGACCATGAACTCCACCTTCCTTGCCACGGGACCACCTTCAATGAGGAGGCTGATTAAACCCAATACTTCCCTCTTGGCATTATCATATGCTCTGACCACCTGGTTTGATGGTACCAAATCTTCTTTTGAATACCCAAGCCTTGTTAGCACACGCAGAGGGCAAACATTGATTGCGGAGCCATTGTCGATCAACACCCTAGGTATCTCCCATCCATTACAGTGTATAGTGATGTGTAATGAATTGTTGTGGTTGATATTGTCAGGGAGATCATTGTCTGTGAACATGAGAGTTCATCTACCCCATGAATGAGCCCAACCATCTGGTCAGGTGTTATAGAAGAGCTTACAGAGGCTTCATTAAGATGCTTTAGAACAGCTGCCCTATGAGGCTGGGAATGCATTAACAATTTCCAGATGGAAACATTAGCATTTACTTCTTTCATGCGCTTGATAGCATCATCTTCCTTGTTACTTTCCTCTGTCATTGGCTCTTTGCCCTTTTCTTTCCTTCTCAATATCTCCAAAGGATTTTCATCCTCCAAATGGGATGGATTAAAATGGCGACCTGCTCTAGTCAAATGAGATATATCCATCACTAAGATCATCGAGGCAGATGGGGCGCCGATATGTATTTGGAGTGGTGGAATGTCCTCCAGTGTTTTTCTCCACAATTGTTAACACCGAAGAGGCATCTTCATCAGCATCAGAGTCCAATATGAAGAAGGCACCATCATAATCCAAAGTTCCACACATGTCAGAGAATGGATCCTTGTTGAGAGTGAAGTTGGGGTCTTTACAAGGCATCATTTTGACTTTTTCTTGAGTGGAATAGTCATAGACCAGGCACTTGTAACCTATGGCTATCGGCATTTCATACATTTGAAGAACTGTCTTGCGGATTAACTGAATTGGATCGCATCCGTCCAAAGCAGCAGAGATGGCATTAATGGCGAATGAGGGTTTATGATTAGGAAGGGTTTTTTTTTGTGATGTTAGGCTGAGAGTCATTTGGTTTATTGGAGATGGACCCTAGAGAAAGTTTTCCATCATCCACAAGGTTTTGAATTTGATGCTTTAGAGCCGCGGAGTTTTCAGTATTATGCCCCGGGCTTTGATGGTATTCACAGTTTTGATTTGGGTCATAACCAGGGTAAGGATTTTTAGGAGGTGGGCGTGGATTCAAGGGTTGAATGAGATTAGCCTTTTTTAACTTGGAGAGAGCTTGGGAATAAGTCATGTTCAAAGGAGTAAAGTTCCTTTGTGGTCGCAACTGGAATGCAGACGATGCACCAATGGCATGGATCGCATTAGTTGTCTTAGGAGCTGCTGAATCATTGTTTGGGGCTCTTTTGTTATTTCCAAATTTTGCATTATAAGTAGCGCCGCCAATAGGTTCATCTTTCTTGATGTCTCCCCTTTTCACAGCATCCTCAACTAAAGTTCTCGTAGCAATCAAAGCTTTGAAAGTCGGGAAGTACTGGTATGCCATATGCTTCTGATAGACACGAAGAAGGTTTTTCACAACCATTTGCAGTTGTTCCACCTCATTAGGCCTACTCATCATTTTGGAAGCCTTGTTTCTCCATCGAGTGATGAATGTAGAAAATGTCTCATTAAGGTTTTGAGAAGTGGTCTCCAGATCCCTTCTAGTAACATCAATTTCTTCATTATACTTGTATAGGTTTGAGAACTCTCTAACTATGTCAGCCCAAGTGGATTTCTATGTATTTTCAAGGTTGAGGAACCAATGTGCTGCAGCACCATCTAAATATTGTTGAAATAGTTGGGCCATCAAGGATTCTTTCACTCCCTAGGGACTCATTACCCCTACATACATTTTCAGGAAATTGCTGGTGGGGCTACTGGTCCCATCAAACCTTGTCAGATTAGGCATTTTGAAACCATGGGGTAATCGTGCCTTCGGGAAAATAGTTAATCCATGAATATCCATCCGTGGTTCAGCCTTAGTCATGCCTTTTAAGACTTGTTTAAGCTTGACTACTTCTTCCTCGAGTTTAGTGGGAATTTCTCTCTCATTGTTCAGAGGCTCAAGATGAAAAGGCAAAGCTACTTCCGACTCCGGAGGAGGAGGAGGAGGAGGCATCTGGGCGCTTTGGCGCATTATGCCCAACACAGTTTGCTCAATATTATCCTGTCGGTCAAGCATGGCCTGGACAAGTCCTCGGAGCTCAATCATTGGATCAGGTGGAGGGGTAGAGTTTTGTTGGTGCTCGTTGTTCGGAATTTCAGACATGTTGTTGAGACGTGTAGCAGAGAATACAGCTGGTGTAGACAAGGATGACAATATTATTGACAGAGAACGTTCACTATGGTCATAACTTCGGCGAATCAACCTAGATCCTGAGCGGGCCCAGGCAGAGTTCATGCGAAATGAGATGAAAACTTAGTACAAAAGTTTGTCCAAACTTCGTTTCTTCTTTTCTCTTTCTTTTTTGTTTTTGGCAGGGAATGAAAGAAATGATATCTTTGAAAATTCTCTCTTTTTTTCTTTTTTTTACCCCAATTTCAGTTATCATTTATTAAAAGGTGTAAAACCTTGACTCTATCATTTGTTTTGAGATTTTTCATTAGATTTCTTTGACTTGTTATTCTCTTTTTTTTAGACTTGGACTTTTTATTTACATTTTAAATTGCCACTCTTGGACTCATTTGTTTTGGGATAATACACAAACATTTTTCGAAATCAATTTGATAATATCCTTCTATTTCCTGCTACTACAGAAATAAGAGAAAAGAGGTATAACGAGGCCTGTGTCCTCATTTTGGCAAATTATAATGCCCCATATATCGTTCTTCCTTGTAGTGATCTGCATGTATTGATTGTTTCTAAGCGCTGAAACCATAAAAGAAAATATTAAATGCAAAAGGGGCCGCAGTCGAAGGTTGCCTACGTATCTCCATGAGTGTATTTGGATTTGAGGAAGAAAATTTTCTTGCAATGATTTTTTTTGAATGGAGAATCAGGCCCAACGTAGTTCTGACATATTGAAAACTTAAATTTTACATTTTTTTTTGCAGCTGCACTCAGGAATTGAGTTGCCTACGTACCCCTTTTAAAACATTACATAGTAGAGAAAGCTAAGATATTACAACATTGAATTTTTTTTGTTTTTTGTTTTTTTTCTTAGGGGATCAAGCAGCACATAGCTCTACCTACAAAGTACAATATAAAAGCAATTAAATGATTCAGGTACTTCTCAAACTTTTTCAGACTTCAGTTTGCCGGGCGCCATGCCATGTATTTTTCCTGTTTGAATACATCTGTTCCACCTCTTAGGATTAGACTAATGTGAAGTACTCGGGTTTTTCTCAACCTTTTTCCGAGTTCAGTTTGCTATGCGCTAGGCCATGTATTCTCCTGTTTGAATACGTCTGCTCCACCTCTTAGGATTAGACTAATTTGAAGTACCTGAAATGTACACACTAACAATGTTAGTCAATGACTGATGAATTTTTCTTTATATGTGTTTTTAGCACGAAATGGAAGAATTTTCCTTTTTTTTTTTCGAAAATGATTACCCCTTTTGACACAATTTTTTTCTTTTTTTTAGACTAGACTTCTCGTATTTTAGACTATATGTTTTAATTCCTAAACATGACACGTTTTGAACTCGTGATTACGACTCTTTTCATTTTTCATTTTTTCAAATTTTTGTTTTATTTTGGGATTATATCTTCAAAACAGGATTTTTTTTGAGAAATCGATTTTGTTTTTGAAAAACCAATTTGAATGAAAAGAATTTTGAAGTAAATGTGAATTTTTTTTGAAAATGGGTGAGCACACTTTTTTTTTACATGACACTTATGATAAATAAACGAGAATACTCTTAATATATCAATAATCATTTCAGCAGCAATTCAGCTACAGTTAATGATTACTGAAATATTGACCGACTGAAAACGGGCTGAGGATTTTTTTTTGGAAAATTTTCACATTATTCAATAACTGAAATAAATAAGGATATTTGTGCATTGATCCTTGTGTCCTAAAAGTCAACTAAAAGGTGATTCATTTAGGGAGAGATTATGTTAAAATGGCCTCGAGTTACTTCCATTGTGTCCATCGAGGGTGGACGCTCCTGACAAAGCAGGTCGCAATAGCTCGCGGATGCAGGTTTACGCCCTTAATTCATTAATTTGTCATTCTAAAATTCTGACCCTTGCCAATAGACAGAGGTATCAGACCTAATAAGAAAATGGTTAAAAAGAGTGCACGTGTATAGATCGATAAACTACCAAGCACACGTAATTTTCACATAAGCATGCAATATACAAAATTTAAATTGCGAATAGCCATGATTAATTTTGTTATTATATATACATATGAAATGGAAAATAACGCATTGCTCAGGTTTAAACCTCTTATACCTCAAGTGGAGGTCTTTCCCCAGTGAAGTCGCCAACCTATGGTATCCGATTTTTGACTGTCTTAATTAACGGTCTGAATCCCACAAAAGTCTCTCATTGGACTATGAGTTTTAGAAAACTTGGAAATCGCCACCCTATTAATATATGAATAGGGACAGATTTATTTAATAAATCGTTTTAAAATCAATTTTAAGAAAAATCATTTAAAACGATGATGACTTCATATGGATGAGGCTTTTTTAAAAATTGATCTTCATACCATGAGATAGGGTCCGGGGTTTAGGTTAAGAGGTGCGAACGTCTGGAACTCGTCTCCTCTTCCTTTCTAAAGAACGGGCTCTTACTAAATGCGTTATTTTCCATTATAAAGTAATCATGGCTATTAAAAAGAAAGAAAATCACTTAGTTTGCACATATACACATTAACCATTTTTATTTAGGACCAATATATCATTTGTACGTGGTAAGTTTGAGCACTAAAGTTGCACTACGTACCAATCATTGCGGGATTGGAATCCACTCATGGATCAAAACCGTCGTAGTTCGAACTTATGTCTCACTCTAAATGGCCAATTTCATTGGGGAAAGAAGAGGAGGGAATAGATTATGAATAACTCACTTTTAGAATTAAACAAATCTATTTGAAATGAGGTAATCACTCCAATTAGTGATTAAAATGGGGTTATGATAATCACTTTAATTAGTGATTAAATATGAAGGATTAAGATAATCACCTTAATTAGTGATTGAAAATGGAGGTTAAGATAATCGCCCTACTTAGTGACTAAACTTATGAGGAAAGATAATCACCTTGATTAGTGATTAACAATGAAGGTTAGGAAATAATCACCCCAATTGATGATTATTCGAGGTTTAGGATAATCACTCCAATTAGTGATTAAATGAGAAAAATAATCGTCCCAATTAACGATTATTAAGGTTAAGATAATCACTCTAATTAGTGATTAAACAAGAAGAATAACCGTCCTAATTAACGATTATTAAGGTTTAAGATAATCACTCTAATTAGTGATTAAATGAAAAGTTTGAATTAACCGCTCTAATTAGCGATTAATCGAGGATTGAAATAACCACCTTAATTAGTGATACGTTTATGATTTTCGAGATGTCTTAGAAGGTTTGCTTCCTAATTGAAGGCTTTTGAGAAATAATCTTTATTGAAGATTATTAAGTCATTTGGAGAGAAATGATCAATTTGAGATCGAATTTGGAGATTTGTGTTTGGCTAATTGGAATTTGGCCATTTAAAGCGAGACACGTGAAACGGCCTAAAATCAATTCGTTGATCTTAATTACCAATCTAATTATGTCAAATTATATGATTAATCCATTTGAATATGGAGAACACATTTCTAAAATGTAAGATGGATCATCATACAATTAAACTTAGTTAGATTTGCAATTTTTCCTCTTAATTGAGATTGGGTCATTTGATTCATGTACTATGACATATTGGGCCCAACATGCAACATTTGTAACATTGGTTTCTCATATTAAAAAGAATTGGGAAATTATTTATGAACATCATGCATAAACATCTCCATGTTTTTTTTTACGGTTTTTTCACCAAATACCCATGACAAATAAATTTATTCACCAAATACCCCCACTTTTTTCAAAATTCACCAAATACCCCTGACCTTTAAAAAAATTCACCAGATACCCCTGACATTTCAAAAAATACCAAAAAGGCCCTTTTTGGCTAACGGACGTTAGTTCTCCGTTAATTAATTAACTAATTAACCTAAAAATCCTAATTAAACCCTAATTAAACCTAAAAACCCTAAAACTCTAACTAACCCTAAAACCCTAACTAACCCTAAACCCATGGAGCACTAACGTCCGTTAGCCAAAAAGGGCATTTTTGGCATTTTTTGAAATGTCAGGGGGTATCTGGTGAATTTTTTAAAAGTCAGGGGTATTTGGTGAATTTTGAAAAAAGTGGGGGTATTTGGTGAATAAATTTATTTGTCAGGGGTATTTGGTGAAATAACCGTTTTTTTTAATTGAGTGATGCAACAATTATTTACAAAGAAACTATTATTACAACAATATGTACAAAATCTATGATCTATACAGATCTTCAATCTTGATCTTCACCATGATGCTCCTTGATCTTCACCTCCTTGAATGGGCTTTGGAATTCATGTTTATTTGTGAATTTGTGAAAGTTAAAGATTAATTAACTTCTTTGATTTTGATTTTTTATGACAATTTTTATTGATTTTTATTTATGTGATAAAATGAGTCATTTTAAGAGAAACTTAGAATTTCATGACTTTTTTTATTCACATTTTCGTATGAAGAAAACATTTTTTTTTATGAAAGTTGAGTTAATTACTTTCTTTCATTTTCCAGATTGCCTTTTTGTTCTTGTACTGAATTACAAAAATCATAACTTTCTGTACAAAGTGTTAAAATGAGCATATGATATATCTATGGATAGATCAATGAGTTCTTTATGTTGCATCAAAATTTCACAAGTTTTTAGTGACCACTTGAATTATGGTGAATTTTATGTCAAAACGGGTCAAAACAGGACCTTTATTCAATTTGTTCTTTTAGATCCAACTTATTGAACTTATTTTGAGGTGACTATTCTAGGCGGGGTGATTTAAGTTTGCGAACCTATTAGGACTTCCACATACCCAAATCACTCCAAAGATTAAAAAAATGATAAGAAGAAAACAAGGAGAAAGTTAGTAGATGATTAAGAAGATAATCAAAATAAACAAGAATTTCGACTTTACCTTGCTAGCTCAATGATGCACTTCCCTTATGCCAATTTTTCTACCTTTTTTGTGATTTTCTTAATTTCTAAGTGAGTTTCTAAATCCTCATATTACTAACTTAAACTCTTTTTGTGTTTTTTCCTTCTTTTGATGAACTTCTTTTACTTACTAATTAGGACTTTTGCTTAGATGAAAAGATTAAGGAGGAGAAGAGTAGTAGACAAGATGAGAGTGAAGTTGAATTGTGTTTTTTTTGAACTTTTTTACTTACTAATTAAGACCTTTTCTTAGATGGAAATATTAAGAAGGAGAAGAGTAGTAGAGAAGATGAGAGTGAAGTTGAATTGTGTTTTTATCAACTTCATTTGAAGTGAAAAGGGGAGGGTATTTATAGAGAAATGAGGAATGTGAACTAGGGTTTCAAAGAGGAAGAAAATCAGTTTTTTCATCCAAAAATCTGATTTTCTTCATCCTTAATCACCTTAATGACATCACTCTAATGACCTCACCATAACGACATCATCAAATCTCTTTGGAAACACAAATATTCTTATTCTTTTTAGATTTGCTCATTAATGAGGCAAGATCAGATTTTCAAAAAATATTCTTCCTAAAACATCCTAATACGTAAAAAAAATTGCATTGAAAATCGTGCAAAACGAAACTGATCAGGATGCTGCGCCTAGCGCAGGAAACTGCGCTAGGCACAACACCTCTCGCTAGGCGCAAGGCTCTGCGTCTGGCGCAGAGCATGCTTGTGCGCTAGGCGCACAATCATGCGTCTAGCGCATGATTGTGTGCTTGGCGCACACTTGATTCTTCCGGATTGAATCCGGATGACCCCTCTTACACATGGGATTTGATTCTTATTCTCACATCTTTTCATGATTCTTATTCTCTAACTAATGGATAAAGGATGTGTTTAGTGGATAGAGAATATATTCTTATTCTTTATCCAATGAACAATGACTTGATCATCAAGGAAACTGATTAATGCCGGTTTTGGGATACGACTAAAATCCCGACGCCTAATCGCGACTTGCTTTTCATTTTTCCGAAAAACTAACTTTAGACAATTAACGAAAACTCGTCATATTAATAAAGACGAGAATGATTATACTACTGTAGACACATAATCGTGTCTCCCCATTTAAGGATCCGGTGATGGAACATACCGTGGTCTTAATTGGTCCGATCCAAAGGCAGAACAGTCTGAAAAGCCATTCAAAACCATTTCGAAAAGTGTTAAAGTCCTATTCTAAAGCCCAATTAATTGTTCATGATGATTAATTGTATTTTAAGCCCATAAAATGTTTTAAATCCATTTTCAAAGCCCAATTAAATATTTATTATTTTAATACATATTTTTCATAATCATTTTCATTATCTTCAATCAAAAATCAGATTTTTGATCCGTAAAATTCCATCTCCAGAATTTTAGGGATAGAAAGGTATTTTCGAAAGACGCGCAAAGGACTATGCTCGAATATTCCCGAATATGCACCGGACGCGGGGGTTGCGCTCAACGCGACACGTGCGTCCAGCACATTGGCCATATCGCGTCAGGCGAGCCAATGAGCGCCTGACACGTAGGTTTTGTGACTCACACAGAGTCCTGCGTAAGACGCAAGTCTTGTGTGAGACGCAACATACTTTTCTATCTTTTCAAAACGCGTTTACGCATGTCTATCTCTGATTGGGCTGGCTGCGTCAGGCACACCAATGTGCGCCTGACGCGTGGCATTGCGCCTGCCACGTAGGCCTGCACCTGGCGCAGGGCTTGCGTGAGACGCAAGGTTTCTTTTCTCTATAAATACCCGTATTTTCATGAATTACGGACGACTTTTCATATTATTATTTCATGAATACAAAAACCGACGAATACCTCTACAAAACACTTCGAATACTTCAAACACTCAAATACATTCAAATACTTTCAATCAATCCATACTTTCATCACTGCGTTCTTGGTTTCACGATTGCTCCGCCTAAAGATCGTTGCGCTCTTCAATATAAGCCGCATAGGTATAATCCTGAGGGTCCTTGAATCAATTATTTTATATTGAAGTTACTAATCATTTCTTTCATGATGTAGATCTTTGGTATAAAATCGCTATACTGTATATTCTAACCTCTTTTCTCTTTCTTTTTATTTATTTTTCTATACTCTTATATGTCTGCCTGATCATTCTATGCATATTATATGATTGTCCTGTTTTAATGCTTTTATCACCCACGTGTTATTATTGCTAAACAAGACCTAAAGAATTGTTCTAATACTAATCAGATTAATTTGGACAACCTGCTAGGTTCCTTGTAATTTTGATTGTCTAATAACATACCACTGAAAATTATCTTTTTATGTGTTTTCTGAACCAACCTAGACTAAATATTTTTAGGGTGCTTAAAAATATTATATGATTATTCTTTGGCATAAAATCAGTAATGAATCGATATTTAGTAGAGGCCAACTTTGGGCGAATGTGGTTCATTATGACCATATTCGTACCCTCACTCCCGAACTCAATCATTGGTTTATTTTGACCATCTATGGAGTCAGGACGGGGAAATCTACATTAGATAATTTGTCCCTATGATTTTCCTATATCCAATTAGGTTTATGGTTCTTCCTAAAAAGAATTGTTGGCGACCTCTTTCAATACAAAACAATTTTTAATAAAACCTTTACAGTGGGGTAGTCAAATCAAATACGCGCTCACACCGCGTAGGCGAAATAAAAACACACCTACAATTTGCTGTAGACACATAATTGTGTCTCCCCATTTAAGGATCTGATTATGAAACATACCGTGGTCTTAATTGGTCCGACCCAAGGGCAGAGCAGTCTGAAAAGCCGTTCAAAACCATTTCGAAAAGTGTTAAAGTCCTATTCTAAAGCCCAATTAATTGTTCATGATGATTAATTGTATTTTAAGCCCATAAAATATTTTAAATCCATTTAAAAAGCCCAATCAAATATTTATTTTTTTAATAAATATTTCTCATAATCATTTTCATTATCTTCAATCAAAAATCAGATTTTTGATCCGTAAAATTCCAACTCCGGAATTTTAGGGATAGAAAAGTATCTTCGAAAGACGCGCAAAGGAATATGTCCTAATACTCCCCAATATGCGCCGGACGGGGGGGTTGCGCTCAGCGCGCCACGTGCGTCTAGCACATTGGCCATATCGCGTCAGGCGAGCCAATGAGCGCCTGACACGTAGGTTTTGTGACTCACACAGAGTCCTGCGTCAGACGCAAGTCTTGTGTGAGACGCAACATACTTTTCTATCTTTTCAAAACGCGTTTACACATGTCTATCTCTGATTGGGCTGGCTGCGTCAGGCACACCAATGTGCGCCTGACGTATGGCATTGCGCCAACCACGTAGGTCTGCGCCTGGCGCAGGTCTTGCGTGAGGCGCAAGGTTTCTTTTCTCTATAAATACCCGTATTTTCATGAATTACGGACGACTTTTCATATTATTATTTCACGAATACAAAAATCGACAAATACCTCTACAAAACACTTCGAATACTTCAAACACTCAAATACATTCAAATACTTTCAATCAATCCATACTTTCATCATTGCGTTCTTGGTTTCACGATTGCTCCGCCTTAAGATCGTTGCGCTCCTCAATCTAAGCCGCATAAGTATTGTAACACTCCGTCCTTTTATAAACATAATATAAACAAAATAGAACATTTTATTAAAGAAATGGCGATAGCAGAAATATCGCCTGACGGAAATGCCACTCTAATCAAACGTTAAAACTAATTAAAATAATCCAAGATATACATAAAGAGGCAAAACAACCTCATAAACCCAATGTAGTAAATATAAATAAAATAAAATATCTCAAAAATCCTAAATAACCTTTCTATCATTTCCCATAACACGAAGTAATCACCTGCAAATATATCAACAAACATCCACAATCAGTGGGGAGTAACGAACAACTCTCCCAGCTCAATTAGGATCCATATAAGAGTTATAAAAGCCTTAATAATCAAGTCAAACACAATATCTCAGAAATACACTTCAAACAATCAAATAAACAAATAAATAAATAAGTACAACATAAATAATATAATACAACATGCTATCTACAAACAGGGTAAAATTAATAGAATGATTAGACAAGTAAATATACATATGATCAACTCAAGGATCAACAAGATAAACCTTCGAATCTAAATGAAATAATAATATGAACAATATAACCAATAATTATAACGTTTCCAAAATAATCTTCTTAACACGTTTGAGGAGGAACTGAACGTTAAGTGGATCGCAACCCACTGTTCCTATTTGGTTATAGTATTAGGACTTTGCTCGCCTATGTCTAGTATGGCCACACCCTGATGCGAGATAATACCCTGCTCAGTACTTCTGGACCTCTCAGACGACAACTAATAACCAAGACGGACCTACATACCCTGCTCAGTACGTAAGTATAACCTATGTACCCTGCTCAGTACATAGTGATTGTTCATTCCTAGGAGACCATGCCGCCTCACTAGTCGTCATCCTCAAACAAAAACAAATAATAAATAATATATTTTCATCGTCTGCAGAATGCCATTCAAGGTCTTACATCAAACTGCAAGAATCTAGGGTATTTACCCATCAATTCCAAACTGCAAGAATCTTAGGGACTCAACCCATCAATTCCATTTACATCAAACTGCAGGAATTTTAGGGACTCAACCCATGAATTCCAATCCAAAACAACTTCACAATTTCTCAAAAATAATAATCATTAAATTAATAATATTATCTCCGAAAATATAATTTAACTCACGACAACAACAACTTATAAAGCTATAACTTTAACATGCAAACAATATAATAACCATGGACTTAACAAATAACTCATTAATAAAGATTACAAATAAAAAAGACAAGAAATAAATAACAAACAGACAAAAACATAGATATGATAAGATGAACCCCATAGCATATGATACAATAAAATTTTGGTCTTTGTTATGATCCCACGAGCAACAACAACACATGTTACATACACAGCCATAACAACAAGCAAGAAACAACAAGCACGACAAAGGGAGAAACACACCAGTAGCACTGCAGCAAGCAGTAGGTGTAAGCGCACACCACAACATGGTGCGGGTTCACCTACTGTTTTGCGGGCAGTTTCAAGAGCACCAACAACAATCCTAGGTGGTACTGTAAAATTGTATAAAATTCATATGAACATGATTTTTTATATTTTTGAAAAGCTACTGATGTTTTATTCAAACTTTATGTTTTTAGTTTTATCTAAATGATTTCATTTTAAACTTTATTGACAGAACAATCCTAGGTGGTACTGGACAAAATCAGTTTTGCATAACAAAGTTGTATGATTTTTAATTATTTACACAAAATTCGTTTTTTAGAAATTCTAAAGCCCAATTGCTGGAAACATCTTGCAATTAATAGAAAAAATATTTAATCCTACAAACTATTCTGATAACACAGATGAAAAATGGAATGAAATACGAAATAAAAACTGATTATAATTATAGCATCACATTTTCTTTTTTATGGAGATGTTTATGCACAACTTATCTTGAATTTTTTTTTATGAAAATATTTTTGGTGATAAATAACAACTTGATTAAGGAAAATCACATAATCACATTGTTTCCTAAGAGTCACCCCATTAGAGGTGACTATTCTAGGTGGGGTGATTTAAGGTTGCGAACCTATTAGGACTTCCACATACCCAAATTACTCCAAAGATTAAAAAAATGATAAGAAGAAAACAAGGAGAAAGTTAGTAGATGATTAAGAAGATAATCAAAATAAACAAGAATTTCGACTTTACCTTGCTAGCTCAATGATGCACTTCCCTTTTGCCAATTTTTCTACTTTTTTTGTGATTTTCTTAATTTCTAAGTGAGTTTCTAAATCCTCATATTACTAACTTAAACTCTTTTTGTGTTTTTTCCTTCTTTTGATGAACTTCTTTTACTTACTAATTAGGACTTTTGCTTAGATGAAAAGATTAAGGAGGAGAAGAGTAGTAGACAAGATGAGAGTGAAGTTGAATTGTGTTTTTTTCAACTTTTTTACTTACTAATTAAGACCTTTGCTTAGATGGAAATATTAAGAAGGAGAAGAGTAGTAGAGAAGATGAGAGTGAAGTTGAATTGTGTTTTTTTCAACTTCTTTTGAAGTGAAAAGGGGAGGGTGTTTATAGAGAAATGAGGAATGTGAACTAGGGTTTCAAAGAGGAAGAAAATCAGTTTTTTCATCTAAAAATCTGATTTTCTTCATCCTTAATCACCTTAATGACAACACACTAATGACCTCACCATAACGACATCATCAAATCTCTTTGGAAACACAAATATTCTTATTCTTTTTAGATTTGCTCATTAATGAGGCAAGATCATATTTTCAAAAAATATTCTTCCTAAAACATCCTAATACGTAAAAAAAAATTACATTGAAAATCGTGCAAAACGAAACTGAGCAGGATGCTGCGCCTAGCGCAAGAAGCTGCGCCTAGGCACAGCACCTTGCGCTAGGCGCAAGGCTCTGCGTCTGGCGCAGAGCATGCTTGTGCGCTAGGCGCATAATCATGCGTCTAGCGCATGATTGTGTGCTTGGCGCACACTTGCTTCTTCCGGATTGAATCCGGATTTCCCCCTCTTGCACATGGGATTTGATTCTTATTCTTACATCTTTTCATGATTCTTATTCTCTAACTATGGATAAAGGATATGTTTAGTGGATAGAGAATATATTCTTATTCTTTATCCAATGAACAATGACTTGATCATCAAGGAGACTGATTAATGCCGGTTTTGGGATATGACTAAAATCCCGACGCCTAATCGCGACTTGCTTTTCATTTTTTCCGAAAAACTAACTTAAGTCAATTAACGAAAACTCGTCAAATTAATAAAGACGAGCATGATTATACTACTGTAGACACATAATCGTGTCTCCCCATTTAAGGATCCGGTGATGAAACATACTGTGGTCTTAATTGGTCCGATCCAAGGGCATAACAGTTTGAAAAGCCATTCAAAACCATTTCGAAAAGTGTTAAAGTCCTATTCTAAAGCCCAATTAATTGTTCATGATGATTAATTGTATTTTAAGCCCATAAAATGTTTTAAATCCATTTTAAAAGCCCAATTAAATATTTATTATTTTAATAAATATTTTTCATAATCATTTTCAATATCTTCAATAAAAAATCAGATTTTTGATCCGTAAAATTCCATCTCCAGAATTTTAGGGATAGAAAAGTATTTTCGAAAGACGCGCAAAGGAATATGCTCGAATATTCCCGAATATGCACCGGACGCGGGGGCTGCGCTCAACGCGACACGTGCGTCCAGCACATTGGCCATATCGCGTCAGGCGAGCCAATGAGCGCCTGACACGTAGGTTTTGTGACTCACACAGAGTCCTGCGTAAGACGCAAGTCTTGTGTGAGACGCAACATACTTTTCTATCTTTTCAAAACTCGTTTACGCATGTCTATCTCTAATTGGGCTGGCTGCGTCAGGCACACCAATGTGCGCCTGACGCGTGGCATTGCGCCTGCCACGTAGGCCTGCACCTGGCGTAGGGCTTGCGTGAGACGCAAGGGTCCTTGAATCAATTATTTTTATATTGAAGTTACTAATCATTTCTTTCATGATGTAGATCTTTGGTATAAAATCGCTATACTGTATATTCTAACCTCTTTTCTCTTTCTTTTTATTTATTTTTCTATACTATTACATGTCTGCCTGATCATTCTATGCATATTATATGATTGTCCTGTTTTAATGCTTTCATCACCCACGTGTTATTATTGCTAAACAAGACCTAAAGAATTGTTCTAATATTAATCAGATTAATTTGGACAACCTGCTAGGTTCCTTGTAATTTTGATTGTTTAATAACATACCACTAAAAAATAGTCTTTTTATGTGTTTCCTGAACCAACCTAGACTAAATATTTTTAGGGTGCTTAAAAATATTATATGATTATTCTTTGGCATAAAATCAGTAATGAAACGATATTTAGTAGAGGCAAACTTTGGGCGAATGTGGTTCATTATGACCATATTCGTACCCTCACTCCCGAACTCAATCATTGGTTCATTTTGACCATCTATGGAGTCAGGACGGGGAAATCTACATTGGATAATTTGTCCCTATGATTTTCCTATATCCAATTAGGTTTATGATTCTTCCTAAAAAGAATTGTTGGCGACTTCTTTCAATACAAATTTTTTTTTAATAAAAGCTTTACAGTGGGGTAGTCAAATCAAATACGCGCTCACACCGCGTAGGCGAAATAAAAACACGCCTATAATTTGCTGTAGTCACATCATTGTGTCTCCCCATTTAAGGATGATGAAACATACCGTGTTCTTAATTGGTCCGACCCAAGGGCAGAGCAGTCTGAAAAGCTGTTCAAAACCATTTCGAAAAGTGTTAAAGTCCTATTCTAAAGCCCAATTAATTGTTCATGATGATTAATTGTATTTTTAGCCCATAAAATATTTTAAATCCATTTAAAAAGCCCAATCAAATATTTATTATTTTAATAAATATTTCTCATAATCATTTTCATTATCTTCAATCGAAAATCAGATTTTTGATCCGTAAAATTCCATCTACGGAATTTTAGTGATAGAAAAGTATCTTCGAAAGACGCGCAAAGGAATATGTTCGAATATTCCCGAATATGCGCCGGACGCGGGGGCTGCGCTCAGCGCGCCACGTGCATCCAGCACATTGGCCA
Source organism: Beta corolliflora (assembly GCA_947648045.1). NCBI lineage: Eukaryota > Viridiplantae > Streptophyta > Magnoliopsida > Caryophyllales > Amaranthaceae > Beta > Beta corolliflora. Next base: position 290,216 of record CANSZD010004290.1, read on the forward strand.
TATCGCGTCAGACGAGCCAATGAGCGCCTGACACGTAGGTTTTGTGACTCACACAGAGTCCTGCGTGAGACGCAAGTCTTGTGTGAGACGCAACATACTTTTCTATCTTTTCAAAACGCATTTACACATGTCTATCTCTGATAGGGCTGGCTGTGTCAGGCACACCAATGTGCGCCTGACGCATGGCATTGCGCCTGCCACGTAGGCATGCGCCTGGCACAGGGCTTGCGTGAGGCGCAAGGTTTCTTTTCTCTATAAATACCCGTATTTTCATGAATTGCGAATGGCTTTTCATATTATTATTTCACGAATACAAAAATCGACAAATACCTCTACAAAACACTTCGAATACTTCAAACACTCAAATACATTCAAATACTTTCAATCAATCCATACTTTCATCACTGCGTTCTTGGTTTCACGATTGCTCCGCCTTAAGATCGTTGCGCTCCTCAATCTAAGCCGCATAGGTATTGTAACACTCCGTCCTTTTATAAACATAATATAAAAAAATAGAACATTTTATTAAAGAAATGACGATAGCAGAAATATCGCCTGACGGAAATGTCACTCTAATCAAAGGTTAAAACTAAACTAAATAAAAATAAAACCCAATTAAAATAATCCAAGATATAATACATAAAGCGGCAAAACAACCTCATAAACCCAATGTAGTAAATATAAATAAAATAAAATATCTCAAAAATCCTAAATAACCTTTCTCTCATTTCCCATAACACGAAGTAATCACCTGCAAATATATCAACAAACATCCACAATCAGTGGGGAGTAACGAACAGCTCTCCCAGCTCAATTAGGATCCATATAAGAGTTATAAAAGCCTTAATAGTCAAGTCAAACACAATATCTCAGAAATACACTTCAAACAATCAAATAAACAAATAAATAAATAAGTACAACATAATTAATATAATACAACATGCTATCTACAAACAGGGTAAAATTAATAGAATGATTAGACAAGTAAATATACATATGATCAACTCAAGGATCAACAAGATAAACCTTCGAATCTAAATGAAATAATAATATGAACAATATAACCAATAATTATAACGTTTCCAAAATAATCTTCTTAACACGTTTGAGGAGGAACTGAACGTAAGTGGATCGCAACCCACTGTTCCTATTTGGTTATAGTATTAGGACTCTGCTCGCCTATGTCTAGTATGACCACACCCTGATGCGAGATAATACCCTGCTCAGTTATTCTCGACCTCTCAGACGACAACTAATAACCAAGACGGACCTACATACCCTACTCAGTACGTAAGTATAAACTATGTACCCTGCTCAGTACATAGTGATTGTTCATTCCTAGGAGACCATGCCGCATCACTAGTCGTCATCCTCAAACAAAAACAAATAATAAATAATATATTTTCATCGTCAGCAGAATGCCATTCAAGGTCTTACATCAAACTGCAAGAATCTAGGGTATTAACCCATCAATTCCAAACTGCAAGAATTTTAGGGACTCAACCAATCAATTCCATTTACATCAAACTGCAGGAATTTTAGGGACTGAACCCATGAATTCCAATCCAAAACAACTTCACAATTTCTCAAAAATAATAATCATTAAATTAATAATATTATCTCCGAAAATATAATTTAACTCACGACAACAACAACTTATAAAGCCATAACTTTAACATGCTAACAATATAATAACCATGGACTTAACAAATAACTCACTAATAAAGATTACAAATAAAAAAGACAAGAAATAAATAACAAACAGACAAAAACATAGATATGATAAGATGAACCCCATAGCATATGATATAATAAAATTTTGGTATTTGTTATGATCCCACGAGCAACAACAACACATGTTACATACACAGCCATAACAACAAGCAAGAAACAACAAGTACGACAAAGGGAGAAACACACCAGCAGCATTGCAGCAAGCAGTAGGTGTAAGCGCACACCACAACATGGTGCGGGTTCACCTACTGTTTTGCAGGCAGTTTCAAGAGCACCAACAACAACAAAACTTCAACCCAAACAAAACCATAATTATCCATTACCTCCTCCAACTACAATAACATACTCAGATTCAATAGCTTCATGACAGTCGATACATAAAAATGAAATAAAAACGAAAACTTTCATAAACTAAGATAACAGTATTTACCCAACTAGTCACAAATTCAGTAAGAACATGAAATTTGCATATAACAACTTAAATAGCATCCCAAAATACAAAACCATGGCTCTAAGAATATCATAGTAAATAAATAACGAGATATCAACCACATAATCATATAATTCATGAAAACCCATGAAAAATAAACATATAACATATAATTATTCCCACCCAAATTCCTAACATGATACTTACCCAACTTAACTATTAAAACTAAAATAATCCCTCCACGAACTCTAACCGTTCTAGAAAAACCGTTAATTACCATTGAAGACCTCCAATTGCTTGCATTCTTCTTCTTGAACATCATAAATGCCACTATGTGCTGCTCTGTCCTGATCACGATTCCCGGCAATTGAAAGCTCGGATTCAAAATCGCTCCGGTCACAATGAAGGTCCAGATGTCCTCAACATGCTGTCCAAATTTCATGGCGATCCAACGGTTAGATCTCCGGCGATAGTCATTTTCGTGAAGGTGCGACAGGAAAAACCGAGATGAATTCCCCTCTCAACTTTGTCTCTTCAAATGGTCGAATAGAAGGAAGAATTTGGACTGATTTTTGCTGTCCATAAACTAGTTTCATGAGATGATAAAAGGGTGTAAATAGGAAGGTTACAACAGCTACAATAATGAGTGCAATGGCTTAATAAATGGGGGGGTTACAAAGGGGGGTTATAAGGTGCTCAAAAGCCCCTCCAATGCTTCTAATATTCTGATTTTGTGGACAACTTTTAGGAGCTTCAAATTTCATATTAAAAGGTTGTGCGACGGTCCAAACGCGCTCAAATCGAATAAATATAAATACTAACTCAAACACGTATTTTTAAATACTAGAAAATATATAATTTCTAATTAAATAAATAATATAAATATGACATTTTAAGAGTTGAAAATAAATCATATAAGATATAATATTTTTAAGGAGTAAAATATTCTAATTTTAACGGAAAATAATAATTAAGGAAAAAAATAACTCGAAGAAATAATGAGCGAAAATCCGTGGTGTTACAATCACTCCCCCTTAAGAAAGTTTCGTCCTCGAAACTTGAAACGACACGAAGAGGTGATGTAAGATGACGACGTGCAGATTTGTTTCGGCCATCCAATTAACGTCTTGGAGGCATTCTACAAAAACGAAAACGTTAGTCCTTGCTAAACTTAACTAACTAACACATAAGAAAAACATATAGCACATCTGTTAACAAAATAACTCCCAAGGCTTTCTTCCTACCCAAATAACTCTCACAAAGAATTTTTCTTAAAGCCAAAGATACTAATAATCCTAGATGCAACAACTACACATTTCCCATGGAATATGTAGCAACTCAAAGAGAGTTTTTGGATCATTTGCTCTGATACCAACTGTAAAACTCCGTCCTTTTATAAATATAATATAAACAAAATAGAACATTTTATTAAAGAAATGGCGATAGCAGAAATATCGCCTGACGGAAATGTCACTCTAATCAAAGGTTAAAAATAAACTAAATAAAAATAAAACCCAATTAAAATAATCCAAGATATACATAAATAGGCAAAACAACCTCATAAACCCAATGTAGTAAATATAAATAAAATAAAATATCTCAAAAATCCTAAATAACCTTTCTCTCATTTCCCATAACACGAAGTAATCACCTGCAAATATATCAACAAACATCCACAATCAGTGGGGAGTAACTAACAGCTCTCCCAGCTCAATTAGGATCCATATAAGAGTTATAAAAGCATTAATAATCAATTCAAACACAATATTTCAGAAAATACACTTCAAACAATCAAATAAACAAATAAATAAATAAGTACAACATAAATAATATAATACAACATGCTATCTACAAACAGGGTAAAATTAATAGAATGATTAGACAAGTAAATATACATATGATCAACTCGAGGATCAACAAGATAAACCTTCGAATCTAAATGAAATAATAATATGAACAATATAACCAATAATTATAACGTTTCCAAAATAATCTTCTTAACACGTTTGAGGAGGAACTGAACGTAAGTGGATCGCAACCCACTGTTCCAATTTGGTTATAGTATTATATTAGGACTCCGCTCGCCTATGTCTAGTATGACCACACCCTCATGCGAGATAATACCCTGCTCAGTTATTCTCGACCTCTCAGACGACAACTAATAACCAAGACGGACCTACATACCCTGCTCAGTACGTAAGTATAAACTATGTACCCTGCTCAGTACGTAGTGATTGTTCATTCCTAGGAGACCATGCCACATCACTAGTCGTCATCCTCAAACAAAAACAAATAATAAATAATATATTTTCATCGTCAGTAGAATGCCATTCAAAGTCTTACATCAAACTGCAAGAATCTAGGGTATTAACCCATCAATTCCAAACTGCAAGAATTTTAGGGACTCAACCCATCAATTCCATTTACATCAAACTGCAGGAATTTTAGGGACTCAACCCATGAATTCCAATCCAAAACAACTTCACAATTTCTCAAAAATAATAATCATTAAATTAATAATATTATCTCCGAAAATATAATTTAACTCACGACAACAACAGCTTATAAAGCCATAACTTTAACATGCTAGCAATATAATAACCATGGACTTAACAAATAACTCATTAATAAAGATTACAAATAAAAAGACAAGAAATAAATAACAAAAAGACAAAAACATAGATATGATAAGATGAACCCCATAGCATATGATATAATAACTTTTGGTCTTTGTTATGATCCCACGAGCAACAACAACACAGGTTACATACACAGCCATAACAACAAGCAAGAAACAACAAGCATGACAAAGGGAGAAACACACCAGCAGCACTGCATCAAGCAGTAGGTGTAAGCGCACACCACGACATGGTGCGGGTTCACCTACTGTTTTGCGGGCAGTTTCAAGAGCACCAACAACAACAAAACTTCAACCCAAACAAAACCATAATTATTCATTACCTCCTCCAACTACAATAACATACTCAGATTCAATAGCTTCATGACAGTCGATACATAAAAATGAAATAAAAACGAAAACTTTCATAAACTAAGATAACAGGTATTTACCCAACTAGTCACAAACTCAAATAAGAACATGAAATTTGCATATAACTACTTAAATAGCATCCCAAAATACAAAACCATGGCTCTAAGAATATCATAGTAAATAAATAACGAGATATTAAACACATAATCATATAATTCATGAAAACCCATGAAAAACAAACATATAACATATAATTATTCCCACCCAAATTCCTAACATGATACTAACCCAACTTAACTATTAAAACTAAAATAATCCCTCCACGAACTCTAACCGTTCTAGAAAAACCGTTAGTTACCTTTGAAGACCTCCAATTGCTTGGATTCTTCTTCTTGAACATCATAAATGCCACTGTCCTGATCACGATTCCCGGCAATTGAAAGCTCGGATTCAAAATCGCTCCGGTCACAATGAAGGTCTAGATGTCCTCAACATGCTGTCCAAATTTCATGGCGACCCAACAGTTAGATCTCCGGCGATAGTCATTTTTGTGAAGGTGCGGCAGGAAAAACCGAGATGAATTCCCCTCTCAACTTTGTCTCTTCAAATGGTCGAATAGAAGGAAGAATTTGGACTGATTTTTGCTGTCCATAAACTAGTTTCATGAGATGATAAAAGGGTGTAAATAGGAAGGTTACAACAGCTACAATAATGAGTTCAATGGCTTAATAAATGGAGGGGTTACAAAGGGGGGTTATAAGGTGCTCAAAAGCCCCTCCAATGCTTCTAATATTCTGATTTTGTGGACAGCTTTTAGGAGCTTCAAACTTCACATTAAAAGGTTGTGCGACGGTCCAAACGCGCTCAAATCGAATAAATAAAAATACTAACTCAAACACGTATTTTTAAATACTAGAAAATATATAATTTCTAATCAAATAAATAATATAAATATGACATTTTAAGAGTTGAAAATAAATAATATAAGATATAATATTTTTAAGGAAAAATGGATTAGAATACCCCCAACTTTGGCCCATCCGCTTTTAATACCCCCAACTTTGAGTTATTTTTAAATACCCCAAACTATTGGGGAGGTCCGCCAAAAATGCACCCCTGACCTAAAAGAACCGGTTTAGCAGGTTAAAATGTCACGTGTCATGCTCTTATTGGTTTTACTAACTTCTTTTGTTTTTTTTATCACCCCACCACCCTTACCATTTTCTACTCCCACCCACAGCCACCAAGCCCTTCCTCCCCCTCCCTCAACCACCGGTTCCCCTCCCCTTCCTCTTTCTCCTTCCTCCCCCACCCCTTCCCACCGAGAAACCCCTCCCCACCCCTCCCCTTCACACCAACCCCGAAACCCAGCCAGCCCCCCTCCCCCCACCACCCCGTCGAATTCCTCCCCCTACCCTAACCACCTTCGAAATCCCCCCTCCCCTGACTTTTCCCTCTATTTGATGTTTGATTTTAGAATATATGTAGTTCATTGTTTGAATTTTGGTTTATGCAATTGTAATTGGCGAATACCAATTGTATATATAATCTTTGTTGCGGGGAGGTTGAAAATGAGATTTTGCCTTTTTGTGGTGTTGGTAGGTGGTGTGGACCAACAGAGTATAATATTACAAGATACGGAATCTAACCGTGAGCATGAATCAAACAACATTTTAGTAACACCAATCTGGTGACACTTAACATACAAACTAATCAATCTATTCTAGATAAATATATAGGAATCAAGACCCGATTTTAAAACAATGGAATGAATTTCTTTGTCCTTTGAAACACTACTTGCGGTGAAGAACGAGGACTTTAGTGCGAGACTAATTCCAGTTCATGATCATAATTTTCTTTGTTTGATTTTTTGGCTTCCACTTTGCATGTTCATTGAATTGAAGAAATTTGCGAGATGGGTTCATATTTGCGGTGAAGAAATTTGCGAAATTTGGTAGGGGATGGAGGTCGGGGTGTGGGAAGGGTGGTAGTGGGGGGGGCCGCTGGGTAGGGGGTAGGGTGTGGGAAGGGTACTAGTGGGGGTGAGGGAAGGTGGTAGTGGGTGGCAGTGGGAGGTGAGGGAAGGTGGCGGTGGGTGGCAGGTGGGGGGTGAGGGAAGGGTGGGAGTAGAAATTGAAAATAAAAATAAAAGAGAAAAAATAAAAAAATTACCTTGTTAACAGGTTACAAGTCATCTGGGTGCATTTTTGGCGAACCTCCCCAATAGTTAGGGATATTTAAAAATAACACATAGTTGGGGGTATTAAAAGCGTACGGGTCAAAGTTGGGGGTATTCTGATCCATTTTTCCTATTTTTAAGGAGTAAAATATTCTAATTTTAACGGAAAATAATAATTAAGGAAAAAATAACTCGAAGAAATAATGAGCGAAAATCCGTGGTGTTACAGGTATAATCCTGAGGGTCCTTGAATCAATTATTTTTATATTGAAGTTACTAATCATTTGTTTCATGATGTAGATCTTTGGTATAAAATCGCTATACTGTATATTCTAACCTCTTTTCTCTTTCTTTTTATTGATTTTTCTTTACTATTACATGTCTGCTTGATCATTCTATGCATATTATATGATTAAACTGTCTTAATGCTTTTATCACCCACGTGTTATTATTGCTAAACAAGACCTAAAGAATTGTTCTAATATTAATCAGATTAATTTGGACAACCTGCTAGGTTCCTTGTAATTTGATTGTCTAATAACATACCACTAAAAAATAGTCTTTTTATGTGTTTCCTGAACCAACCTAGACTAAATATTTTTAGGGTGCTTAAAAATATTATATGATTATTCTTTGGCATAAAATCTGTAATGAATCGATATTTAGTAGAGGCCAACTTTGGGCGAATGTGGTTCATTATGACCATATTCATACCCTCACCCCTGAACTCAATCTTTGGTTTATTTTGACCATCTATGGAGTCAGGACGGGGAAATCTACATTGGATAATTTGTCCCTATGATTTTCCTATATCCAATTAGGTTTATGATTCTTCCTAAAAAGAATTGTTGGCGACTTCTTTCAATACAAAACAATTTTTAATAAAACCTTTACAGTAGGGTAGTCAAATCTAATACGCGCTCACACCGCGTAGGCGAATTAAAAACACGCCCGCAATTTGGCGACTCCACCGGGGAGGATTTTAAAAAATTAATTTTTTAAATGAGTGGGTGAAATTTGAAAAATACGATTTATTCTTATTTTTATGCCTTTGAATAATATACTGTTTTGCATATGCATGGCTACTGTTCAGCCACCATAAGGACAATCTACCTTGCCTCATTAGCACATGTTCTAAGTGTGAGGTCACCCCCGGGGGGTGTGCGCTTTGTCCTTCCAAAAAGCTTCCTGAGCGATAGTGTTGGATCTTAGTCATAAGCAAACCTACCCAACCATGACATTGTTCTCTTGTTCCTGACTTGAGACTGGAGTGCGTCTTACACGTGGCTACCTCTTTAAGAAGGGGTACGAATCGTGAGATCAATCTTGTAGTCATGGACCCTTTTCAGACTGAACTTAAACCTAACCAATAGTCATACATAGAACTGGACTTTAGGTTGGAACTTCTGCATCCATGTTATATGACATTTGCCTGTGATTGCAATTATTGTCTGCTATTATTTTGTCAAATTGTCATTATTATGCGTCGTGCCTAAAATCGCGTCTAACAAAAAAAAATCATCAATCGGCCAAATCTTCCCCTAAATCCCCGAAAAACGTGTCGAGGAGTAGTGCGCCAAACGCATTAAGTTGCGCCTGGCGCAGCACTCCCGCGCCAGACGCACGGCTGTGCGTCACGCGCAGCAATGCTGCGCTGCACGCAGTCTATGCATCACACGCTTTTCGTCAATTTAACCGTTGTAATTGTCGATCCTATGTTCAGTCCTATGTTTGGCTATCTGCATCCGCGTAATACATGGTCATGCTAAGGGTCTCACCTAATTAAAAAAGGGTCTTTTCATGCAAGGTCGAATCTGTCCTAAAAAGTACACCTAAAATGGTCATTGAAGAGTTAGAATTGTCATGCATGTCTACCTCTTCCCATTTCATCCCTGCTATCCCTGTCGATCTTACCTTACCATATTCAACAATTTCAAAAATTACATTTTTTTCAAAAAATCAATCCTACACCATATTCTATTCTACCTTTTTCAAAAATATTTACTAATCATCATCATCATACCACGATATTTCAATAAAAAAAAATACACTTTTCAAAATTAATCCATCATTTTTTCCTAACAAAAGATAAAACAAGTGGTTCCTTCCAAAAACGAATTTCAAAAATTCTAAGCCCATTCTAAACACCTTCAATTCAATCCAATCCAATCCGATCCAATCCAATTAATCCAATCCACTTGCATTCATTCTAGGCTCATATGCATTAGAGTCCACTTTGCTTTAATTTAGGCCCATGTGCATTTCAGTCCATACATTCACTAGCATTAAGTCGATCTTAGGCCCATATAAGTCTAGTTCATTTTAAAATCTAGGCCCATCTGCATCTTTATGTGAAGTCTAGTCCAAGTCCATCCCTAATCAATTCCAATCTAAGTCTAAGCTTAGTCCAATCCAATTCTTAGGTCCATTTAGGTCTGTAGGCGTGGATTTTTAATTCCTTTAATGCCTACACACGGTGTGAGCGCGTTTATTTAACTACCCCATTGTTAAGGTTTTATTTGAAATTCGTTTTAAAGTCGCCAATAATTCTTTAAAGGAAGAATCATAAACCTAATTGGATATGGGAAACCGTAGGGACAAATTCGGGACTTATCCAATATAGATTTCCCCGTCACGACTCCATAGATGGTCAGGAACCAAAAAGTGAGTTCGGGGGTGAGGGTACAATATAGTCAGGAACCATATTGCCCATTGCTGGCCTCTACTAAATAACGATTCACAGTAGATTTTATGCAAAAGAACAATCATATAACGTTTTAATACACCCTAAAAATATTTAGTCTAGGTAGGTTCAGGAAACACATAAAAGAGTAATTTTTAGTGGTATGTTATTAGACAATTAATATTAATGGGTTCCTAGCAGGTTGTCCATCTTATCTGAATTAATTAGAACATTTGTTTAGGTCTTGATTAACAATAAATACAAGGTGATAAATATTGAAATCAGGCATGAAAAATAATATGTTCATAAAAATAAATAAAAATAAGAAAATAAAATATTGCAGCAAGTTAATATAATATGTACAATACTTACAGTCGTAGGAATATATTAATAACCTACATCATGAATAGAATGTTAGTAATTTCAAGAAAATAATAAAAAATAAATTAAGAAAGAAATAAAGATAGTTAATTTAGTTGACCCCCAGAAATTATACCACCGTCCGGGATCGTTGATTTGTACGGATCTTGGATCGAAAGTTGGAACAAGTCTTAAAAACATTTGGTGCTGCGTGCGTTTAGATTAGTGTGTAGCGTCAAGTATTAACTGTAGATGTAGTAGTGTATAAGTGAGATCGAATTATTAACAGGATGATGCGTGGGAAAATTATAGAGGGGATGATGAAGGATGCCAGATGATGAATTATGGTGATGATGATTAAAGGGTGATTGATGCTGCAGGCTTAGGAAGAATATAGGTGATTTATGGTGATGTGGCGCAAGGGGTTAGGAAGCAGTGGGGTTTGTATTTTGTAGGATGATGATGATGCAATTAATTATGATGGTGATCTTGGTGTGTGATGATGATGCGATTAATTATGATGGTGATCTTGGTGTGTGATGATGATGCGATTAATTATGATGGTGATCTTGGTGTGCGATGATGTGTCGCAAGATCAAGAGAGTTGTGAGATTGTTGAGTTGGTGTATTTGCAGTGAGTTATGCCATGAATAGTTTGTCGAGGGAATTTGTTATGGGTGCCGAGTTTATGTGCTGTGGAGGGTTTTGTGAGTATAGGTGAGATTAGTCGAGAGATCTTGGTCGAGTGAATTTGTGAGATGGTTGTATTATATAGTGAAGGTAGGTTGAGATGCAATAGGTGTTTAAAAGATAATAGATTTCTAAAGGATTTTTATTAAAAAGATTTTAGAAAAGAGTTAGATAAAACATATTTAAAAACAGTTTGGGAAAAGATTATTTTTATAAAAAGATATTTTTATTAATAAAACTAATCAATATAATTAATTAATTCTATTAATTAAATTGGGCTAGAAAAGGGGTTTTATAAAATTGGGCTTTCATAAAAACGATTTTTTAAAAGGTTTTCGAAGATGGGTCTTTAAAAAGTTATTTTAACACGTTTTAGAAAATAGGCTTAGTAAAACTAGTTATAAAAAAGGTTTTTGGAAATGGGTTAATAAAATGAGTTAGAAAATGGTTTTGGGCTTAAAACATTTTATTTTAGACTCGTTCTTTATTCTTTCTTCGATCCGGACCAATTGGAGCGGGGTATTGGTCATCATAGGGTACTAAATGGGGAGACACGATTATGTGTCTACAGAAGCCCCCACTTTGACTGAGGTTTGTAAAACCGAAAGTCAAAGTATACGTGTCGGGACGGAGAATGATTCCGGATGCTCTGTAATCCAAAACCACTCTTTTACGCCTATACCTGCAAAACAAGTAAGAGCTTTAGGAACAAAAGTACATGAAACATATTTGCAAAGTAATTGCAAGTTTGCAAAAATGAAATGACAGGTGGATGTGAAATAGATGTTGTAGAGCATTTGTATCCCGCTCCACAGGGCTGAGCTGTTGGTTGTCCCGCTCCCAGACAAGTAGTGTAGAGTATTTGTATCCCACTCCACGGGGCTGAGCAGTATGTCGTTTGTCCCGCTCCCAGACAAATGATGTAGAGTATCTGTATCCCACTCCACGGGGCTGAGTAGTATGTCGTTTGTCCCGCTCCCAGACAAATGATGTAGAGTATTTGCATCCCACTCTACGGGGCTGAGCAGTATGTTGTTTGTCCCGCTCCTAGACAAATGATGTAGTTGATTGAAAGTGGTCTGCAGACCCAACGGTTTGTGTCCCGTTGTTGACGGTTTGTGTGCCGTCATTGATTTTTCTGACTATTCATCGTTTCTTGAATGACACACATTGAGAATTTGTAGGATGTCAATATCGTATTTTTTTGCAAACTTTTGAAAGTTCGTTGAGTTGTCGCGCGTAATTTCGTAACGAACATTTGAAATCATTTGGAATTAAGCGTGTGGGCTCCACCTGGCTAAGAAGCCCCCAAGCGTGCTGTATGGAACTGTGCGCGAGACGCACAGGCCTGCGCTTAGCGTGGTATGCTGCGCTGGACGCAGTGCGATGTCGTAATGAACATTTGAATTTATAAGAAGTTGAGCATGTGGGCCCCACTTGGCTAAGAAGCCCCCAAGCGCGCTGTACAGGACTGTGCGCCAGACGCACAGGCCTGCGCTTGGCGTGGTATGCTGCGCTGGACGCAGATTGCTGCACGTGGCACAACGTTGTCGGTGCGCTGGACGCACCATGTATATAGCACTTGTCTTCTGTTGTTAATTTGTATTGGTCCGCAGACCTTAGTGGAATATCACTCGTATAGAGTCGTTTAATGTTAGGTACCTGTGAATACAAATAAATAACACACAGATATACAGACAAACAACTAGGGGACATGCATGTGTCCCGTGATGTGGGTACTAGTGTATGGATAGGACATGATTTGACTTATATCTAGACTTAAAGGTGTTATCGTGTGTGCATACGTGTGTGTGTATGTATGTGTGTATGTGTGTGCGACTCGATTATTGACGCTAGAATCCTATGGCTAAGGACGACGGATGCGATGCTTGACACCAATATTGGATGATGCAGATATGTAATGCAAATGCAGAGATGTGACACTAATGCAGAGATATGACACTAATGCAGATGATATGATTTGATGATTTGATCGTTCCATTATAAGCTCAAATTTTCGTTTTAGAAAACTGTTTTTGAAAGAGGAGAAATGGGAAGCCCCCAAGGATGATCCGTGTAAGTTATGTTTGATTTGAAATGCGTTGTAGTTGTTACGGGTCTATGTGAGCCCATAAAACAGTTAGGATCTCGTATGGGCCTGGAGCCCACAATATTTTGTATGGACTCGTAATGAAGTCCTTATCAAGGTACACATGGAGCCTATGAAGGATGATCTCTTGGATTTAAAATGCACTGTAGTCCTCGTAATGCTTGAATTGTATGCGCTTCGAGTTTCGTATGTCAAGGCCTAAGTGAGCCCATACAATCGGTTCAATATTGTATCAGTGTGGGTTTTAAAACCCAAGATTTCATGTATGGACTCGTAATGAAGTCCTTATTACAATAGGCCTATACTTGGAGCCTATGATTTTCTGTGTGGAAAAGTGATGAAGCCCCCAGTAAGATGGAGTTTATGAAGTACTCAGCTTGATTGCTTGATTTTGAAGATATCTCGTCACGCTTAGCGGAAGTTTCGACCAATGAGCGCCTGACACGTAGGTTTTGTAACTCACACAGAGTCCTGCGTAAGACGCAAGTCTTGTGTGAGACGCAACATACTTTTCTATCTTTTCAAAACGCGTTTACACATGTCTATCTCTGATTGGGCTGGCTGCGTCAGGCACACCAATGTGCGCCTGACGCGTGGCATTGTGCCTGCCACGTAGGCTTGCGCCTGGGGCAAGGCTTGCGTGAGACGCAAGGTTTCTTTTCTCTATAAATACCCGTATTTTCATGAATTACGGGCGGCTTTTCATATTATTATTTCACGAATACAAAAACCGACGAATACCTCTACAAAACACTTCGAATACTTCAAACACTCAAATACATTCAAATACTTTCAATCAATCCATACTTTCATCATTGCGTTCTTGGTTTCACGATTGCTCCACCTAAAGATCGTTGCGCTCCTCAATCTAAGTCGCATAGGTATAATCCTGAAGGTCCTTGAATCAATTATTTTTATATTGAAGTTACATATCATTTGTTTCATGATGTAGATCTTTGGTATAAAATCGCTATACTGTATATTCTAACCTCTTTTCTCTTTCTTTTTATTTATTTTTCTATACTATTACATGTCTGCCTGATCATTCTATGCATATTATATGATTGTCCTGTTTTAATGCTTTCATCACCCACGTGTTATTATTGCTAAACAAGACCTAAAGAATTGTTCTAATATTAATCAGATTAATTTGGACAACCTGCTAGGTTCCTTGTAGTTTTGATTGTCTAATAACATACCACTAAAAAAATAGTCTTTTTATGTGTTTCATGAACCAACCTAGACTAAATATTTTTAGGGTGCTTAAAAATATTATATGATTATTCTTTAGCATAAAATCTGTAATGAATCGATATTTAGTAGATGCCAACTTTGGGCGAATGTGGTTCATTATGACCATATTCGTACCCTCACCCCCGAACTCAATCTTTATTCATTTTGACCATATATGGAGTCACGACGGGGAAATCTACATTGGATAATTTGTCCATATGATTTTCCTATATCCAATTAGGTATATGATTCTTCCTAAAAAGAATTGTTGGCGACTTCTTTCAATACAAAACAATTTTTAATAAAACCTTTACAGTGGGGTAGTCAAATCTAATACGCGCTCACACCGCGTAGGCGAATTGAAAACACGCCTACAACTACGAATCATTTTATTAAAACGTTGGTTGTAGTTATTGACTACAACTCACGAAAATTATACATCTAAGCCGAAACTGTATGACTAATACGCAAAAATGGTAAATCGTGAGACATAATGAAACTCGCGCTCCACGATGCATGACGATTTTGTTATTTTTATTTTTCAAAACCTTTATTTATCCGTAAAAAAAGGGTTCAAAATTTGGTGTCTACACAGGTTTGTATTTTCGAGTGAGAAAAAAAATCTCACTAAAGGCATTATGTTTTTTAGCACCTTGAATATTCCAACTAATAATTTTCATCGATTACATATATTTAACTTACTATTCAATTGTCGACAGAAGACGTAAGCCTGGGTAGGCATCACATAATGTTGCCAAAAGCCAACCGTGTAGCATTATTGTAAGAATAATAGAGAGTTCTAATAAAAAAACATAAAAGTAAGAGAGTTACAACTAAATTATGTTTCATATGAAATACACATATCAATCATATGAGGTGTTTACTATTGCTTGATAGTCGATGTATAGTGTGATAATGTATGCGCCTTCCAACGACTTTGCATTGCCTCCAACAGTAGTTTTCACAATAGTTAAACATATAAAGTTTCAAAGACACCAAGGCATAGTGGTGTCAAAACAGGTTCTCAAACAGGTTCTGGGTATACCCACGGCGAACCAGGTCAGACCCGGACAGGTCAGGATTGGTCAGGTTTTGTTCAACTGGGTCGAACACATTTGAATCATGGGATTCCCGGGTGCCGGACAGGTCTGAGCGTTCCATTTACAAGTCGATCCATTCCCGGGTATGATCGCCCGTTGACGTTTTTTTTACCGGGTTTGCGCAGGTCGTATTTAGGTTTCATGTACGGTTGAGTTAAGTCAAATGTACTCGGGTTGAATTAGTAATGACCTTAGTTCGATCATTGTGAAACATCGGATCCATTTGCTATTGAACGTCAATTCAACTTCGGGTAACTCTTTATCAAGCCATCTTGATTTTGTTATGGATTTTGTAAACGAATCATATTAATAAAAGTATTAAGATTGACATATATATACATATGTGTGTGTGCGGTAAATATATGGATGACAATGAAAAACCAATAAAATCACTATATTGATTACCGTGATGTTTAGTGTATTCTCTTAGTCAGCTCTTATTTCAAATAATTAACTGCGTAAAACCACTTTAATGAGTAAAGGAGTAGAACGACTCTTCATATGTTTTAATATTATATATATTATAACCAACGACAATAATAACGAGTAGACGATCAATTCCAAACTTTATATAAATTATTTATTATTATAAGCATTATGATTGATATATAAGTTTGTAAATAGCTATGATGGTAATGAGAATAATAATACTAATAAACATAAAGCGACAATGATAATAGGTAAAAATACAAATAATAACAGTAATAGTAACAAGGCTAACAATAGCAATAGTAATACAAATAAGAACAGGAATACTAACAATAACAATAACAATATAAATACTAATATGTTGAATCATTTTAATATAAGATTGATATCAAAATAATTGTAAAACCAATCTAATACTCTATTGATTATAAATTAGTATAACGACTCTTAATATGTTATAATACTATAACAAATGACAATCATACATTCATATGTTTACAACGACGGTTCATATGATAACGAGGGTTCATATGTTACACAATAATAATAATAAATTATACCCCCAAATCATTATCCCCTATAAAAGCTAACCATAACTTAATAAAATAAGTTAACTGTTAACAAGTAACAACCATAAGTAAAATAGTTAACAAGTACTTACTAGTTACTAAATAGTAACTTGTTAACAACCATATAGTTTAGTACTAGTATAAGATTAACAACCATAACACTCCCTTATCTTTATAAGTTATAAGATTATTTAAGTTAATTGTTTTTACGGTTTTTTCACCATATACCCCTGACAAATTTTTTTTTGCACCATATACCCTTTCATCTTTTGAAATTCACCATATACCCTCCACCTTAAATAATAACGTTAAATTCCGTTAGTCATTAAGCCCTAAACCCCCCCTCTAACCCTAATTAACTAACCTAAATCTAACCCTAACCCCTAATCTAATACCATACTTAAATAATACTAATAATAATTTCAATAAAGATAATTAAAATTTCAAATTATAATAAAATAATATTTTTAACCCTAATTACTAAAGATTGTAAGTTAATAAACCAACACAACAATTACTAAGATTATAAGAATATAAGATTATCAATCCATGTGCTAGGTCATCAATCCATGTGCTAGGTTATTCTATTTTTCTATTGACTAAAGAATGATATCATGGATCATGAATTAGAACCATTGATCTGAGAAGGATTAAAATCTAACCATTAATTGTATATTGAAACATAAAAGAGGAAAAAAAAAGATGAGATCTAATCTCAACCGTTGATGATTTGATCCAACGGATGAGATAAAATTTGGAAACCCTAACATTGTTAGGTATAAAAGAAGTTCACCCCAAACATTTTTCTTCTGCCTCCCTCGACGATCGACCCTCTAAGATCTCCTCCTCATACCTCACAAAAACAGAAACCCCAACTCCCCTGTTTCTCTCCTCTTCGACGCCCTCGCCTGTTGGCTTCTCCGCCGCCTTCCCATAACTCGCCGATGAACCTTCGCACAGCCCGAGCCCGACGCCGCACTAGCCCATCTCATAGATCGCCTCCCCCCTCATTTATGAAACCCTAACAATGATTCAGGTTCGTTTATGTTCTTTCATTTTTGTTTTCGTTTTTCAATATTTTTTTTTTGGTTTTCAATTGTTTGGGTTTGTTTATGTTTGTTCTTGCGTTTTCGTTTATCAATTTCTCGGTTCTTTTCAGTTTTATGGTTTTTTTTTTTCATTTTCGTTTACAATTTTATGACATTTCTGATTTATATGTGAACATGTGTGTGGATATATAATTTCTGTTAGAATTTACAATTTAGTGTTCGTTTTACGAGAATGAAAATTAGATTTTTCAATTTTAGGGTTCGTTTATGTTTGTTCTTTTATTTTCGTTTTTCGATTTTTCGGTTCTTTTATTTAGCTTTACTATAAGGTTTTAGTTTGCTTTCACTTTTATAATTACTTTTGTGACCATTTTTGAACTTTGTTCAACAGTATGTAAACTGTTGCCGATGAGTTGATGTTGCTGTGGTTGATGTGGTTGCTGTAGACAATCTTATGCATCTGGCGTGCTTCTGCATCGTGCTCCTGGTGGCTCTATTATTACGTTAACATGAAAATTGAGTGAACAATGAATTGTAAATGTAATTACATTTTTGTTCATGGGAAAATTGTATATTTGATAGTGTGATCAACCTCTTGATCTTTGTGCACATCTTTGAGATATGATCATATAATTATACTATTTTGTGTCTTGGACTCTTGGTGACCTCAAAAACATATCATTGTTCACTTCCATATTTATGTGGATAATTAGAAATTCAAATTTGTTGTATGAAATTTTTTTGCATGTTATCCAAAAATAAAAAAGTAAATAAAGCCCCAAAAAATAACCTCTTTTTAGAAAGAGAAAAAATGCTTTCTTTTTCAATTTTGTAATTATGTAAATATTACATAATATACAATAATTTTCTTTTACTTAATTTAAAATCAAAAGGTGAATTTTTAATGTTTATTTGATCTTTAAACATTCTTCTTGTGGTTTGTTGCTGATTTGCTTCCTGGTTTACTGCTTGTGGTTGTTGCTGTTGCTGGCTTGCTACATATAATAAATTCAGCAATTTGATTTTTGTAATTTCGTTTGACATTGACACATGTATTTTGAATGAATTTATGATATTATATTAACTCGACCCAATTACTAAACTTTGTTCTTCACTCAAACAAGTTACGATCTTAATTATATGTTGTGGAAAAATTAAAGTATAGTATTTTATGGAAGTATTTGCATTATACAAAGCAACTGAAAAATTAATAAGAAGACATTCTATAATATGCACTAAGAAACTAGCAATTAAAAAGTGACCATTATAATCTCATCAATAGTTAAAACACTATGACATGAACCAAAATTACATCAAAAATAATTTAATTGAGAATGTAATTTGTTTTTTTATTAAATTATTATTAAATGTAAGTAATTTTATAAATTACCATATTGAAATGATTTTGTTGATATAGAAAAATAATTGAATTTTAGTAATTTTGTTGAGTTTAGTCGTCAAAATAAGTTGGTTTGAAAAATTGCGCAAAATTAGGTAGATTTTATTTTCAGATCAATTAGAATTCGAGTTGAACCAGGTATTTACTGGGCCTAATTGAGTTTTGGGTTATTAGCTGGTTTAGTTCGGTCGGGTTCGGGTTTGAATACAGGTTTGTGTGGTCAGGTCAGAATATAATCTAGTCGGGTGCCGGTCAGGTCTGGGTAATCCCAGGTCAGGTTTCGGTCAGGTCTGGGGACTGGCCCTTACAGGTCGAACCAGGTTCAAGTAAGGTCAGTATCAGGTTGACCTAGCGGTCAGGTCTGATCCTGACACCTCTAGGTAGGCATTGGGCGGGCGCGGATGGTGTCGTCGTTGTGCACCGCACCCGGCCAAAGATAAAATTTCTCCTACTCTCTTCTACACTAAGGTAGTATAGCGGAAGTAGGGGTCGTATCCACAGGGAAACAGGGACGAGCTTAATATTCAGCGTGATTCAATACCTAGATTAAGCTAAGGGCCGCGAAACCTAATAATAATTACAAAGGGGGGTTTCGAGTAGATTTACTAACAAACTACAACTAACTAGCATATAAACAAAATGAGAAATCAATTATGGAAAGATCTTGAATTCGATTAACATCCACTTCAATTCATTATCGATCCTCGAACCTCCACTCTAATTATTTCCATAATTATCTATTGTCGAGAATTAATCTCGTGTTCTCCTTATTCTTAGTTGAATAGCACGATCAGCGTGACTATAAAACCCTAACTAAAGGATAACCTAGTCCGTCTGCGTCTAAGTTCAATCCAATAGCAAACAATAAACACGAGAGAACCAATAGACCTGCTAATGTCATACACGCGATAAACATTCAACAGTTGATTCAATTTCCCTAAGAAATAACCAAGATGATCAGCATCTAAATTACTCCCTAGTTTGCTACCAATTGATAAAAGAATAAAACAATCCGATTCTATTCTTAAATCTAGCATTAGATTAATTACACAATCAAACTAGTAACGTTCCTAGCATAATTATGCAATAATCATGGAAAGCAAGCATAGAAATTAAACCATAATCAAGGAAAAGAGAAAGAGAGGAAAGATCTCACAATAATGCTTGAAGCTCCATATTAATCTCGTTCAAGAACGGTTCAAGCTACAATCGGCATAGCAATAGCCAATTCCATAATTGAAATCTCTAAAAACTAAACTAGGAATTGAAAACTAAAACAAAGAAATGAAAAACAAACAAAAGAGAAATGAAGAACAAAGAGGAACGAAGAAGGAAAGATGAAAAGAGAATCAAGAAGAAGGAAGGATGAGGAGAGGAGCTCTCCCCTCCAACTTGCCACTCCAAGATCTACATTTCAGCTCTCCTCTTCGTGCTCCACTTCGTCTCCTCCAAAATTAGGTTTTTAGGAAGCATTTAAACCCCGCACAAAATCGTGGCCCTAAACCGTCAAAAGCGTCGCGAGTCGCGATACTGATCGCGAGTCGCGAAGATCGCACTGCCAAACCGCACAAAATAGCTGGGCAAGAGCATCGCGAGCCGCGACGGAGCATCGCGAGTCGCGAGGGCGAGGGTCGCGAGGTGCGGACGGTCCTCGCGAGTCGCGAGCCCTGGGCGATGGGCGCCGGGCGATGAGCGCCGGGCCGTGCGAGCGCCCGGGCGTGCGATAGGCTGCTTGGCCGTGCGAGCTTGCGTGCGATGGTCAGCTGGCCGTGCGAGCTTGCGTGCAAATTATGTCGCCGCTTGGTGGCCGTGAGTGTGCGGGTGGTCGAAGTTACGCGCATGCTTAGTGCTTAGAGCTTCCGATGATTGCCCATTATGGTACGATGCCAAATCTCCCAAGCTCTCCAAAGACACTTCAATCAAACATCATTCAAATCCATTTCATCTTGAAAGCTCGGAATTCATGGCGTTAACACAAATTATCTCGCAAAGCTCCGAATTTCCGCTAAAGGCTAAATAAAACACGAATGTTAACAATTACAATCAAACCCTTAGCAAAGTGCACCTCAAATATCACTAAAACGTCGTATAACTTGAGCGTATCAGGCATCGAATGATGCTGGGCAAGGCTATGCGCCAGTCCCAAAAGTGAGGCACAATAGTAACAAAGTGGCATTTACTTGCAAATCTGTGGCAATTAATACAATTACAATCAGGCTTATACAATACCAACGAGGGAACAATCTTTATGCAGAGCCATGACTTTGCCATGAAATAAAGCATATAGATTAGTAATTGCAAGACAATTATGTCAGTATGATACGCATATAGCGATAATCTAATAGCATATACCATTTCAATATGTGGTATATGGCTTAACAATGAAAACCTATTTATCAAAGAGGGCACCCATATGCAAGAGTCTTTGCAAATGTTGATATGACACATTGTAAAATAAAACAATCTCACATAACATGTAAACAGAGTAGTAATTAATTTCCCCAACCTGGAGTAGTCCATAAAACCGATGGTATTGCATCGAAGGTGCATATAAACACTAGTACAAAAAATCACAGGGCTTAATTTTGTCAATGTTTTCAGATAGAAGAAACTCACAGCATGTTTTTTCAGTATAGAAACCCACCCAAATAATATACATTTCGACCAATCTAAAACATCTTGACCTTGGGATACATGGCATAAGATTATAACAACAGGTATATATGCCACCAAACCTTGCGAATTGAACAGATAAATGCTATTGTAAAAAATGCACAGGTAGATAGTATAGCAGGACTGAAAGAAAATAATTACAGCAGGGTCAAATTGAATTCCATAAGAGCATAAGGACAAAGCAGAGATTTTACAAAGACTCCATAAGTGGCTACCATACTGAGTCGAAATCCATGAAAGTCGATCGTATAAGCTCACATACTTTCTAAAAACAGAAGACCAACAAAGAGATTTTATCACAATAAAGAGCAATTGTAAATTAGGACTGATTTCATTGTAATTCAGAGAAATTGTTGCAAATTTATACTTAATTAAGACTAATGAATTTAGTAAAGGAGATAGAATACTTACCTGGATTGAAAACCAATCGCGTCAGTGCTGGGTAGTTGGTTGGGGAAGGCGAATCCTCATCTTTACCGCTTGAGTTCGGCCAAAAAGTAGCGCAGGGAGCAGCAAAAGTGGGATCTTTTGAGTTCGTGGGATAGTGAGTCATGGGTGAGTGAAGACTAGAGAAAAAGCAGAGGAGAGATAGAAGGGGCGGAGCGGAGTCGCGAACTTTCAGGTGGTCGGGGGTTTGTAAACCCCGTTTTGAGAGCTTCTCTCTCTAGAGAAGTCTTCCAAGAGGCTATATATATATATATATATATATGTTAAAATATTTTTTGGATTGGATTGAACTATTGAACCAAATGGGTGAGTTAACCAAATCGGGAAATATTTAATTTCGAAAATTTAGTCCGAGTCAAATCCAAATATTTTTCGGTCAGTCCAGGTCAGATAAGTTTGGATTGGGTGGACTTGACTTCCGAACTTTCACTGATCCACTTACACCCCTAATGAAGGATAATGAGCAACATGATTCTTGTGAATTATTTACGATTTTTTCACCAAATACCCCTGACAAAAAAATTTATTCACCAAATACCCCTATTTTTTTTTCAAAATTCACCAGATACCCCAGACCTTTTAAAAAAGTCACCACATACCCATGACTTTTAAAAAAATTACCCAAAATGCCCTTTTGGCTAACGGACGTTAGTGCTCCGTTAACTAATTAACCCTAAAAAACCCTAATTAACCTAAATTAAACGTAAAACCCCTAAAACTCTAACTAACCCTAACCCACCTTTGACCCCCCCCACCCACCCCCCCACCCCCACCCCCCCACCAACTCCGGCCCCACCACCCCCCCTTCCCCCTCCCCCGCCGCGCGCCTCCCCCTCCCCACCACCCCCGCCCGCCGCGCCTCCCTCCCCATCACCCCCGGCCGCCCGCGCCTCCCCTTCCCCGCGAACTCGGTTGCCCCCTCCCCCTTCTCCCACGAACTCAATCGCTCCCCCTCCCCTCCCCCGCCGCAAAATCGCGAATCCACCCTTCGAACTCGATCGATGACTCGGATCTAGTGCGTAAAACCGTCGACTCGTTCGAAGGAGTGAGGGAGGTGGAGGCGCCGGCGAGATCGAGGGAGGGGGAGGCGCGAGGGGAGGGAGGGGGAGGCGCGAGGGAGGTCGAGGGAGGGCCCGCGTGGCCGTTGGGGAGGGGGAGGAGGAGGAGGGTGGGGCCGGTGGGGTTGGGTGGTGGGGCTGGTGGGTCTAGGGTTGGGGGGGTGGGGTGGGGGGGTGGGGTTGGGTTAGGGGAGAGAGAGTTAGGGTTTTTAGGTTTACTTAGGGTTTAGTTAGGTTTAATTAGGTTTAATTAGGGTTTTTTGGGTTAATTATGATTTTTTAGGATTAATTAGGGTTAATGACTAACGAAGTTAACTCCGTTAGTCAATAAGGGCATCTGGTGAATTTTTTTAAAGGTCAGGGGTATATGGTGAATTCGAAAAAAAGTGGGGGTATTTGGTGAATAAATTTTTTTATCAAGGGTATTTGGTGAAATAACCGAAGTATTTATGAGGGCATAAAAAGAAAACTGAAACCAATTGAAAAACGAATTAAATGCATCTCTAGGTGCTTGCCCAAGATGCCCAAGCAGAATCGATCGGACGGGCACAAAAGTTATAGGGCCAAAAAGCATTAGACATTATTTTCAAAAGCTTGAAATATCATTCGCAGCCTTGGGTGAATCTCCACGATTGAGCACGAGCTTGTAAATCTCCTTCCTCCAATACGCCCACGAGAGCAAAGGAATTCTCAGGCGGGTAAATCACCCAATTCCTCTTGGCATTTAAACTCCAACAATCCTCCATTAATGTGAAAAGAAACAACAAATGAATTTTAAGCGATAAAAGGACTATTCAATGCTTAAGTGCTAGTGTCGAAAGAATTAAACTGACATATAATAAAATGGGGTGTTCAATCATTGAGAAAGGGGAAGGGCTCTTGAACTCTTAGACAAGAGAAAGGACTTGATGACACACCATGGCTCAATACTAGACCACGAGTTTTGTGGGTCGGGTGGGCTGGTCTGGTGGCCATTTTGCTCGACTCACGACGGTCTGGGCTAGGTTTTTGCGGTTTAAGAGGCAGGTTTGGTGGGATATGGGTTTGATGGGCTAGATCGGGTTAGCGGTTTTAAAATAAATTATTGTTTAAACAAGTTAATTAAGCATGAGTCGATGAGTAATGTTAATGATATACTTCCTCTGTTTCACAATAAGTGAAACATAGAGAAAGTACACACATACCAAGGAGTGTAGAGAGAGCAAGTTGGGACGACATACTAGTAGAGCAATTAGGATTTTTAAGCAACAACACGCGGGCCATTAAACATGAGTGTACCCAATTTTTTTGTTCCAAAAAAGGAGGGAACTTTAACTTTTGCACCAAAATTTGAATTTTGGCTAACTGTTTCAAATTTATTCACTTTAAGATTTAAAGGGGACTTTTGGGTCATTTCCCACCAAAATTGTTGTACAACCCTATTTATACAACTGTGAAGGGAAAATTTTCCCTCATTTCCATTTATGTTCACACACCAGCATACACTTACACTAGAAATTTTAAAAATTCACAAGTGAACACACTCACTTGCACACACAAGCACAACGATCTTTCTTCAAAAATTCTAACACAATCACAGACATCACTGTAATTAATTTGATGCCATGGACGATGGAGGCTTAGAGTAGTTCATTTTATTAAGTGGAGTAGGGGATTTTTTTGAAATTTGTGAAGAGGAGCTGCTGCAGCTTCAAAAATAACAGGAAGAACATCAGGAAGGCCACATTAATGTTGATGAGCTACTGTTTTTGGAGTCATACATGAATGAAGATGATGATGTTGAGGATGATGCTGAGGTATGGTATTTTTCTGACTCTGATGATATAGACACTGAAATGAAAGATGGAAACAATGTTATTAATGATACTAATTGCAACTTAGGCAAAAACCTAATTTTACCAAACAACATGAAAAGACAAGTCATAATTGATTTATTCTCACAAGCATCACATGACTTTTCCTTACCTAGAAGTTGTGTCAAGAGTGTAGCCTTAAAGTATGCATTTAGTAGAACAACACTGTTCAGATTGTGGAGAGTAGCTAAGCAGCAGAAATTAAGTGGGGTTGAGGTCAATGTTGCAAGCAAGAAAGCTGGCAACTGTGGGAGGAAATTTGTTATCACTGGGGAGGAAGAACTGAGAGAGGTCCCAATGAAGTAGAGGACCACAATCAGGTCCTTTGCTACAGATTTGGAAGTCAGTCCATCAATAGTGTATAAGCTAATCAAGAGGGGTATTTTTAGATGCCATACAAACTCCATCAAACCAAAACTCACAGATAAACATAAAACCACAAGACTGTAGTTTGTTCTGTCACACATAATCCCTAGGACAGTAAGAGATAAACCAAGGTTTGATATGCTTTACAATATGATACACATAGATGAAAAATGGTTTTTCATGAGCAAGATAACACAGAGGTTCTATCTATTATCAGAAGAGGAAGATCTATACAGAACTTGTCAGTCAAAACACTTCACAACAAAGGTCATGTTTATGGGGAGGGATTTCAAGACCTATTTTTAATAATAATGGGGTGTGTATATATGATGGTAAAATAGGCATATACCCATTTATTGATGAAGTGGCAGCCCAAAGAAGGAGCAACAACAGAGAAAGGGGGACTTCAGAATTGAAAGCAAAACAGAGTATCACCATGGAAACCATGAGGGACATGCTTATAAACACATTGTTGCCAGCAATCAGGGCTAAGTGGCCAGCTTTTGGATGCAAAACTATTTGAATACAACAAGACAATGCCAGACCACACATAGCACCAAATGATCCACTGTGGTTAGAAGCAGCAAAACAAGATGGGTTTGACATTCACCTAATTCAACAGCCAACTCAATCCCCAGATCTCAACATACTTGACTTAGGTTTTTTTACAGCAATACAGTCTATACAACACCAAGCATTCCCAGACACAGTTGCTAAGTTGGTTTAAAGTGTAGTGGATGCCTATAACATCTATGATCCCAAGTTAATCAACTACACTTGGTTTCACCTAATGTATGTCATGGCTGAAATATTGAAGGTAAAGGGTGGGAACAATTACAAAAACTCCCACAAAGGCAAAAGAAAACTGGATAGACTTGGTCAATTACCAACTTATGTAGAAGTTTCTGATGAGTTGTTAACTAACACATTTAATTTCCTCAATCACGACATAGTCAATGGTGGAGACCCTATGTGGGATGGTATGGTCCTTGGACCAGAGGAGGTGTAGAAGATAGATAAATCACACAACAGATAGCATATCACAAAAGACTCATCACATAACCAACTCAGCAATAACATGTGATTTAGGATACTTAAGGGTTTGGTGTATCAACTTTTTGTAAATGATAAACATTTTGTAGAGGGAAACATTTTGTAAAAGTGAATATGAATATAATTTTTTGTGAAAACAAAATCATCATTTGGTTTCCATTTGGTGATAAATGTACATGGAACCATTTAAAACAAAATCAGGAATAGGGTTGTTCTCTAAGGAAGTCCCCAATCACCCATACAAACAACATAAATGACCATATATGTAGCCTCCTAAACAGAACAACATTTGAAACATGAGTGGCAGTAGGGGGTATTGGTTAACTAGTAAGGTCTTGTACAAAATCTACATCATAAATGACCTCATTCATCATAGATGATATTCAACCTCTCAGGTCAGTGTTATCAATCATAAAACAAGACATCTCACAAGGTTAATTACCCCCTAATGTTGCCTCTTCAAATGTAAACAAGTGCTACTCTGGTTGGCATACAATCTAGGCCAACTATATGCAATTTGTGTAAAGAATGTAATGAATTTCACATCATTGAGGACCAACCCTTACAAAAACAAATACAGTCTACACTCACAATCTCAATATTCACACCCTTTTTTCAAGCCTCTTCTTCCCAACTGAATTGATTTAATTGTGCAATACAATTACTTCAGTTCAGTCGAGCGGAAGAGGTTAAAAACATGATAAACATACAAACACATATTTCACACAAGAGAAACATGCTAGGAAACACTCTAATAAGGTAGCATAACAATATAAACAGAGTAATAGGAGGGTAGAAACACCATAAACATACCACACACAATTCACACAAGAGAAATATGCTAGGAAACACTCTAATAAGGTAGCATAACAATGAAAACAGAGTAAAAGGAGGGTAGAAATACCATAAACATACAAACACACATTTCATAGAAGAGAAACATGCTAGGAAACACTCTAATAAGGTAGCATAACAATATAAACAGAGTAAAAGGAGGGTAAAAACACCATAAACATACCACACACCCATTTCACACAAGAGAAACATGCTAGGAAACACTATAATAAGGTAGCATAACCAAATCATTCCATCTACCAAACTATTGACAAATACGTAACCCAAATGGGGTGGAATGACACATAACAAACCCTTGTCATGTGAGCATCTCACCCTATCTGGGAACGTACCTGTCTCAGATTGGGAGATGGACTTAAACATCATAAACAGACCACAAACACATGTTTCAAACAAGAAAAACATGCTAGGAGAGTGAACACCATAAACAGAGAGCAAGGAGGCTAGAAACATGATAAACATACCACACACACACAATTCAAACTAGAAAAACATGCTAGGAAACACCCTCATAAGGAGAGTGAACACCATAAACAGAGAAAAAGGAGGCTAGAAACATGATAGATATACCACACACACAATTCAAAGTACCAAACCATTGCATCTACCAAACCATTGACAAATACGTCTCCCAAATGGGGTGGAATGACACATAACAAACCCTTGTCATGTGAGCATCTCACCCTATCTGGGAACGTACCTGTCTCAGATTGGGAGATGAACTTAAACATCATAAACAGACCACACACACATGTTTCAAACAAGAAAAACATGATAGGAAACATTCAAACCCTAATAAACTAACAACAATTATAATCCACAAGCAAAGTTCATCAAAAACCAGCAACAATGATCCATAAATATCACAATTAAAGCCAAATTTTTTGAACCCCTAATCAATTAACAACAATTCAAACCCTAATAAACTAACAACAATTATGATCCAGTGGCAAAGATCATCAACAACCAGCAACAATGAGCCATAAAAACTGCAATTAAAGCTAAATTTTTTGAAACCCTAATGAACTAACAACAATTCAAACCCTAATAAAACTAACAATAATCCTAATCCACAGGCAAAGTTCATCAAAAACCAGCATAAATACCAACATTTAAGCCACAATTCTGAGCCCATAATAGGCATATCAACAATTCAAAGCCACACACAGGAATTCACACAGATTAAGATAAAAAAAATGAAAATAGACATGAGTTTAGGAACATTTCACCATTGGGAACAACACAACATCAATTTTTCGAAGAACCCTTTTTTTTAGGGTTTTCGGATGAAGTTCTTGGCACATTAGCTTCTCTGGAAGACTGATCTACACCAACAACATCGCCAGATTTACCAAAATTAGCAGTTACATTATCACTATCTCTCCAGCATCAATAAATTTGAGGGGACTTGAATCATCAAAGATGGTTTTCTTGCGTACAGTCAACCCAGATCCAGAGGCTTCATCTTCAGAACTGAAGTGAAGCTCTGGCATCCTCAACTTCAAAGTCGGTGTCTCAGACTTCCGGCAAACATTAGTCAAGTTCAGAGAAGAATTATAAGAAGAATCGTTGTTATAGCGATCCAACTTACGCAGCAACCAAGACTCTTCTTTGGATCCGATGTCGGATTCTCCGAAAAGCAACTCACATGTATCATCAGAGGCCATTTCAGATCTACAAACAAATGGGGTAAAAAATTCACAAACGCTACCAAAAAACTGAGGCCCAAGATTTAGGGTTCTTGAGAGAATGAGTCACAGAGAGGAGAAGACTGAAAATTAGGGTTCTTATATGAAGAAGAGAGAGAATCACAGAGTGAGATTGTGGTGAAGAGAGAGGAAGGAACCCTAGGGTTCTTCAGAAGATTTGAGGCAGAGACTGAGAAAATTAGGGTTCTTCGAAGAACTCTCAATAATTGAGGAGAGAGAGAGAGGAATAAGAACAGTTGAGAAGAATCGAGAATGTGAGAGAGACATTTAAAAAATCTGATGTTTGTTTGGGGGAGGGGGATAAAAAGGGAGGGAAAGGTTAGGGAATTAATCGTTGTTATGTGGGGTAGATGATACATTAATGTGTGTTAGGTGCGTGGGTGTGGTAATTTAATAATGACAATATTGTAATAAGTCTGAACTTTTTTTGCTATTTACAACTTGGTTGCACTTATTGTGAATATGACAAATAAGGAAAGTGTTTCACTTATTGTGAAACGGAGGAAGTATTAATGTATAGTAGGGGTGTTCAGAAAAACCCGACCCGCTTGGCCCGATGACCCGCCAGAAAAAGACCGGGTAGTTTTTCAAAATTTTCAATTTTAACGGGCCGGGTACTCGACCCGGAAATACCAGGTTGGGTCACGGGCCAATTAATTTTGGCAGCCGGGTACCCGGTTACCCGGGAATATTTACCTTTTTAAAGAAAAATTTCATTTCGTGCGTCTGGGCCTGGCCCATTCACTCACCCATATTTTTTTAGAAAAATTGCATTATGTGCGTCGTTTGTTAGTTAGGCTCAAACATTTTATTATGTGGATTGATCAACGTTTATTCTTCAACCCATTGTAATTGTGTTCAACATTTTTGTGTCAATGGTGTGTTTATGTGATGTTGACTATACATTATACATCATCTATTTGTCATATATACATTATAGTTGAGTTTGTTTCTTCAATGGGCAAGTTTTCATATTACAATGGGGCAGTGGGCTATGGACTCTGGATGTAGTAACTAATAGGTGCTTTTTTCCCGGGTACCCTATGACCCGACCCGGGTTTTTCGGGTACCCGCAAACCGGGTACTTGCAATTGGTTTTTCCGGGTCGGGTTATGGGCCGAACTTTTAGTCACCCGTCTTTGCGGGCATCCGCATATCCGGGTACCCGAAAAACCGGGTACCCGATTGTGAACACCCCTAATGTATAGCATTTATTATATAATTTTGTCCTTCACATTTTTTGTTATCATAATATTAAATATTTTACACTTATATAGTAATTTAAATAAATAACAATAACTCCCTCCGTTTCTTTTTAATGGTTACACTTTGAGTTTTGACACTATTCACAAAATTTTGTTTGAATATCATTTGTGATTAATGGGTAATGAAACATATTTTCGTGTGAGATCTTGTTTGATTTATCTCGTTATGTACATTTGGATTATCAACTTTTTGTAATTTTTACAAATGCAAATTTAGAGATATCAATGTTCAAACATTTCTATTGACAAGCGTAAAAAAGTAAAGTGTAACTATTAAAAAGAAACGGGGGGAGAAGTAATCTTCATGATCGATAACATTTATTTTTATTATCATTTGGTAAGAGGTTTTTAGTGTGTCGTTAAGGCACCAAAAATCGCTTTTCAAACAATATTTGTAACACCTAACAAGCAATTACTAAGAACGTAGTAAAGGCAAGTCAAGGGTCGATCTACAGGGAAATTGAGATTAATCAAAGTCTAACAAGTCTAAATTACCTAATTGAAGGATTTTTGGGGGTTTTGAATGATTTTGTAACAATTAATAACTAACTACTATCAAAGAACTAGCAAATAATACGAGATGAAAATATCAATAAGGAAGACACTAGAGTTAAGGTTACTAGTATGAATCAAAGCGCAACAACGATCATTAATGCAATTGTGATTCAAAGATGACAATTATGCAAGGTTTAGTTTTCCTCTAAAATACTCGAGTCCCCTCTCGAATGGTCCTCAAGAATAATCGCTTAATCAATCAACTAAATCCTCTCTCGAATGGCCTTTTGTCAATTGATTAAGAGATCCAATAAATACAGAAAATCCCTAATACAAGGATCCCCTTAATTTCTACCCAATATCTTGGCCTCGAAATTAAGTTGATTCATGAGGATGATAAATAAGTTCAAAATTCGATTAAGAACATTTGAAATCAAATACCAAAGCATAAATGTGATCAGTATCTATCCTAAGGCCTCAAAACACCAAGATCAATGCATAATCATCATTAGATCGTCACAATTACATTAACAATACATGAAAACTTTAATTCATACTTTCACCCTAACCCTAGATAGGAGACTACTCACTAATCATGGAATCTAAACATAAAATATATGAAATTCATAACTAATCTAGGGCTAAACATGATTAAGGGATGATTATTTGGTCAGCCTAAAATATACCTACAATTTCCGCAAGTGTACAGGTCAAGTATAATAGTATAGGTGAGCAAGGTATCGTTTCCCACAAGGAGGTATAATCAACTACCAAATTAAGAAGTTCTAATATTATTTAGACGATCTAGAAATAGTGAATGCTGGTGATAAGATAGACTACTAAAATAATAACTATACTAATTCTAACACTAGAAACGTTGGACAATAGGTATAAACCAAATATGAGATATAGTTCTAGGACTTAGATTTCGTCAATTACCTTCTACACTGAAATTAAACTAGTTGTTGGGTTGAAAACTATTGTATTGCAATGATCGAATTTCCTATGATATATTATCTCCTCTTCCAAGGTAGAAAACGTGTATTTATACTAATCTTACGCCTACTTCCGTGGTCATAGCAATTAATATAAACCCATTACGAACAAGAAATTCATATAAAAGACCACCCCAAGTGTATAACTATTCCTAAAATTATACTACTTGACGTTTAATAATCCCATGAACTAATATTGAACTTTCACCTCCGCTAATAATTCAATACCTTAAACATACAATCAATTGGCCAGATTAATAGTATGAAACAAAACAAGATTATCGAATTGCAATTATAATAAATCAATCCAAACAACTTAGTTCAAATCATTGATAGAAAATAGAGACTACATCTAGTCCTAGAACATATAAATTTAGCTAGACATTGAAACTAAATTAACCCAACTAATTAAAAGTAAGTGTAATAGCCGTAAGAAAATCCTAAACCTAAAACCCCAACTATGTGTTAAAGTATGGGATCATATTAGCAAATAAGCAAAGTGCAAGTCTAACAAAGTGTTTTTCTCTTGAACTGTGTTTAAATAGTTAATTTATATGTGTTA